>JAOWBC010000617.1:18485518-18517164 GCA_028566105.1 Hypoplectrus providencianus
AATGGGGTTGGGACCATCAGAAGTCAGGTTGATACACAGCCGACAGCCCTACTGGACAACTGTTTGAATTCATATTACGGCAAGAACTAATCAGCTAAGTAAAGAGATCATTCATTCATGTTCATTCATAGTTTTGATGCCTTCAGTGAGAATCTACATTGCAAATAGTTATGAAAATAAAGGAAATGCACTCAATGAGAAGGTGTGTCCAAACTTTTGGCCTGTACTGTATATTAAGTCTGCAGTCGAGTCACCAAAAGGATTAATTAAAGCTTTAATTTTTGGTTCAAGCTGTATATCGTGAAGCTCTGGAGAACAGATGTGATCCATCAGATATGGTAATAATGAGAAAGGACCCCCCTTTGTATGGCTAATGGGGTCTAGTATTTTAAATCTGCTGACTTTCCTGTTTTTCAATAGAATGTTGTTTGTTTAAAGCAAGGTAATAGATAGCATAACATTAACGGGTGTATGATTTTAGCACATGCTTTACACACAAACAATATGCAGGTACAGCAGAGAAACAGTGGTGTATTTTTTTTGTATTTATTTACTTATATGGTGTCCATAAATACACCCAAACAAGCTAATAATTCATCACACCAGCAAGCGTAATTTGTTTAGAGACACTGCACATTAATAAAAAAGAGGGACAGGGCCTGTGCACAGACTCATTACAGAATGCGTGTTGGCAGTACAAACTACATTATTCTTTTATATGTGAAAAAAATAAACCTTATTTCCATTACTATTCTAATACAGTGTGTGAGGAAGCATTGTAAGTAAGGCCACTGAGGGACAATACAGGCTTATGTTAATGATGATAAAAATAAATACAACAGAAACCTTTCCACTTAAATACTGATTTAATTTCATGATAGATCACAGTATGTAGCTGTGTGATGATTATGGCCATTGCCTCCTTGTTGTTACTTGACTGATTGTTGCCTCTCAATCTTTCATGTTCTTCTTCCTGATGTTGCTGTCACATTGTATCACCACATCAATTATTTCTAACCTTTTCTGCTGTTTTTCAACCATCTCCATTAATAGGTCAGCCAATAACTGTTAGTCAGTCTGGAATCTGAAGTCCCACAGGACTTTAGCCCTATTATTCTCAGCCACTTACTTTGGTCTGTGCGATCAGGATTTGGGTACCTCTAATCCTTACTGGGTACAGATGGTCCTGTACACTATACCAGCCTTTTAATGTACGCTGTTCCAGGTTGCATCTTACACACAGCTATTGTCTGTTGGACTTTTCCAGGGTTGTCCTTGCACATCCGTAACCCTGGGTCTGATGTGGTAAAGGCCTGGTCCTGTGAACTCGTGATTAGTGCCCCGTTGCTGTCTATCAGTTAGGCAGCCGTTAGTGATTAGAAGGTCTCAGTTTTACCCACATCCTCTATCTGATGGTGAGACAGGCTTGTCCTTTCAGGTTGTTTGCTCCTCATTATCTGTTTCACATCTAACAAGTCTCTGCTGTCAGCATTCACTGAGTAGCTTATCAGTTTTGGTCATTTTCTAGATGTGTTCATGGATCTTCGATGTCCCCTCCAGGATAGTGGTTCCGCTGCTCACTAGTCCTCTGCCTCCTTATATCCCTTAGTGTATGGCCAAAGGGTGGCAGACCTGGAAGAAACCCTTCAAGCATGGTACAAAGCATTATTTTCTTGATTTATGCAGCTTTTATCTCCTCGACCAGTTACGAAACCAGCTGAATTTTTGATGTAGGGTAGTATATACATGTCATTGGATGTTGTTCTTGCCATTCAGCTAACTTTTCAGGACTTGCTGGACCATCTGGAGATACTACGCTTGGATTGACTTCCTCCTCATGGCTGTCATTTGCTGATCCCTGTGGGATCCCATATAATTTTCTGCCCTCCAGTAGCTACACCATTTCAGTTGTTGTAATCCTCCTCTCTATGATATCATCAAGAACATTAGTGGGATATCAGGTTTCAACCAAAATTGACATGGAATCCATATTAAACTAACTCTCACATAAAATAAATCACTACTCGTGCTTTCAATTTTTGATTTAAAGCCAGGCATCCATGTTGATCCAATACTTCTGATGATAACTGTCTCAATCTGAATTTGCTATCTTGGATGTCACTGCCTAAAATATTGTGGAACATTTAAGCAGCAAAACTGAAAAACTGTAGAAATAAACTTGACAGAGAGAATGGAACTAAACTTTCATTTTCTGAGATAAAATGTCAACCAAGGAGAGAACACTTCAGATCTGTTACATTCACATTTAATAAAACTGGTCCCAAACGATGTGAGTGAAGTCAAGCTGCACTGAATGTAATTGTGACTTCTATTCATTATTATTGCAATGAAGTCTATCTACATCAGCAGTTATTGATGCGTTTTGTATTGACTATATTAATACTCTGTTTTGCCAACTGGACTGTTTTGTTATTGAATAAATTTAATTCAGTTATTCGAGGTTTATACAGAGTCCAGTTACAAGCAGAGTTCTTACACATTTATCTTGGAGGAATGACGCCATAGCAGGACATGTGAGAGGACAGACTGTTGCACAGAGAGACAGTTAGGAGGGCAAGGTGTCTGTATTATAAGAAATAAATAACAAGTCAGCTCAACAGAAGATCACTATTCTTTATCCCTCTCACTAGAGCAACATCTGTAACATTGAATCTTGACACATTTTTAGTCTAAGCAGATTATTTAGCCGGCTAAGGCATAAATATTTGTTCGGCTTTTGTATTGTTTGTATTGTATTGCAGTTTTTACAAAATTCCCAGTACACTTTGTGGAGATTAATCTGTTGCGTCCTTGAGTTTCTTGGGAGTGTGGAGTGAATCTGATCATTCCAGAATAAATGCATCTGTTCTGTTAGGATTTTTCTGACATTTTCTGGTTTGCATCTAAAAGTAAAAAAAAACAATGGTCTGCAGAGAAAATCCAAAACATCAGAGGGATCTCATCGTTTAAAGGTATCAGTCAGGAGAGGCTTACCAAGGAATTCCATAGGCATTAGATATACCATGGAACACAATGAAGACAGTCATCATCAAGTGGAGAAAATAGGGCACAGTTGACATTTCCATGAACTGGATGTTCCTCCAAAAGTGATGAAGTGGAGATTAAAACTGTTCATAGAGGCTTCCAACAGGCCTAGAGCAACATTAAATGAGTTACTGGTTGTGTACTACATGTACAACAATCTCCAGTATTCCTCTTATGTCTGGGATACAAAGAAAAACATCCCAGCCAATCCAATTGTTCCTAAAAGCATGTAGGAAAATGTCTTATGGTCTGATGAAACCAAGGTGGAATGTTTGGCCATTACTCCAAAAACAGCAGTATAAAATAGTGAAGTTAAGTAGTGGTAGAATTTTTCTGACGTGCAGCAACTGCAAAATGTTTTTTTTTTATTTTTTTATTCTGAAACTAACTTAACTCCATTTGTTAAAATTTCTGAAAGACAGTCAGTGAATGCTGCCGAGCAAAGAGCAGAGTAGATGTTAGAAATTCATGTCTCAATATCTTTATTTTTCATCTTCAGCTGCTTCCTCTGTGTTTGTCCCTGTTAGATTAAAGCTGAATAAACATTTAAAACATCAGATCAACTACAACCAAAAGGCCTCTATGGTCAGATTCACCACTTCATTTGTTTCTGTCCCTTATTTAAAACGCATTGAAAGTTTCTCCGACCTTTTTTTTAAAGTTACGTACAGTCCACAGTGACTACAGGTTATCTACATGAATTAATATGACTCTGTCCACTAAAATAAAATGATACGCTGCCTTTTATTTACCAGTTGCAATGGTGAATCATGATATCGCTGCTCCATTAATGCTGCCGTTTTAAAGTAGTGGTGCATGCATGAGTGGAATTTGCATGACTAGCCAGGGGTGATCAAGAACAATCGGAGAACCAGGCAGGTCTCATTGATTAAGGACAATGGTTTCCTGGTGATTGCCAGAAATGAGAAGACCTCTTGGGATATCTGACCCAGTCCAACTCCAGTTCGTGACTTGGCCTCCGAGGGGTGTTAGCAGCTTGACCAGAGAGAGGTGTGGTTCTGATGCCAGTGGGTGTCCATGACGTTGCCATCCGCCCTTGAGTTGAAAAGAATGGAAATGGTGAGATGATGAGTTCCTGCATCAAGCATTGCAGGGACGATGGTGCGGAATGAAAGAGGAGGATAAAGTGGAATAATAAATATGGGTACATCACATATTGACAAGTCCAATGTTGTGTATTTTTTAGACTGTGCGTATGATGAATTTACCATGAAAGTCCACCAATCTGTATTTTATATATATTTCTGACATATTTGCCCGGACATATGTGTTACGATGTGAATTTTATGACATAAAGAATTATCCAAATGTACAAAAATGGGCACAAATTCTGCATTTGACAGAAAAGCTTGGAAAAGCTTGAGAAGCAGAAGATAATGTTTTATCTCCTCACAGAACAGGTTAACCTCTGGCCTATTTCGTTTTATTTGCATGAATCATAAAATTGAGACAAGAATCTTTTCACAATCGGACAGCTTCATAATTTCCGCGGCTTAACACAGAGGGACTGGGCAGAGAGACAAGAGGAAGTGGTGGGGTGTGGGGGGCTTCCTTAAATGATTAAAAGGCAGAACTCTCCAGAGAGGCACGTACAACGCCAAGAGCTGGAGAACATGCGTTCATTTACAGCTGAAAAGAAGCGTAATTGGTCATTTCAAAATCATTTTAATTATTAAAGCATGATTTCCACCCCAAAAGAGATAATATCAGCCTCTTAAAAACAAGAGTAAAATCCAATTTTCCCCTCAGTCCACTGGGAGAGGAAGGATAAGGGAAGATGCAGACTTTGTTATTAAAAGTAGAGCTGGCCTCATTTCGGCACAGACTGAACTCTGGGATAGCAAAGATGGGAACTATTAGGGCCTTGCTGTCATTTGTCATGCTGAGCGCTCTCTGGGGTAAACTGGGTTGTGAGGACCTATGCTTTATGTTTATGTGCATTTTTGAAGTCAATGTAAAGTATTTAGTATCTTATTTTTTCCCACAAATACATCATATTACCTTAATGTAAACATACAACAAGTTCCTTAATAATCATTCTACCTGTAATTTTTCTTCCTGCAGATTCTCATCACTGATTGATTGATCCTCAGTGAGCCAAATCTGTCGATATATAGCCGATACCAAGTTGAGCATAGCGCCAAATTCCCCACTGCTCTCAGATGGTGTGTGTTCTCTGGTGTGTAACATCCCCTTACACCCAGGAAGGGGGCAGACAGATGTGTATCTGGTGTCTGGGCCTGAGTCCATGGGGCATGGTATATTCCTAAAAAATGATAAAGATCCAATTCCTGGGTGCATTGTGGGTAAATGCTTACCCCTGGCTTCAGCTGCTGGCTCTGGGGCTTAGGCTCACCTCCATTCAAGGCTTGGGATCTAGAACCAAACTCCTGGAGACGGAGAGGGCTCATTTTTTTTTTTATGGAGTTGCCCAGGGTGAGGGGCGCCAGCTAGGTGTGGGGATACTCCTCCTTCTTACTGCAAGTCGTGAGGAGAAGGTCTCTGACTTTTGACTGTGCCCATGCACTTAACCCCTGCTTGGAGTACACAGCCTTCTTAGAGTTTCATGGTAGTTTCCTGGAAGTGCTACCACCTGGGACTCAAGTTATTCTGGGAGACTATAACGCTCATGTGGGTTGTTATTGGACAAATTTCCTTTACCCCAAACCCCAACTGCCCTCTATATAAGTACAAAGTACAAGTATAACATAATGGCAAGTGTACCTCTTGTGTAGCAATGCTATAAGTATTATTTGGGCAGGCTATATGTAGCAGATGGGTACTGCTCAGTTGTGTTGGTGTTAAAATAGCAAGGATCAATAAATACTCATAGAGGTCCTTTTGCAGCTCTCCAGCACATTGAAGAGTCTATTGCACATACTCTTCCTAACTTGGGCAAAAATCTGTGTCCTTACTACTGCTGTTCTACAGTTATGTTAATCATGTACAGTCTTATCTGTAAATGACTGGCGGTGACATGAGCAACACCTGCCATCTTGTCAAAATGATGACGGTTTAGCTGTCAGTGTAATTTTCTGATTGTTTGGCTTTGTCACAGCCTGGACCTGATGCACTTGATTGACAATTGCTTTTATATCAGTTATTTTGGAGATCATTTCGCAACAGAGCTGTGCTGATGTGGAAGTGGGATATTCATAAACATATATTCCCCTTTACTGAGGACCTGGTTTTCAAAATAATTAAATGCTATCCCCCAAAGAACAGTTTATTCAAATAAAAGTGCATAAAGTTGAAGTTTTCACTTACTACAATTACACTTACAGATAAACACTACCTTAGAAAGCCTTCTATATTATGAAATGTTTGGCCTGCAGGGAGGGAGAACCACATTATAGAGGTCTACATTCACGTTGCACCTCATTGCATCATTGTTGCCGCTCAGTGCTCTCATCAGACACTAATCCATATATCAATAGAGTGTGATGAGCCTGCTAATTAGACCGGTCCAATATTTGCATGAAGGAGTAACAACAATTAGACTACAATGTGACATACACACATGCAATGTGAACATTTTGTCTGTATGACTGCACTGTGTTACCACCATTTACATCCTCACATACGTTAACTATACACCATTGTGTACAAATGTAAAGGGTTTTTGTCGGCTTTAACCAGTTTATACATATTTTATCCATGTATCCAAATCCCATAACTGGCTTCAGTGAACCATGATGGTTTTGATATTTTAAGCACCAATTATATAGATCAAAGATTACATTGGAATTAAAAAGCAAATATATATGGATGATTTTCTTTTTATTTGCACATTTCACTACCATGATTCTGTGGTGGTGCCACAACCGGGAAAAAATTTACCAGATGGCAACAGAGTGCTTGAATCCTTACTGACTGCAACGCATCATACTCTGATTTCTTTTATTTTATTTTCCCTAACTCTTTGAACCCTGCTTGAAATGGAAGTTCTACTGGTGTGCCATCTTGATGTTCTTTCCAGAGCTTTTATTTATGCTCTAGAGCAGCCTTCGCCAAAGCATTTTTACCAATCGACACACCAGGGTAGTGCATATCTATTCGTGACTAAATGGTGCAGCTGATCAGACTGATCTGACACATCAAAACATCATCATTATTTGCTCTATTTTCACCTTTGTCCACTTGATGGTGCATTAGAGCAAATTAGAGCAAGCTTCAATCAGTCAACTGATTGGATGGAAAGTTTCAACGCTTCCCATGGCTTCATCTCGCCATCACAAACTCCTACACTCTTAGCAGTATTGGAATACCCATTTGCTTTTCCCACTCTACCTTGACACTGTCCGTGTTTGCAAGACGCATGCTTTGTTTCATATAATTGAGAGATCATGTTTGAGTTGGCAAGCTCAAGCAATGGTAACCATTTGTTAAATAGAGAGCACCATCAAGTAAGATGAGAAAATAAAGGCAGTGGTTCACAAGGCTTCATGGACACATCATTACATTCTACTGACCCCTGGTAAATAAAATGTTAACAGAACAATCACATAAGTGCCTAAGCAGCTTAAGCAAAACTGGAAAAGAATTTCTAAATAAAAATAAATACAACTGAGAATGAAAATAAGTGGGATTCCACTAAATTGATGATATTGGCAGTTACCTACTCCAGAGCAGGCCACACAGTTTAAACCAAACTGACTGTGCATCAGATGAATGTGCATGTCTTTTCTCAATCTAGGTCTCAACATGACGTCAGCCAATCAATCTTGAGCTGCATCAGACTCAAATGTGTGAGTGACTCATTTTCTTGACACATTTTATCACGGGAATATGAAGTTAAAGTGGCAATAGACAACAAATTGCACATTACTATAAGTTAGGATATGACATAAGTTTGTACAATCATTAGGTCTGTAAAAGAAACATGTATTTTTTTTCCCTTGGTTTTTGTTGGTCTGGTTTATTGACATAAATGAATTAATATGGCATGAATTAATTAGGTTTAGAAGAGATATTTAGAATCAGTGGTTATAAAGTTAGAGTGGAAGATGAACCGCTGAATTTAATTGCGGTTGAGATGAGAATCTAGAGAAATGGTGAAACTGTGTTGTTATTGTAAACGAATAAAATTTAAATAAGAGAGGAGGTCTGCACTCATACTACCCAACACTACCTTTTGCATAAGGGCATGCAAAAGGACATTAATAATGTAAAAATATGCTTAATAGTGGTGATTGAGTACTTAGATGAGCGTGCAATGTTGTGCATGCCAAGGATGCCAGCTTAAGTTGGCATCTGAAAATTCTGCAGAAGAACCCAGACCTTGCCCAGTACAACAACAGTGAATCAATGAAAAAAAAGGTTGCCATACTTGGAACTGACAAATCTCTAATATTCAAGCTGTGAAAATAAAATAAAGTTTGATTCTAGCCGAGTCTGAATTCTGAAACTCTGAAAGAGTAACTCAGCTGGGATGTTATATGCAGGAAGATGCTGCTGAATGTGTTGATGAAGCAGACATGTATGATCCTCAGCTGTGGCCAGATGGGTCTTATATATGGTGATACTATCAGACGCGCCAGCTGAGAGGTCCAGAGGATAACCACAGCTCTCGAAAGCCTGTGCCTACTGTTGCTGCAACGGAGAGTAGTGAGCAGCAGCTGATCCCCTCACAGAAGAAAGGTGTATAGGAAAAATCAAGGAACAAGTAAAAAAAAAAAAATCAGTTATCTTTTTTATGTGCATGGCCTGTGTGTACAGTTGTGCTCATAAGTTTACATACCCTGGCAGAATATGTTATTATTTGACCATTTTTCAGAGAATATGAATGATAACACAAAAACTTTTTTTCCACTCATGCATAGCCAATGGCCAATAAATGGCTTCACCCAACCACTGACCATGAATGGAAAAAAAAGTTTTGTTTTATCATTCTTATTATCTGAAAAAAAGGCCAAACAAGCAAAAATTCTGCCGGGGTATGTAAACTTATGAGCACAACTGTATACTAAAGATATACCCTTGAATCCTGTCCAGGTCAGAGATATTCCCACAGGCCTGATAAAAGCTCATAAGACACAGATACCCTTTTTCCACCAGAGCTGGTTCCCAGCCAGTGCTCGGTTGTGGACTGTTTTTTTAGTTTTCCTTGCCAAGACCCAACTCCTGGCCGAGAAAACTGGTTCCAGAGGAGCACCAACTCTTTGCTGGTCTTGAACGGCAAACCACTTACATCAGGAGGGGCTGGTGGTGGGGCTACCGGGACAAACACGGCAAACAAAAATGTAAACTATTCATTTTATTTGATATGTTTAAGTCCAACATTAATATGTTACTTCCAGTGTGAGGAAGAACACTATTGCCGTCCATAGTGATCTAGACGAGCAGCACAAATGTGTCGTACTGGTCATGTTTGGATGGCGGAGTCGGCTCGCAAAGTCAGGAGCAACATTTGTAAAGAGCTAATGTAGACTGCCACCGTTGTTGCTATCATAACTTACTGAGGAAGCAGAGTTGTATACGGAAGTATACAGTGACAAAATTAGGTGGCTGTTGAGGCTGTGGAAAAGCAAACAGGTTCGGAACCGGTTTGCAAGTTGAACCAGCCCTGAAACTGCTTTGGTGGAATAGGGATAAGAATGGTTCATAAAAGACTTTTATAGTCCTGGTTACCTCACACTTTCCACACATAAACCCCTGCTTTGCTCTGCAGTGACCTGTCACTTGTTTTTACTGAACCTCATGAGTTACCTAAAGTTTCTACTAAAATGTTGTTAGTTAGAAGAAATGCAGACCCAGTGTGACTCATCCAACGCAGCATGAGGAGACACAGCAGCCTTCTTTCAACAGTTGTCTTGACTTGCAAAACACAAGGCACTCACATGAACAACTGCAGTAAAAATACTCAAAAAAGTAAAAAAAAAAAAAAACTCTTCTTACTCTGAGACATAACCAACAATAACCTGAAGCAGACTTCCAGTTGGATACTCTCCCTAGCCCTAATCATCACCAAGATACCTATCCCAATGAATTGAAAATAAAATTGGAAAGAATAAAGTTATAGTAACCACACATCATTACTGTAACGACACAATTGTAACAATCACTGAAATGCTGATGACCATTAGCTGGTCCTCCACATAGTAATATTTTTCATTTAAATATAACCCTAAAATTTCCCTCACTTCCATGTATCACAAATATTTGAGGAAATCACATCTACTCTTCACAAAACTAATCATTGCTAATAGGTAACTAGCTAAAACAACACTTTCCATATGATACAGCCGCTGCTAAAGATGTTCTGGTGAATCTTAGTGAATCCAGAATCACAATGAAAAGTGGTTAGACCGGCAAGATAACCCCAACGTTTCCATCATCTTTTTGTAAATTCTCTCGGTTGTTATCAGCTGCCTGGTTTGTGGCTGTTCTGCTGTGGTTGTGAGCGGCATGCCAATTCCACCTCTGCCCTCAGTGTCTTCACGCACCTTTGATGTTTAATCGATGTTGTGATTATAGGACGTTTTAAGTCAATTGGAGTTTTCAGATCAGCTGTCATATTGTTGCTGAAATCAGCTTCTAGGCCTTGTCACCTGCATTATTCATCTACTTTTCTGGTGGCTTGGGGCCTCAGGTGGCCAGCAGGCTGGCACCATCCCACTGCTTCAGCAATGACTAACAATTCTGTCTAACTTGCACCAAACACATTGACACTTGATTGATTTCCCTTGGGTAGGTGGGGTAATTTCAACATTACCATCACATGTCACTTGACGTGACATGACGTGACTTGATGTAATTATTTCAGCCGCCATTATCAACTTTTTTTTTTTTTTTTTTTTTTTAGCATACTAGCTGGTCTTCCCACAATTTAAATTATGTCCTGAGCAAAGATAATCTTAAAAGCAAATGCTATTTTACTTTTGTTTTTGTTTTTGTTAAGACCATGCTGTTGTGTGTAAGAAAAGTGCGAGTCAAACAAATAGCAGACTTTCATTCAGTAGAATGAAATTTGTGTCCCTTGTGAAAACAAAAGCAATTGACTTTTAACTTAACTTAAATAACTTCTGTGGCTTAATTTTCAGGATATTCATTTACCTTTATTGTCTTACAATGCCTTACAGGAACATAACAACAATTGGGAAGAGTCAGCTTTCTTTTCAATACAAGCACCCCACCACTTTCCTGCCTGCTGTCAGGGTTAAGACTGAGGTCCCTTGATAGCCACTTATATAACGAAGTAACTCAGAGAACAGACAGTCTTAAGTGTCTTTTAAATGCCTGTTTAACCACTTTACCATTGCTGCTGCTACTCTGATATTTATCTTAAACCAAATCCTTGAGTCCTTGATTGAAGCGGGATTTGTCTGTTGGTCTTAAGAGTAATTAACAATCACTTTAGAAAGTTGAATCCCTTGGTTGAGTGAAAAATTAAAGACTACAAGAAATAGAAAAATCGAAAAAAAAGGAATTGCAAAAGATTGCTGTAACCAAATCATCAGGGTGTAGTTTGTAATGCGTCCTGCCTCCTGCACATTCCACCCTGGCCCTACCATTTTATTTATATTTCCAGTTGCAGTGAAAATTCTTCTGACATGGACAATCTTAAATTAATAATAAGTTATTAAAAATAACTACTTCCTGACTGACAGATGCAGGTGGAGACCAAATTATAAAATTGGGTCCCATTTAAAACCAAGTGTCAAACAGTTGTCTTCTGGGTCAAAGTCAGGATTTTTTTCACCAGTCTGCCTCCCCTTCTGCCTTCTGACAAAATGTCACGATCTAATGAGTTGGGAGTGAGACCGGGATGTTCCCTCATACAAATATGATAAGAACAGCTGTTTCAGGTACATAATTTCGTAACAGCTTCCATAATCACTGCTCCTCCCAGTGAACAATTACACCATTGGAACTGGTGTGACCATTGAGGAGTATTTCAAGTTCAAGGTCCAGGCAGAGATGTCCCATGGATCATTGTTGATCCAACAATGTGGGTTGTCACTTCCTTCTCAGTTAGTCAGTTTGCTCTCATTTTTGCTGACTCAGTTTTTAACAGCTGTTTAGCTAGATACGTTTCATTTCAGCTGGTGTCCCTTACATGAAACTCCCTTACCTGGAATCCCCTAGGTCCCTGAGAGCTGTCAATCAAAGTCCAGTGGCTCCACCCTCATCGGGTCCAAAAATCTTTTGCCATGTGCACAGAAATCACACTCAAGCGCTTAATCTGTGTGCAATGGTTAATATCTGTGCACGTAAATCCACATGTATTGTGTGTGAGACATTGTTTTGCTCGCGCAAGACATTGTTTTATGAGCTGGATTTATAACCCAAATCTGACTCCACATGAATGGACTTTGTTGTAGTTTCTGCTACCATAATATGTGTGGGTCATGGAGCAGAGTCTGCATAACTGACACCGGGTTCTATTGAGTGCTCTTTTATTCCAGCCTCTTAACATCTTGAGCAACACGTAATAACAACTCCTCCGCGGGACCTATTTTATCTATGTATATGTACACTATATACTACAGACTTGGACTGTTTACTTTTCAAGCAGAAGAGTTACTATGTCTTCCAGGGAATGTACGATGAAATTGATTTCATTAAGCCTTGATTTCACTTCGAGGAGAGGCCGGATGGATGGACCTGAGGAGGTACTGGTGTCAAGTTGCTTTCTCTTGATGGGACCTGGCCGCGGGTCTGAAAGAAGCCACTGGTCTGGAGGCCACTGGTCTTGAAGTGATGTGCCCCGGCTACTTCAGAGTTAGCCACAACAGCCTCACCTGGATTTTGGAAATAATGCAGACTTCCTTCTTAGGATTAAGAGACTTTCTCTTTGAATGAGAGATGGGAAAAACAAGTAACCAGCTGAGCCACAGGTAAGGGAGCGATTGCTTCTGAACCAAACCCAGTCTATAACTTACACAGCTGAGAGAGCAGGCAGCAGAACAGGCCAGAGAGAAGCAGCAGCAGCAGCAACAATGACAGGATCACAACTTTTCATTGTCATTTGAAAGGGGAGTTACAAAGTATGATAAATTTTGCTGACCACTATGGTAAATTTTCATTTTCAGTTAAACTATGGTCAACTAGTAAGACCACTTTTTTTTTGTCATTATGGCTTTAGAAATTGCGATAATGTCATTTGTAATATTAGATAGAGCTTTTGAGTTTAGACATACATGTTGTATGTTTCAATGTCCCTATTTTAAAGTAAATGAAATGTCCACCTCTTCCTCAGCAGTCTAACACTGTAATCAATTGCAAAGTAGAAGTAAAATGCTAGAGATCTATATTGTGAATATAGAGCATATTCTTTTTGGTGATTCCACTGGAGAAACGCAGAAGCTGGGTTAGGTCCCAGCTGTTTGCCTCAAAGTTTCTTTAGCTGCTTCTACTTTGGAGAATTGCCTAGTTGGCAGCACTTCACTGATGGAATCAGGATCCAGGGAACTGACCCAGCATGTCTCTCCCCGATTTCATATTCACAGAGCAGTTTCCAATTTGGAGTTCACGTTTGAATCTGGATTTGATTTTGAGGGCCACCGCCTGTGCTGGAGCTCCAGACAGGTGATCGTGGTAGGGCTAAGCATCATTTGTTATGTACATACATTTATTATAACACAGACAGAGTTAATCTAAACTGAATGAAACATGGCAGGATCCTGTAACTGATGAATGACAAAATCAAATAACAACATAACTTATTTAGAGTAGAATCACCATTTACAAGAACAGACACATACATAGTCATATATGCTACAACTTGATATATGGAAATATATTTCTTCTGCTCAAACCACTTACTGCTAATTTGAATAAACTAATTTAGAAAGTTAAGTTATTGTCTGTATCATAATTTTTCTTGATGTAACTTTAGCAAGCTGTGGTCCTCAGATGACAGCCTGCAATGGCCAATTTGAAATGTTACCCATTACCCATACCTGAATCCAACTGAGCACACCTGGGACTTCATTTTTAGAACACTCCAATGATTCATGGACTTAGAACTGGTAGTGTTTCTGAGCTTGTGACACATATTCTGCAAACCTGACGTGCCACAAGCACATATGTCTGTGTTAACATCTAAAATGTATATATGTATATCCAAAACTCACTCTGAAGTTAAAACCTGGCAGCCCTAATGTTACCTTACACAGAGCCTCAATGCACTTTACTCAACATGCTAAGTAAATGTTTTAAGAGAACTGCCAATGAAGAAAACAATCATAAATCTATTGCTCCATGGTGGAGTTGAAGACAAAGATCGAAGTTCTGGTCATCCTGGACAATCTGCCTGAGCTATTCTTCTCTCTCCCTTCCTTCATGTGGGGGTGAAATGAGAGGTAGGGTCCAAAATGATGCCCAGGTTGTGGAGTTCAGTTGAAGGACAGATGGAGCAGTTGTCCACATCCAGGAGGAGATCTCCAAAACTTCTGGAGCAGTGGCTTGTGTGGCATAACCATGAGCTTGGTTTGGCTGTTATTGAGTTTGAGGAGGTTGGCTGACTTCCAGATCTAGATCTTGTGGAGACAGTTGATTAGTGATGGTGGCGTGGTTTGAGGGAACGGTGGTTATGTAGAGCTGAGTGTCTGGCCTTGCTGATGGATGATCCAGTCAAGGTGGGGGCACAGTAAAGTATGCATGCCCCCAAAGAGGGGTCCCAGGACAGATCTTGGTGGGATCTGACTTATACCTCTCTTTCACCAATCACTCTTGTGCACGTCCCTTTGCAAACCCTTTATTATCTTGAATACTTGGCTCATGCCTTGCACTGAATATTACCTGTGATGATGTGCAGTACCACATCCCTGATATTGCTTAAATATATCCAACCTTTTGTCAGATTCCGTGTCTTACACAATAAAACAATCAAATTGGAACCTATACAATGATGCCATTTTCACTATATTTCCACATGAATGAAGAGTATATCAAGTCAAGATTTCTTATCTTAATATACAAAGCAGTTTGAAGCACTGATAGATAACAATTAACACAGGCGATATGCAAGAGGAATATTCCTTTTCATATGTCGGAGCACGTAAATAGTACAGCAGGGGAGCTGAAAACCCCCGCTCAGGAAATATTTAGGCTGTTTCTAGCTCTTTGCCTGCAGCTTTTTGAGGAGGAGCTTCGTCTGTCTTGCTATCACACTGTGTACTGCACAAGGCTGAAACCCAGGCTCATCTATTATAAAACAAACCAACAAACAAAACAACAAAAAAAAATCACAGGAAATCAAAAGAAGGTGCATGACCCTGCAGTAGAGCTTAAAAAGAACAGGTCGGCTCTGGTTCATCTGTGAGCCATTGAAAATGCACATAATGGAGATGTGTTGACCTTCACATCACCAGGGAATTCTATTATGTACTAGAGGTTAAAATGAGGCAGACCAAAGCTTTACCAGGAAGAGTCTTGAATTATTTCTGCCCTGTTTCAGTGATGTTTTACTTTTTTTTTTTTCTAAATTGAGGCAATCCTCTGAAATGTCTGCACTCCAATGAAATCAATCTTTCATGTCAAACACATGGGTTTACATTTGAACCTTCCTTTTACCTTGTTTACATCCAGTATTTGACTCAGGGAACTGAGCAGCCTCTTCTCTTTGAAACTGAATGTTGTTTTCCTGTCAGCTTTCTAAAGCAGCCTTAAGGACCGAGCCTGTGGCAGATGTATTGCATTCATCTAACGTAATTCATTAAATAAAAACTAATATTGAAATAATAAACTTTTACTGAACAGGCACTTCAGCAAAGTGATTTTAAAATTTAGTAGGGTAACAGTTTAATTTTACTGTCTAAATATTGAATGAATGAATTAATAAATAAATGAAGGATTTTGGAACATGTACAGAAACATACGAATATAAACTACAGAACAAATAAAGCAAATGAGAATTGTTCACATAAATAAGTGGTCAAAACAAAATTTATATAAAACCAATCAGCTACTCCTTAAACAAACAGTCTCTCCAAATACACATGTTTACATGATATGTATTTACAAGAAATCTAAAAGATAGATTAAAATAAACAAATGCATAAATGATTTATGAAAACAGATGGTTGTTAAAGCCATTTTTTCTCCCTGTACCTTGTGAAAACCGTGTTTTTGTGTTATTTACAGATAGAACTACATGGTTTGGTTAAAAAAAAAAAAAAAAAAAAAAAAAAAAAAAAAAAAGTATATAACTATTTCAGTGTATACCAAATGTTCAAAGCAGATTGATTAGATGTAGAAAACATGAGAATTCCCTATCTTAAGCCATACTGACCTTTACATTTTTACTCCATCGTAGAGAACTGAAACTGTGCTGAAAATATAAGTATGATAATAGTAGCGATAATATAAGTTAAGCTATGTATGTCTGCTACTCCCAAGTCGACAAACACAACTTAAGTTGACTGAATTTCAAAATAAATATACAGGAATTCTACATTTATTCACATAATCCTGTTAAATTGCAGCTAAATACACCGCAAAATGACACTTAATATTAAAAGCCAATCTGTTGAAACTAAGATGATTTATGGCATATTAAGCAGCTTGAATAAACTGTGTTAGAAAAAATCCTGTCTCACAATGCTGGTATTTACTTACTTGGATAACAGCAACTCCTAATAACAGATAATTATTTGCTGACTGATATACGAGATATAACATTTCCCACAGCTTTGCTGAGCCAATAGCCCCAGTGCAGAACTTAAGAACACTTATAGCCTGCTTCATTAATTATAGTTAGGCTACAGTTTGTGTCAGAGAAAGTCAGTGTAAGAGAGGCAGTGGTGACTGATCAATTACTGTAATGTAAAAGGCTTTGGTAACCATAGCCACAAGGTGGGTAATTTAATTGTAGGCATGATGAATCACCATGGCCCCTTCTACTTGTCATATGACTCTGATGAAGCAATTAACCCATTAAATCAGTCCACCGTGTCTGCTCTAACAACAGTGGATCGCTTCATCAAGGTGATAGGAAGAGGTGTGACTCACACGGTAGAGTCTGCTTAGCCAGATCAAAATAACTTCCAGAAGGAGGATTTTACAACTGAACTTACAGATGCATCAATAAGCAACAAATGAGTGTGCCGAGTTTCCCCAGAGGGAAAGCTTTTACACATTTAAGCTGTTTCTGTGTAGTCGTAGTGTATGTTTGCTGCTCTCATGAAATATAGTTAATTTTGTAAAGGTAACGATCATTGTCTGCTTTTA
Organism: Hypoplectrus providencianus; assembly: GCA_028566105.1. Lineage (NCBI taxonomy): Eukaryota > Metazoa > Chordata > Actinopteri > Perciformes > Serranidae > Hypoplectrus > Hypoplectrus providencianus. Next base: position 18,502,760 of record JAOWBC010000617.1, read on the forward strand.
TTTATGGTGATACTAGTTGGTGTTCTCTCCTTTCCCTCTCCTGCCCGCTTTGTCACGTTAACTCTTCCTTTGCCTCCTTTTGTCACAATAGTGGATGTCATAGGTGTTGTGCATTAGTTAGTTGGAGGTGAGGCTAAATTGGAAGTAATTGGAAGGATCAGAACCATGGAGCCCCAGTTGCTAACATCAACTGTTGCAGTTATCCAGTCCCCAAACTCCTCCCGTGAGCCGGTCAGCTGGGTGGCTGTCCACAGGAAGCATAGCCATAAACCGGAGCCGTGGATGATTTACCACCAAGTGCTCCACATTTTAAATCATTTCTTCCACTTGAACTCTGATCATTGGTGATTCTGATTTAGAAATATTATGTTAAATAGCCGCCATAGTCCAATTCATCCCTGGGCCCAGACCCTGTGGGTTCTATTTAAAACTGCTGGTTAGGGATTAAATCACTCTCACCACCACCCTGCGGTGACCCTGTCTGGGGCAGAGCTACACACCTGCCCTACATCCTGCAATCACACACCTGCACCTGAACCACAATCACTCACCTGTCTTGCATCATGTTGATTGCTCTGCTATATAAGTCCCGGTCAGACTCACACACTCTGCCAGATTGTACTGTCACGGGGCAGTTTACGGGTTCGGGTCCAGGTGCGAGGCAGCGGGGAAAGCAAGGCTTGGAAAGACCACTTGGAGACACAGTCACTGATCTGGTCGGGGAACGAAGGCAGATCGGACCAGGGGCATCAGGCAGACGGGGAAACCCAGAGACAGGCTTGGGGTTAAATACCAGGTAACAGTCTGTAACATGATGTTGACGAGTACTCCATAAGACGAGTAACAATCTGGCAGAGTGTGTGAGTCTGACCGGAGTTTATGTAGCAGAGGAGTAATCAACAAGATGCAGGACAGGTGAGTGATTGTGGATCAGGTGCAGGTGTGTGATTGCAGGATGCAGGACAGGTGTGTAGCTCTGCCCCAAAGGAGAAACAGGGTCACCACAGGGTGCTGGTCACTCATACAGTAAGGTAGTTATTCATATTGGCAGTCGCATAAATCAGGGGTCAGTGAAGTTAATGTTACGTATTGGCATACTCATGCAAATATAGTAGGTTAATCTAATTTCTAATTCCTGAACCAGAAGTTCTTCTTGTGTGCCAAATTCTTTACCTCTGAATGATCTCAAGTGTGAAGCCCAGACCCACAGGATAGTGGACATCAGCCAGATGCATTGATGCATGGCAAGGGGTTCCTGCAAAGAAGATACAGCACACAAATCATGACCATCTAAAAGTGATCTTGTGCCAGTTGTGGCATTTTCTCCAAGCTTGACTGTCAGGTCTTAGCTTGCGGCTATAATGAGTGGAAGGACCACTACTAGCACTTGAAGACATGAGAGTGCATTGCATGTAATAGTTAAATTTAATAAAAATAAATATTAACTTCCCACATATAATGAAGTATGGTGTTACAGGCAATCTTTCCACTTGTACTTATTTTGCCAGACATGTTTCTTTAACATAGTAAAAGAAAAAGGAGGACCATATACGTGAGATCTTCTAAGGATCCCTCCAACTTTCCTTTCAAAGGTTTAAGGTTTGTGACAGAGTTGTTTACCGTTTCTACACAAATTGTTCTCATGAAGTTAAGATGTTTTCTGTTTTTTTAAGACTGGCAAGCGAACTCTCTTTTAGTTAAACTCCAGGAAGGTCTTTGAAATGGATTGTCATGCCAACCTCCTGTCATGCGTGACCTTAACATCTGGAACTGGATGTTTGCATGTGTTTGGGTCTGTTTACAGTTCTGGACATGCACATGAGCTTGATAGGTGTATCACAGCTGGGGCAGGAGACAGCAGTGAGGTCATCACCAGGAAAAACTAGAGCCTTCAAAAAGAGAGAGAAAAAAGGCAATTTGAACATGCATATGATCACAACATGTATGATTGTACATAAGATTACCTGAAATCAGTTTTCCCTCCAGTAAGCTATTATGGAACCTCCAACACTTGATAACACCTTAGCTTGAAATGGAGCTGGAACCTGAACTTGAAGAAATCAGCTTGTGAATTTTTTCATGCATTCTCTTTTTTTTATTTTTTTTTTTTATGAGCAGCATTGAAGCAGTTTCGTTGTGGCACAAAGCACAAGTGGATGTTGCAATTGTCACAAAAGATGTGTTTTTCTTGTACAGTTTGGCATCTTGCTTCTGGTAGCCTCTTTCTTTTCATCATAATTGGGCATGTGGTCTCAACCATGTCATACTGCACTTCAGGTAGAGGCCGTACAACCTGAAATGGTCTATGAACTGGTCTTTGGGGGACATGCTGTGGTTCTGGAGACATACTGGGTCTTCCAAGTATTCATAGGGTCTCATGAGCCAGCAGAAAAATATCTGGAAGACAACAAACAGCCTGTAACCACACAATAAAGTAATTTTGATTTGATTTAAAGCCCATTAAATAGTGTGATTGCATCCAGATCAGGTACGCAAATTTCACTTATCTAAGTCAAAATCAGGTAAGCAAGAAAAAGTTACACTTTCTTTGACCTGTGAATTTGCATGTCTGCTGACAGCATCATTTGTGATAGGCTTTTTTGTCCAGCAGCTCCAGCTGAAAGCTCAAATGAAAGAGCTTGAGAATAAAGGTCAAATCTGAATTAAAATCCAAGTGTTCCAGGTGAGGGGAAATTCCCTCTGATACCTATTCTCTGTGTCTCCAAACCCTTGAGGCAAATATTTAAAAGAGTTTCATTTGTGCCAATGAAGCATATTGAACTAATTATAACCTATTGAGGAATTCCCATGAAAAGAGATAAAGCTTCGGGGTTTCACAAGCCTCTGCTCAATAAGGAAACTGATGTTAGAGATGAGCAGCAGCACATAGTTACCGATGAAGGTAGGTTTGGTATAAATCAACATCAGAAGAGGTTTGGCATTCTGAAATCACCCCAGCTCTGTCTGTTTCACTGCCATTCAGCCATTTTCAAACCATATATTTCACACACACAGAAGTCCCTTAACGCTTACAATGGCTTCCAACTTAACTTCTGCAACTATGGAACTGTCATAGGTGTCACTATTGTTGTTCCACAGTCTGACATTTTCCTTTCCCTGCCCGGCCTCTCTCTTGACCTTCACCGCAGTACAGAGGCCCTCCAGTCGAGGGATGCAATATTCTCTATAGGTGCATATCAACTGCCAAGACTGCTTTCAAAGGTTCTTCCCACCCAGAGCCACCTCACCTGCAAACTACAAAGGACAGGCATTTTCAATCAGGTCTCAGATGCAGTGGCCTTAGTATCCATGGCCCCTGGGCACTCCTGCACACAGCTGACCCTTCAGCTCAGTGGTGGGAGCAGTTCAAAGCTGTGCAGGGACAGACACATCTCTCAGGCTCTGACAGATACAACACACGTCCATGTTCACTTATGCGCCAACACTTGCACAGTGAGAGGCGGAAAAGCAGGACTGAGCCACTTAGGCAGTTCTAAAGACGTCTGGGTAGAATAATTACCCGAATTCTAAATTATCCTGACAGATTTAGTCAACACTTTCTTTTTGTTGATACTCACTAATGATGATTTATGATCATAGGCCATTAAAGCACATGCTGTGATTCATCATAGCCCTAAAAGCTGCAAGACTCATGAACTCAGATTATTTGATTAATATTTTATAGCAGTAATTAGGGCAGCACAGACTGGTTTGGGAGTTTAGACTTAAACCCCGCTTTGAAAAGGCAAATAGAAGTCACACTTTTCAAAGATTGGCTTTGTTTTCTAATCCATACGTATGAGACCTCAGGCCTCATATTGTAGGTTTTGGAACAACTTGCCACAGCATAATCACTATAACAGGGTCCAACAGGAGGGAACCGCCCACCGAATGAGTCCACTTTTGCCGGATGATCTAAACCAATTCATGTGGAGGATGAACAGAGTGGGTGCAATCAAAATGCTGTAAGACAATTAGGGGCAGTAAAACTAAATGTTACTGAAATATTAAAGTTGTAATGGCAAACATATTTATTAATTAACGTAATTAGCAAGTTGGATGCTAAGTTTGTTTGAACCTGATAAGAGTAAGCTTCATGATCAGTTTTTTTAAATATCTGTCTCTATAGTTGCTAAATTCTCTGAAATTTCCAATAGATAGTGTCTAACTGTGTCTGAGTTGCTTCAGAACAGGGATTTATTAGAGGTACGAAATCTGCTTCTCACTTCTCAAAAACTCCTCCTAACTCCTAAAACTCTCCTACTTAACACTCTGAGAAAACGTCTTATTTTACTCATGTACGTCTGACTTGATGAAAAATATTGATGGAAACACCCAAATTATCTCGCCTTATTGAAATACTTTACAAAGGAACACTTCAGAAAACCTTCTGGTTCTGTTCATATTCTATGCAACAAGCTGGCCGAAAATAGCTTACATCTTTATTCTGTTCTGAGGATTTAAAGCACTGAAATTTTTTCGATTGCATAACAGGAAGTATATGTAGCTACCATCCCCAAAAATGTGCTGTGAATACATATATACATTATGCAACTCTCTGTTTCGGTCTCATTTATTTGCGATAATTACTACAAGTCTGTGGTGTTATGAGGCGCTAAAGCAGGGTGACATGATGAGGTTGTTCTCTTTTATTCCTTTACTTCCCTGGTTTTTATGGCCTAATTAAGACAGCCCTGGGGGAGATCCCTCTGTGCTGGCACACAGGAGAGAGGGAATGTGTGTGTGTGTGGGTGTGGGTGAGGGAGTGAAACATGCATTGTAGAAGCACAGTTGTGGGAAGGGGGGGGCGGGACTCCACAGAGGAAGAGACACAGCTTTCACTGTCTTTTATGTATCGACATGTTTCCGTCTTTCTGTTTGTGTGTGTGTGTGTGTGTGTGTGTTAGTGTGTGTGTGTGTGTGTGTGTGTGTGTGTGTGCGTGCATGCGTGTGTGTGTCTGTTTGGGAGGTACATACCTGATACATGTACTCTTGTTAAAAGCTTTTTCTCCCAACCTCATCTTTATTCCTGTCTGTCTGGGGTCTAAATGCTTCCCTATGATATTCACTAGTTTTGCTTGTAAGGATTCAGCATGTAATCCAGCATGACTCTTTATAAATTTTCTTTATCATAATTATTGATACCTGTATACTGTTGACTCTCCAACAGTCATATCTGTGCTGTTTTACGATAAGGCTAAGGAAACCTATCATTTACTGCTGCTGCTTGTTGGTATTAAACCTACAACTGGAAAATAACAAGGTGGCTTTTTATTTTATAATAGTCATTTAGTGTCTTTATTCCATTATAAACAATGCAGTAATTGTTAGTCAGGAGCAGCCACGGTGAGCTGGTAGATGCAAGGCTGCACGGCTCCAACTCTTCAGCGAGCTAACCCTGTCCTTTAACTGTGCCCTGCTGTTAACTGCTGGGCCCTGTGTGGATAACTACTCATAGCATGCAGGATTCAGTCAGGTGGAGGTTTCCAATTATTCCGACTGACTTCAAACAGTGTTTGTCTGGCTGCACCGGAAACACGTACACCAGCTGCTTCCCTGTTGTATCCGACACTGTAGCTGCTCAGTGTGATGGATGTTAGAAAATAAACCAGGACTGATTTATGTATGTTTATATGTTTAATGGGCTTTTAACAGCTACAGACAGATGGAACAGATGGAAACTTGCTTTGTTGGACTTGGTTTGACACTCAGAAGTAATGTTACATTTTGTTTGGTTGTTTTTTTTTTTTTGTTTTTTTTTTTTTTTTTTCCGGAGATTATATATTTTACCTCAGGCATCCTTTTTTAATCTATAAAATAATAATCATTGAATGACAATTGCTTTACATAATAATAATTTGAAAAAAACAAAAACAAAAAACAACTGAATATCCAACTCATTTTCAGTCAGTGTTTCTGATTGTTGCATCATGATGCCCAAACAATTCAAAACCAGGTCCAGAAAGAGGCCCACAGCTGAAAACTGTGATCAGAATGTCAACCTAATGAACTCAGGCTGATCGTTCATTATTTTCCCAGTAATTGAGTATAAAAATGCAATTCATATTTTTTTGCTGCACCTCTGTCACAGCCGGAACCAACTATGTACAACAAAAAAAGTGACGTTGTCATTCACGCATTTAAAAAGAATTCACATCCCTTATCAAGAGGTGGATACTGTCTTTCAGATATTACATTTTGATATCAAATTTTAGTTGCTGGGATATATCACATGGGAGTTAAACCTTTCTCATTTAAATAAAATAATGTTTGTAAAAGTTTTAAATAGACAAAGCAATAGATCCAACATGAAGTAACGAACAATTTAAATTACTGGGTCATATCACAAGGAACCTATACCGAAATGTGATAGGTGTGATAGGCTCTGGGTTAGAGGTTGTACCGAATGCAAGGTGCCTATTAAAATGAAAGTTGGGCACCATCCCCAAAACATTTACCATTAAACCCCTCACACAACCAGACAAAAGACGTATATAGTTTTCAAATTTTGCATTTCGCCTTTGCTATATGTCATCTGCTTTTCTTTTCGTTTCTTACTGCCCAATACATGTTGAAAAAAGATATGAAAATTGGATTATAAAAGCTGTTATGTCACTGTATTAACTGACAGTGCTTGCAGCATTCACTACACTTGATGGAACACCTTTGCCATGCCTTCCTCTATATTAAGACTACAAACATGTTGGTTTATTTGAAACCTGTGATGGATCACGGTGGATAATCCCTGTTTGTTTTATAAAATTATGTATACATTTAATGTCTACTTTCTACAATCTGCTTTAGTTTATTGAAGAGTGGCTGAGTTCAAAACGTCAGAACAGGCGGTAATAAATATAAGTCAGTAAACATGGAGCCCTGTTGCATGCAAGCTGTTTCCGTTGGTTCTGCGGTCTGTTGACTTTCTGCTCAGCACCTGGCCTTATTTGGTTTGGATTTGTGTGCACACTCAAGCCACAATGTCTGCTGTTCATAAAAAATGGCTTAATCTTGCTTTTAGGAAAAGGGGAGTATTGTTTGAATCACATTCTGTTAATCACTCACATTTACCTGATTGTAGCATTCCATTAAATGCAACACAAAATTGGCTTTTTTTCATTTTAAATAAGTGTGGTGTGTTTGTACACAGATCACAGAGAGGTTTGGTCCGTAATATTCACACTGTGAATGGTTTTATGATTTAATTGCTTTCTGTTAATAAGCTGGACAAACATGGTGTAAATTGAGCAAATAAAGGCCCAGATAAAGGCGCTGAGAGATGACTTAATAGAGAAATTTAAACTTGACAGATGCTGAGAGGGGTTGTAGTTAGCACACTGGGTTGGAGGTGGGAGTTTATGAAGCAGTAAAGGACTAAGAGCCACTTGCATGCTGGCCTTGCAAGGCTGCATTGGTATGCAGCGGCTTGTGGCGACCCAAATTAAAAAGGAATGTATTACACAGGATTTTACACTTGGCCGACCAGGCTGAAGAAAACTCATCAATCCAAAGAGTAAGAGATAACTCCAAAGGGAGGGGTGGTGGGGTGTGTTGCTTTTTCCTTGCTTTTTGACCTTCATGCAAAAAAAAAAAAACAAGAAAAAAAGAAAAGAAAAGAAAACAGGCAACAAATCCGCTATTACACAGATATTTCACATTATGATTAAATGAATGAATGAAAATGCCTTATTTTGAACAAGCACAAACAACACAATAGAGTAAACTAATAAAACAAGCAAAGAATAGTCCAAATTCTTAATTGTCAAAACCACAATAGTTCAATAGTTATTGAATTGTACAATTGTAAGTATTGCCCCAAACCTCTGCACAGTATTCTAAATATGGTAAAAAAAAAAAAAAAAAAAAAGACTGCTAGTGAGAGTGTTTTGCTTTGTTTAGAACAGAAATGCTCATTGACAGTTTGTTTTGCACATGTTTTACAGGAGAGTTCCAGTTTGCCAGAGAGCTGCCAGAGCCAACCTGAGGAGAGGCATCAGAGGAGCTACGGCTGCATCCAGGAGGAGAATAGAGGACTGCTTTGAGAGCCATGACTTGAGGTGGGTTAGGCATCCAGAACAACAACAAACACAGTCAATGGTGATGCCCCAACTGGCAGAGGACCTTTACAGCCCCTTTGCCCATTTGAGGTGCATCCATCAGTGACAGCCACCCTCCACCAACTGCCTCAAGCAGCCAAATCCTTGTCCTAGAGGTGATGTGGGTGCCAAGGGCAATCTACCCAAGGAAAGCTGGGGGTCCTGATGGCGTCTCTGGACAGGTGCTGAGGGACTGTGCTTCTCAGCTGGATGGGGCCTTCACCACCATCTTCAACAAGTACCTGAGTCAGGCTGCTGTGCCCCATCCACTACGAACGACTACCACTACTGAACGATTGCCACTCTGTTGCACTTACTCCCACCATAGTGAAATGTTTTGAAAAGCTAGTCCGGCCCACATCACCTCCTATCTCGTCTCTTCAGCTGGTCGACTGAAGATGCAATCACCACAGCTCTGCACACTGCTCTGTCCCACCTCGAGCAGCAGGGGAGCTATGCCAGACTACTCTTCATGGGCTACAGCTTGGAGTTTAGCACCACACTCCCAAACAGACTGGTGACCAAGCTGTCGGACCTTGGGCGATGTCCCACTCCATCTGCCTGTGGGTCCTGGACATCCTGACCAAACGCTACCAGACAATGAGAGTAGGCCCCATCACCAAAGTGGGACTCATGTCTGGGGGGGATGACCGCCTACCAAGACGAGACGCAGATGCTGTCAGGGTGGTGCAGGGTGAATCTCGAATACAGCCAAAACATGGGAGATGATAGTGAACTATAGGAGGAAGAGCACAGTTATTCAGCCATTTTTCATTGGTTGGGGCTGTGCTTCTGGGCGTCCTCTTAGATAATGACCTGACCTGGAGTACAAACACCACAGCCACCATCGAAACGGCTAGGCAGAGGCTCTATTTCCTGAGAGTCCTCAGGACTAAGCACCTCCCACAGTAGCCTTCTACAGGTGCTGCATTTAGAGCATCCTGACCATCTGCTTCTGTGTGTGGTTTTCATGCTACATGGCTACTGGAGAGGAAAGTGCTTCAGAGGGCCACGCCACTTGACTTTGGACTTTTTGGTCTTGGCTTGACATTTGACTTTGGTCTTTTAAGATCTTTATTGGGACTATTCCTTTTAGGAAATGCTACAGGACAGTGGAACCAGGATCAGTTGGAATGGTACAGTGTGTAAAGTTCTTCAGGTCCTCAACACAGTAAACCATTATTTAGATACTATGCAGTGTATCGATTCTTTTTTCTCTACTTGGTTTTTACAAAAACTCAGAACAACTGAATAAAGTTGACCATTTATTAAAATAATTTAGCCAAGAGTCCAGCCCAGGGCACAAATAGACAATGACTACTTCCTCACTTAAGTTTTTCTTCAGGGTGTGGCTCCACCCACAACAATTTGGATTGGACTTCTCACAGCTGGTCAGTTTTGGGCGTCAGCTGCCAATCAAACCTTCCACTTTATGTCACACTTCCATATATGGTGTTTGTGTATGTTGTCTGGTTTCCCGGACGATTCCCTGCTCTGGTTTTAACCGCATAAGATCTTTGTATGATCTTTGACAGAAAAGCAGACCCTCCATATTTGCTTAAACAAATTCAGCCTGCAATACTTCACCTAAACTAAACGTAATATCCCTATCCTTCAATTACAAGTGTTCTACTGACAAAAGATGGCTTGTCTTATTTATTTTATAACTTTAAAAGCAACCATAAAAAAGGTACTTACCTTGAATTACTTGTCATTAAGGTTTGTGATACTGTTTTTGTGTGTGTGTGTGTGTGTGCTGTTTATTATTCAATAAATTGGGTGTCTATAGGAAATGTCTCCATTGTTTAGTCAGTAGTTCAAATCACATAAATTCCACATTTGCATTTTGTAGTAACACCTAAAACTAACTCATACACTTGCCCCGTGGCTCTTCAGTAAGTTAGTCCATTCATGGACAACCATTATATCGATTAATTGACCAGAAAATGTCGTCTAAAGTTAGACTCTTACTCTTCATGGCTTTCGAGGTTAAATACTTTGTGTTAAAGCTGCTATAAATCAATTTCTTCCATGTGCCCTGAATTCCACTTTCCATTAATTAAAAAGGATTTGTGAGAATTAATTGCTGTGCCTTGTAAGCTACCTTATCAAATGTAAATTGCTTATTGAGGCAAAGTAATTAAAAGGAAACCCACACCCCAGGAGCTCCATCTGTTGTATTAAGGACCTCTACGCTCTCAGACAACAGGCTAGGAGCAATGCACACTGCAAGATTTTTGATATGACGTGGACTCAATTAAGTTAGCCCACACAAATGGCAGGAGATCAGGGGTGAAAATCCCCCTGTCAGTTTAGCTTCAGGGTTGTCTTCTAGTTCCCTCATCTACACAAAGGCTTTACAATGGCTCTTTAATTAGTTGAAGGAATCTTGTAGTGCCAATCAACCCTGTGGGATAAATGAACAAACAACTGCACACAGACACACACACTTACAAATATGCTGAATAACATCACACAATATAGGAAACAGTGGTTTATTAAAGACATCTGTGATATATCTACATGCAGATGTCAATTCTTAGGATGCATTGGCAAAATAAAATCATGATTTTTTTTTTTGTCATTACTAGTCAACTGGTGTCTACTCTTCTTGTTTTGCTGTATTAATCTGTTCACTCTGCATGTCCTGATGGCTGATAAGTGCATGTCATCCTGAACCTGTTATATCTATTTTCATGTTCATCTTCCTGTTAGCGGTAGCCTTGATTGGTGCTGTTACCTTGGCATGAGCCGAGCCTGCTACTTCAAACTATTTATTAGGGATGACAAGGGCATAATTTCCTTTATCTGTTCAACCAACAATTTTATTATATTACATTATGTTGGAATGGGTCATCAGAACGCGTCATTAGCAGTGGGTTTAAACTGGAAGCGAGAAGTTTTTATCTATACATATAAAGCTGTTTAAGACCAACTCAGAATTGAGCTTCAGTTTTCTTAGATTTCTAAATCACAATATTACATTCTATGGTTGGGCAATTTATAATTTAGTACTTGCTGTCTGCTTCATTGTTTTATAGGGGTTAAAGTAACTGTTTTCCTTTTTTCACAATTGGATTGCTTTCTTTTTATTGCTAAACAGACCACAACTTAATTCAGGTGTCAGTAGTGTATTACAACAATCTCTGGGTTTTACCACAGATCCCCACGAATCATTCTTACTCATTCTGAAACACCAGGCTTTTGTTTGTCAGAGGTCTCTGTGATGAAATGGACTACTAATGCAGTTGGTAGAGCTGGTGATTCTCTCCTACACTGACTATCACCAGCTGCAGCTTTGACCAACACATGACAAATTCAACATTAAATTATTCCATTACGATTTACATTTTTTCATTTTGGTCACTTAACTAGCTCCCCACCTCAGTTTGGTGTACTATTTTAATGGCTGCAGGGAACAATTGGTGATAGATGGGCTCTTTTCCCTATCACCATGCTGTTCTGAAGCAGGGGTGAAAAATGCATATGCTCCTGAAGTGAACAACTTGTTATACAAAACAACCCCAACTGTCAAATTTTAATTATGTATCGCCAAATATAGTCGCTGTCTGCACTTGACTGAGTAGTCAGCTGTTTGGCCCACAGTCCGTGCTTATAGAAAGCTCTGCCATGGCATTAATGAGGAAGCTCACCTGTGCTTTCTTGTCATCTTTGTCAAGTGTTGTCGCAAGTTTGTACCACCTGCCCTCTGTTTCTTCTATACTGTATGTCCGTGGCTGACCAGCCGCTTCTGACTCTATGTTGAATGATCCAGGGTTGAGTTTTTTTTTAATACACAGCTTTACTCACATACAGGTATCATGTAAATAACCCAGTTCCCAAGGCTTGCTCTCCCCCGTAACACATCCAATGGCTTTGAAGCATAAGGCTGTCATAACAACTGATGCAACAATCTTACCTTATATATGCATGTAGAAGGCAGTTTTCTGACATCCTGTGATATGAATATGCTCCAAAATGGGGTTTTCCTTGGCTCTTGCTACGCCCTTCCACTCTCAAGAAAATCTCATGAAGTCTCATTAAAATCAGGCCAGTAGTTTTTTTTTTTTTCTGTAGTTCCCTACTCTTGCAGATTGACACACAAACAAACAAACAAACAAACATGAAAACCAAAGTTCAAATAATAATTTATCAATGTGTAAAAGTGAGAGCATATTTCTCAACAACACATATTTGCAACAGCTGTATGCAATGCCTAAAATGTATGGTAATAAATGTTCAGCTTGCTGTATATCATATGCACCGTAGAAGTGTCAATAACCCCACTTTTACAATATTGCAGTCGTAAGCACTAGTTTCATAAATTAAGTTAGGAGACTGTACCGGCTCCTTTATGAGAGCTTCTGCATCTTCAATGTTATGTGCATAATTAACTCTACAGTAGCTATTCCTCGCCTCTTTTATGATTTCGAATAATTAATACTGTATTTGAGTATGCGTTCGACTTTAAAACGAAGAGAATGGAAGGTCAAAGAAATTTTGTGGCTATGTGAGCACTGTCCGCTGTAGAATTATTCAAATATTCAAATGAAGGAGATTTTCCTATTCGGTATTCCTTGCTGTTACACTCTTCATTCATCTCGGTCTCCTCGCTGACAGTAACTGTAGAAAGCCCCCCAGGGTGACAGAAAGGATAATTTCTATCATAAAAATTGCCATCGGCTCCGTGTACATAATCAATGATGTCTAGGTTGCCCCTTTCACCCCCTGCACCACTGTTAGGCCGTGCCAAAGAAAGACATATGGCAGATGTGGAAATCAATATGTATGAAGTCATGGTGTCTACTCCAGCTTGACAAATAAAAAAAAATAATCAACAATATTAATGATTGCTCAATCCAAAAGTAATTAAGAGAAGGGCATGACTGGAAATTCCTACTGAGCGCTGCCAGCTATATTTGAGCTGTGAAAATGTTCCAGATGCAAACCATTGAGCCGAGGATTCCCAGTAGACCCCTGTTACTAGCACAGCTCATCATGGGGCCATTCGCTCTCTCGGGGGCCAAGGGTTATTAGTTAAAGTAGCTAGCTGGCAACTTTGCTTAAGGGTACTGTATGGGCTGCGATGTGCATCCCCGCCATGCTCCACTCCCATTGATTTAACTACAACAATCTCTATTTGTTCTTTTTTAAATTTTTAATTCACAATCTGTGCATGTCTGAAATTTTAATGTATAACTTTATGTATTCTTGTGTGTCTAACGTAGTGCCACAATGAAAATGACAGGGGAAAAAGTGCTGTCAAATGCTCTAAGGTTTACAGCTTGGTCATGGTTAACACATACTGTTATTTTTAAGTTGTGTGTGGTTGTGCTTTACTGTACTCTCGTGGTCAAAGGTTTTGAGAATCATGTAGATGAATTGCAATTAATTGCAAGTCTCTCTTTGCCATGAAATTTAATCATTAATCAAAATACGTGTTTCAGTGATTCTCTCATTAACACAGGTGAGAGCGTTAATGAGGACAAGGCTGGACGTCATTGGGTCATGCTGATTGAATTAGAAAACCAGACTGGAAGCTTCAAAAGGAGGGCGGTGCTGGAAAACCTTGTTCTTCCCCTTTTTAACCATGGTTACCTGCAAGCAAACGTGCATTAATCACTGCTTTGCACGAAAAGGGCTTCACATGCAAGGATATAGCTGCAAGTAAGACTGCACCTTAATCTGCCATATATCAGATCATCAAGAATTTTAACAAGAGAGGTTCAGTTGTTGTGAGGTGAGTCCAGAAATCACCAGGACCATCTCTTAAAGTTGATTCAGCCGCAGGATAAGGGCACCACTTGCATAGAGTTTGCACAGGAATGGCAGCAGGCAGGTGTGAGTGCGTCTGTGTGACGAAGTGGGTGAGCCTTGGAGGACTCTCCACTTGTCCCCTCTGTTCAACCTACACTCAATATTATTACTTTGTTCATTTTGTCATAATTTACAATTAATATAAAGTACCGGTTTAAATTCATGCACACACACACACACAGATTTCAGTCAGTTACAGTCACATTTATAAGGTTACAGGTATAAACACAGTTTTATTGTTTTGATCTGTAAATTCACAAATGTTTGGTCCTTTGATTTACTTACCATACAGGCCACATGTCTGGGAGGGCCCGGCCCGCCATTTCCTGTAATTTATGGTGTCGGTGATGTCATCAGTGACATCAATTGGCCTAAGCAAGTGAAGGGGTTTTGTCATTAGTTTTCATTGTTTAATAGGGATTTTGTTATGACTAACCCATGTTCTTTGCTTTAATTTCTTTCAGTTACAAATTTGGCCATGTAAATGTGTTAATG
>JAOWBC010000617.1:18566731-18579154 GCA_028566105.1 Hypoplectrus providencianus
CACACACACACACACACACACACACACAGATTATTGTTCTGTTACACAATGTTATTCTGACCTTACGTGTTCTGCAGAAGCTTAGATGAAAACAAGATGGACAGCAGGCACATTGCACACCCCCTACATACAGCGTGCTCACACACACACATCCAGGCTGGGCAGTAGCACTAAAACAGCTCTCAGCGCAGCTTGGCAGACCTGCAGGTGTGCCCAATCACGCATCTAACAAAATAAAGAGGGAAAAGGTGGAAGCACGATCCGGCCGCAGACGCTTCCCCGTGTGGCTAAACACAAACAAACCCTGGCTACTTTCTACAAAATCCATTTATCAGAGCTGTGTTAGCTATATGTTACACAGATTTACACCTGATCAGTGTGACAAGGAAATAATAAACAGCTTGAAGTATTTACTTGATTTTTTATGAAATGCTTTTATACAGGTGTTCAAATTACAGTTTATACCTTTATGATTATTGAACAATGTCTGTATTTGATAATGATTATGTGTATGTCTAACCATAAGTCTGTTGTCAATATTTTGTTGCAGTATAATTCCATTTGGAGGAGCCAGATGACCTCAGTGATATCCTGCCTTGTCCACAAGGTTAGCATGGATTCCTGGAGCCATCAACAGGCAATGGACAAAGTGTGTCCAGGTGATCACAGGAATCTGAAAAGATGACGTAGAGTTAATAAACTGGATTCATTATGTCTTCACTCACAGTTAGATAATTTTTTCCTTTATCACAGACATGTGTATGAGAAGGTGTTTCATTTTTAACACCAGCTTATAAAAACATGTTACACAATCCCACCACGGTGACCTTCTGACAAAAATGGAAGCTTTCCATCGAAGCACATCAATGTAAGAAGAAAAAGGAAACAACATCTTCTCATACACATCTGGGATAACAAAAAAAACAAAACATTAATCTACAAAAAAAGAAACAGTTATTTAGTTTATGAAGCAGTAAACCAGTAGCAAATCTATACAGTGAAGAACAACACACTTACTGCCAAATAACAGAGAGGGGATTAACTGACTTGACTGACTACTGACGAAATTGTTGAATTTGGATATTCTGACCCTTGAAGCCTTGAAAAGTCTAAAGAATTACAATAAACACCATGATTCTCTGAGATTTTCATCAGGACTCGCTGTACAAAGGCTTCGCTTGAATCACACTCCATCAGTTTAATCCACCTCAGGAACAGTCCTGTTAAATTTGCTTTGCAGCAGCAGAGTGGGCAATTAACGGGAGAAGCAGAGGCAGTTTGACACAGCCATGTGTCGCATGTCTTGTGGGTGAATAGGTTTGAAATGTGACCTCTTACTATTGTCTATCTGCACCTAATTCGTTCTGTCATCCCCTGCCATGCTACGTCACCCCCATCTCCTTCCTTTTCCCTTATTTCCAGTCTTTTAACCTCTCCATTCTGTTCTTTTGAACTTTCCTTTCACCTTCTTCATTCAGCTTCCTGTTGATCAGCATGTCCTCCTACCCTACAGTGATAAACAAATGTTTTAGACCACCACCCAATATAAGGTTTATACCACAGCTGCCCTAAATAAACAGTATTGGTAATTACCAAAAAATATTTTTATGTTTCTGTTATGGTTAAGACACGAGTGTGTAGACAGTCTTTAACCAAAGTGATTTTTTTAATGCTCAAATATAATTATTTTTCTTATCTATCAATTTTCTAATTTACTGTTTCACATAAGATCGGAAAGTAAAGCACATTATTATTTCTTAATTATGATGTCAAATTATAGTTATTTACTTGCATTGCCGAAAAGAAAAAGTTGTTTTAGAGGTTGAATGTTGTGCTGGATTCATTTCTGTCTTCTCAGAGAAGCCCAGTGAGCTGGCTCAAATTTGGGTATAAAAAGGGGAATTCAAATGTGCAAAGGAAAAAGCAGAAAATGAAAGTTAACTGAAGACAGTTCACTGATTTCAGGAAACTCAAGATTTAAAGCAAAGTCTTCAACAGGGGGTTGCAACCCCTAAGGGGTCCGCAGAGGTACTGCAGGGGGATTGCGAACGTTTAGGTTGATCAGACATTTTTTTCATATTCCCCTCGCATTTTTTTAAACACGCGGAAAATTATTATGAAGTTATTTTTAAATGTTATACAGCTGTTGTTTAAGTTCTTGGGGATTTGGGGGAAAAGAATCAAGACTCTAAGTCTGTATATAAAATATATCTACAGGAGATTTCCTGATTGTAGTAGTACACGGCAAAACAACAGAGCAACCATCTGTTAGCTAATAAAAGATCTATGCTGCTCTGCAAATCACCAGGCCGTATGTGACACGCTGACACTGTCTGGTTCCCTGTTAGCCAGTTCTGCTAGCAGCCTGCATGTTTTGGATAGAAAAGAAATAAAATAAAAAATGGACAAGGTACATTTCTACAAGGCACTATAGGACCAGTTTAATATACACACAATTTTATACATAAGTAGGGGGTCCCTGCTCCATCTCGCCATCAGTTTGGGGGCCTTGGCCTGGAAAACGTTGAAGACCCCTGATTTAAAGTATTAGATACAAAAGGAAGACCACTGTGATGACTCTGGAAAGACGTGTCCAAGTTTAAAGTCTTTGGTCTGCATCTTGGCGTTTCTGTTTGCACACAAAGTGAAAGGCGGTGTAGTTCCCATAATGGATCCATTTGTAGATACGGCATGGGCAAATCACTGAAAATGGATGGTATCATGAACAAGAACGTCTACCACAACATCTTATTGTGTCATTGAATCCCCTCGAGACTGATTCTGAGGGGTTATCCTGGGTTCATATAGCAACAGGACGACCAAGAAAATGGACTCTGGAGTACTGGAACTGATGGGCTGGCCAAGTCAAAGTCTGGATTTGAATACTACTGATTCATCAGCATTTGGAATTAAGTAGATTTAAAGATTGATCGCATAAACGTTTCATCTAAAACAAGTCTGGGAACAGAAACTATTTGGAACTCAATAACACAAGTGTCGAAAAGTCCATAAAAACAGTTTCAGCTGGAATGAAGCTGTTATCAAGGCCAATGGAGGCCATACAAAATAAGATTTATGGTTATTATGTGTGAGAAAGGACTATTTAGTTTGTTTGGACAAAAAATAACACTTTCAGTTAACAAGATTTTTTAAAATATTTATGTTTTCTCCTATTTATGACAGGTTGAATCCTACATTTGTTAAGCTCTGTATATATTTCTGTGCAACTTTTCATGGTTGCTACTCTCATTTTTCTTTGACTTTAAAAAGTGTGATAGTATTTCCATCTGTCAGATCTTACTGTTGTGTCCTCTTTTTTCTCCAACCTGTGTGTCCTCTTATGATACTGATTTCAAATCACTCTCCATCTGCCTCACAGTAGATGAGGCAACAAGAGCTGCTGTTTGAATCACCTTTTTACTTTAAATGTTGTGTGTTTCAATCTGTTTCTGGGCAGATTTTCAGAAAACCTGCAGACTTAGTAGGGAAAATCAGTAAGATTATTGCTTATTTTCACTAAGATTTTATTTTGTCATTTGAAAAATAGTTAATTTCTCATGAAGGAAACTTGATTGACATCCATTGAGACAGTTTGTTGCAGCCTCCAAGAAAACGATGGTGCAGAGGTGAAACCCAGCAGGTGCGCCGTTTAGAAAATGAAAATAAACAGGAATGTGGCATAATAAAGTTGCAGGTGGTGGAATTAATTCATTTGTATGACCTCACCATTAGCACGAACACTGGCAGCACCGTCAGAGCCTTTCAGCAAACAAGCAGAGGCTGGGAAATGCTCATACGCAGTGGAGAAGTCAGAAGGATATGCACAAACCTTATATTATGTTGTCATGGAGACATAATGATATAAATTTGTGTTTTTTGATGTTTTGAATGTTTTTCAGTGGAAAATTACAACCATTCATAGCTGAATATTCTCATATTATATGTTTGCTAGGAGGAGGGGGCACCTTTTGAGGACTCAAGCTGCCTATAAATCATGTTTTCTGCTCTGATTAAACAATTGATGGTTTGAAGTGAGACTATGGGATTTTCTTTATCTTTCTTTCACATGATAAATTAGATTCATCAGCATTGAAACGCACCCCTCCTAAATTAGACATACCTGATATGGTCTCTTTTTGTTCTTGTGTGACTAGAAGCTGTGGACTATGAGAGAAAGCTCATCTTCACATTTCTGAATTGCTAGTTCTCTAAAGAAAGTACAGACCCAGTGGGATGAATCAAAACCCTTACTACATACTGCATGGAACAAAAAAATATTCCCAACCACAGAAATGTATCTTCTACTCATGTCATATTAACATGAATAACAGCGATCAATAAATATAGGACAGATATATAACCAAAAACTTTTTAGAACAACACATGGACTGCTAACAGCTGTTCATGTTACTAATTATCATTCACCTCACCTAAACAATATATCCCAGAAAAAAAAATATTCCTCATTTTTAAGCTAACATGCCCTGAAAAATTAGAGAGAAAACAAAACACATGAATGAAAAAAACTTCCGATTTATACTCAATAACATGTCGATTATAGCATTTAAATAAAATAACATATTTTTAATGGATCTTTCATGGAGCTTTACTAGAATGTGTTTTTGTCATGCATATTTATAATTCATATGTCTGTATGTTTGATTTTTTTTTAAATGAAGGCTGTGAGCTGGATTACTATTACATTAAGCAGTCAGACTTAAATGACTTTACATGTAGCTTATGATTTTCTTAAGTGACTTCTGTGGCTTGTGAAATAAGTTTTATTGTTTATGTAACCCAGACTTTGTGTTGTGTTATTGGTGGGTTGTAGGGTGCAAAGGAGCTAAGCTAAAGCTAAGGCTGTAAAAACATTCAAAATGGACATGGAAATAACTGAAAACTTGCCAAAGACAGCACAAATCCCTTATCATCACTCCCTCGATCATAACAAGCTGACAATATAGATATAAACACCCGCGAAAAACAATAAACATATAACATTTATTCAAAGCGCAAGTTATTCCTGCTAACCTTCATCACAACACAGTTAAGGCTGACCGCGCCAAACAGAGAGCAAGTACGGTGTCCTGTGGCGGACAAAAAGGCAAAACACCCCTCGCCTATACGCACCACAGGAGTGCCATCTGCTGACCACCCAAAGTAACTACACTATATTAACCCAGTAGATTTGTAACCTAAATTCACAGAAAAGTGCATCCTTTTTTTACAACCATGACCCATACATGTATGTATAATGACGTGTGTGTTACTTTAGCAGCTTTGCTCCACTGATTCACTTCCTTTAAGTTGGCAATTTTTCTCTGTAACTGGCACATATTTTTTTCACACATTACGTCCCACAAGCACGTAGCTCTGTGTTTAATCAAACAGGGTTATTTCATTTTGTTACGATATATCTGCATGCTGAAATAAATGTATATTCTTCAAGCCAGCCTCAGAGCAACATGTCTCCTTGCTCTATTTTTATCTACTTTAGAATAATTAATTGATAATATTAATCATTAAATAAAATAAAAAGAAATAATAAAGTAAATTAAATAAAATGTAGCATGGGGTTTGTCTTTGGTAGTGTAAGGCTCAGATATTGCATTGCATTAAGTTAAGTTATGTGGTTAAAATATTTTTTTTTATAATCTGTAGGCATTAGCAGAATATTATTTATCTAACTGTTATTTGTATTATGTTTTGTTATGTACATTTGCAGAAGTCCCAGCATTCACTGTTTCTTGTTTAATCAGCTTTTCTGATTCTGTTGCTTTTGCCTTATTCAAGGTCTGGTGGGCTCTGATTGGTTGATGGGCTGACTTGAGACATTGTTTAAGGAAGTGGTGTTGTTGTGATGGTGACACTGCTGAAGCATGGGTTATAGTAAAGTGCTGCTGACTGCATATATCCGTCCCCATCCTGCTGTCTTATTTTATAAAGTGTGATCCAACCACCAAAAATTGAACCCTTACGTTACAGTAGTGTATCAGTCAAAGAGTCCACGGCCATAAAATGTGGCTCGATAATATTTTGGTCGGGTGACAAATGTTGATGGGTGTTATAGCAAAAACAAACTGGTTGTCAGAGGTGATTTAAAAAAATGTCAGTGTGTTTGTGAATGTGTGAATGCTCTTCAATGATGCAATACAGGACAGAATTTTAACACTGATCAAAATTTAAATGCTAAAAACACTCTATGAACCGCTGCTGCTGTGTCTCACCATCCTCTCATTTCTTTTGTGATTGTTTGTCTCATTAAAGGAGGTAAACCACAACTACTACAAGTCAAGGGTGGTCAAACTAATGTGGTTTTATTAAAAGATTGTAAAACAGGCGAAACAAACCAACAGCAGATATCAAACTGCTGAAAACAAAGGCCTATTTTCCAGCCAAAAAAATATAAAAGAAAAAAAGAAAGGGGTATACTTGGACCAGTCCACATGGGCCAGCGGATCCAAATAAATACCCATATCCCCAAAACCATAACCTATTGAAAACAAAAATAGTAGCCACCAGTCCCATAAGAAAACAAAGGGGAAACCAAACAAAACAAAAGGCCTGAACACCAATTGCACGCTGCTGCTGCCTCGAGGAGGAACTGAGAGAAAGAGCAGAAAGGTCGCCTCCTGCTATTTGCAGCTTTCTCTCAATCCAACTGCTGATCGCACCTGAGGGGACATTCAAGACACAAATGAATGACAAACCCCGTGAGACAACACAGGGTCTATGTCCAATGTGAATGCAGATTTGAGTGAATGGACTGTGGTACCTGATCCCAGGGTAGTGCCCCTTTAGCAATAACAATCATAAATAATTAAATTATTATTGATCATTTTAACAATACTGATTATTAGCATTATGGTTGTAACATATTAACATCAACATTTTTTATGCTTGCCAAACACATGCACACACACAACATTTTAGGACCTACATTTATTCTGTGTTTGGAAACATAATGTCACATTTATAGACATTACGTTTTCATAGTTCAATATGTCTGGCTTTGATTGGCTGACATTCAAATTATGTTGCAGTTCTCCTACAACCAAAACATTCCTCCATTCAGAGTTTAACCCTGACAGAGGGACTTGCAGACACTGATGCCTGTATCCATAGTAACATGCTCTTTTCTTGTGTTTATACAGTGAGAGGAGAGGGAGGGATCGAAGCTGGGCTGCTGCCAGAGGAGTTAACTCTGAGCAGAAAGAGGCTAAAAGGGTCTGAAAAGTTGTTATTTTGCAACCCTGTATGCATTTAATATTAATATCAATATCAATAGCTAGTCTGACTGGGACAGAGGCTGGGTGTCATGGTGGACACAGGTGCCTCAGTAGATGGACCTGAACCCCAAAGCCTGTCCATTCTGCTGGGACTGGTTGGCTTGATGTCATAGTATAAATAACATCAACAAAATATAAACTTGTTGGCACTTTGTATTTACAGTGCGGGTTTTGGGGGATATTTCCTTATTTTTGTCAGCTATATTGTCGTGTATGGTTTTACAAAGTTATTTAAATTCTATTTATAATTACTATAGGGTAGCTGTGTTCTGTAATTAGTTCTCTCCTGGTCCAAAATGTTGATCTGAAGCTCAAACCTGAATCTGCTTTCTTAGCATTTTTTTTTTTTTTTTTTTTTTTTTTTTCAATTAAATTCTGATCAACCGGGACTGCCCAATGATCCCAAACAGAATCTGAAAAACTCCCAAAAAGAACAACTTTTGTACACATTGCTCCTTTGTACATGGAGGAAACATTCTGAACTTTTAATTCTCTTAATTCTAACCCTTAATTAAATAATAATAATAAAAAAAAAAAAAAAAACAGTAAAAGACATCAAACTTGAGAAGACACAGTAACAAATTGTTCTTAATCTCTCAATCTGAAGTAATCTCAGAACAACTGAAACAGAACAACAATGAACTCCAAGTCCGTGTGACAGCACAACCTGAAAAAAGGATCTGGATGTGGTTCCAGATTGCCCAAAGACCTCTAAATAACCTGTTAGCAGAGCACGGGCATGTTGGCTCTGTCTGTGTGCTCAAGGATATATGAGAAAGCAGGAGGGTGCTGTTCTGAAAATGAGAGCTCCTCTGAAGTAGTCTAATCATCTGGCTGTCAGCTAAGCAGACAGGTATAACGGCGGCGACAGCCACAGGAAATAGATCTGTTTGCTTTTGTTTTTTTGTTTTTTTTTCTCTCATTGGAGCGATTACTCTCCAAACTGCACAGAGATGGAGGGGAAATAAAGGAAATGTTCATTTCACTTTAGACGTGTCATTGCAAAGGAAGAACACTAAGATAAATCCTTTAAGTCCACTGTGTCTATTTTATCAACTGCAGGGTTTATTCAAGGAGAACAGCCTGCGGGCCTTATCAATTTTCATGTTGTGGGTCTATGAAGACGACAGGTTTGCTTTAAAGGTGATACTTATCACTCTTGTCATCAGTGTGTTGAGCTGGAGATAGGGATCTTTATTGATCTAAGACAGCAGAGTCGCTTTGGCCTGTCATTTGCTGAGAGCTCACCATCACATCCACAGATGTTACATCTTCTGTCAAGTTAGTTTCTCCTCACTGCTAAGGAAGTATTTTCAGTCCTGAGGGGATTTTAAGACAGGAGATAAGTTTCTTTTCCTCAAGTACTTGATTAGTTTGGGTTCAGGATATGTAAAGATGTCTGGGGATTTGATTATGAATGAAAAAAAAACTACCCTTGGATACTCACACTGGCTTGAATCATCAGTGTGATATGATGGAGAGTATACACTCTTAGTTCCATCATTCAGTAAGTTCCTACATATTCCAGAGCATCTCGACAGCTCCAGTCAATGGCTGTTAATTATCAATCGAACAGAGAAACCAGACCAGAGCACAGAAATCATCTTACAATATAGTTCATGTGTGATTCATGAAACATTGGTATCTCTCCAATCACAGCTTATGATGAAATCAGGGGTTGATAAATGCAATGAAAACAAGCACCCTTCAAATTTCAGATAGAAGACACCAGGGATAGATTCCCTGTGCCTAGAGTTTACAACTTCCAAACATGCAATTAGGTCAATAAGAGGATTTTTATTTTTTTTATTATTGTTTATGAGTCCAGTGCATCTTTTAAAATGAACAACACATAGGGGCAAATGAGACTGCACAGGACCAAGGTTTTTGTTGGTTCAGCAAAATCGATACAGAATGTAAAAAATAAAATGAAAAGTCTTTTTTTATATTTAGAATTTTTTTTTTGTTTGTTTTTTTCACTTTAAATTCTCTCAGTGGTAAAATGTTACAATTATAATTACATCCAAAGTGCAACCAACCTTTGACCAGCAGCTTAACATGGAGCATCAATAACAATTTGCTGACTCAGACATGGGCTTTACGTGGACTTGCGTACACGAGTTGAAACCAGATGTCGGATTTCACAGTTACCTCCATATGCATGCTTTTTGCAATACCGTTGTTTCATAAATGAGGGCAACTGTGTCTATGGCAGGTTAAAAAAAAATAGTTACATTATTCCCTTTTTAAGCAACTTAATTGCAACAGCAAATATACCTAATAGGAAACAATAGGTAATATTTGTGTTTATTCGTAAATTAGTTAATATATTCAATTCTAGTCATAAAAATATGAATAATTGGGTCATTAGTAAAATGTTCTTTGAAAACGATTGATTTGATTTCCAAGTGGAATCCCAATATTTGCTCTTAAAAAAAAGGATAGCATGGTCTTTTTTATGTTAATGTTAGAGCAACGGAGAGATGTTGGTTTGTCTCATTATTACCAGTATTAACATTTAGCCAAACCTCAATCCAAAAGACATATGGACTTCATTTGCATCGGTGTTCCTGATATGTCAGAAGTGAAACTCTAACGTAAAGACTTAAAGCCTCTCAATGAGTTTTTCCCCTCTCCTACCATTAAGGGTGTTTCAGATCAATCCACTGTCTAATAGCTTGACATTGTAAGAGCAGATTGTTTTGTTAGAATGACAAAATGACACACATAGTACCTTAAATCCAGCGTGTCAGCTCAGATAATTCGTTAAAATACTTAACTTCACACATATGCACATAAGTCAGCGCACACCACAGCTTCTGTCTCTGCTTCCTATGCCATCAACCCATCATGGTTAAGCGTAATGTGAGGAAAATAGCAGGGAGGACCAACAGTGTCAATTCAGATAAAGAGCTGTCGTGAGGGTGAATGGACGATGCAAGGTCTAAGTGGTTGTCTATGCTGGGTTTGTAATGATGAACGCATAGCTAGTAATTTTTTATTTTAGTTTTTGTTTTTTTGTCAGGATTCAATGGAGGCTGTTATTTTACAATAGGATTAAAAAAATACACTGCCCACCCTTATATACAACAAAGTAAACCCCCTGAAGGTGCATTTATAGAACTCAAACACACACATGTACACTGACTAATAATATACAACCCTTTTGAATGTTATCACGAAATTGATTGAGTAGGCTGTATCATTTATTGGTAAGCTGGATCACCCAAAGGAGGTGACCTGTTGAGCAGTGACCTCTAGTGGCTAAAGTAATTATGACAGGAGCAAGTCAGATGACAAAATATCAAGAGCGACAAAGTCTGCAGGAGAAACTCCAAGCGGCTGGATGGTTCAAACAAACACATTATTCGATTCAATTTAATTTAATTATTCAATTAACTTTTACAGACTAGAATGTCCAGTCGCCAACAGTTTTTGAAAGGCTGGACTTCTGCGTGATGAAGATGACAGCACCAGCTCAGGGGCGAATTTGAGAGTGACACAAAAGAGAGACAGAAATAGCGTGAAGAAGAAATTCGGAAGCTGTTCAGTGCCCAAAATGAAGAAAACAACTTTAGTGGTTTAATGCCCAGTAGGAAGATGATGACTTCCTCGTAGGCTGCTGAATGTTTTTTTCCAACCAGCTGTGTTACAGTCACTGTTTGGAAAAAAAAAAAAAAAAAGCATTAACAGTATGTTTTTGCGTATGTAACCAGTACGTAATTAATCAAAAGTTTAAAGAATCTTTCTGTGTAACATCTTTCGGTGTAATTATCTCATATTGAAGCATGGACACTTATAGTCAAGTACGACCTAAATATGTACAATTTTCTTCTTAAAGTTTGTAGTTTAGTGTGGCTTATATTTACGTGTGATCAATATTCCAGAAATTACGGTACTTCAATATAATTTTTATTAGCTATTTTTCCTCGGCCTTATATTTTTATTCCAATCTAGCATTCCTGGCAGTTTCCTGGCTGTGTATTGCTCCCTTTATTGTTGGGTGGCAGGTGCAGTTTTCACAAATTGTTATTTAACACCAGGGGTTATAATTAAGGGTTAGGGTTAGTGTTTGTACATAATCTCATGGATATCTATATCAAAATCAGAAGCAGGCATGACTGCATTCATGTTGGATTTTGTTGTTGTTGATTGTGCTACACAGTGTTTAATAAAGTAATGAATCATTATCTATCCTATTTGTTCTGAAAGGTGTATGAAGTTTAATTAAAAATAATAAAAAATAAGTAGGCCACATCTGCAGTGTTAACAGTGCCGTGTTATTGTCTGCAACAGAAAAGATGTTTGGTCCATCAGGTGTGAACAAAAACATGTACTTAGAGGCTAATGAAGGGTTCAGTGAATAGGCTGTGAGAGGTTTAAATTCTCATTGGGCTAATATCATTTGAATAGAGAGGCAAGCGGAACATCGTCTTTGTATGAGTTAAATTCTGCGACAATAATTCATATAAAAGCTGCTCCACTAATCTCCGACCAATTTTCCGAAACAAACAGATTCACTCTAATACTAACCACCTACGTTAACCATATATTAGACAGCTGGTGAGATAAGTTCACCACACACAGTTATGTTGCAGTTCTGTCGATTGTTATATTGATCATATTCTGAATATGATTTTCACATTATAATGTATTAATATCTCTTTGTAAATGATTGCTATAATGTTTAAAAAAAAAAAAAAAAATTGCAGTGTGAGGTGAAAGCAAGAGGAGCTGAAATGTTACTTCAGTACCATAAAACAACTTTGCTGCTATTCTTAATATGATCAAATTTAAATATATAAAAGTCCTGAGACTCCCTATACACCATACACTATGTGTAATGATGTCTAAGGGTGTTATGTTTTTGGCAGCGTTTGTCTGTCTGTCTTTTTCTTTGTTTGTGTACAAAATAGTGCAAAACGTAATCCATACCGTGATCCAGAACACTATCTCAAATTTATATTGCTAATTTTTGTCAGTGACTGTATTGCCACTACAAATTGTCGCCATCTAGTGGATGAAATATTTGAATGCCACGGGTCTTGTTTTGTTTTGTGAAAACATGTTGCTTTAATTCTGTAACAAAACAGGAGCTCAAGCCAACAGTTTAAAAACATAGTGTTTAATTTTT
>JAOWBC010000617.1:18687995-18720008 GCA_028566105.1 Hypoplectrus providencianus
GAAATATTCATACTTACTTACTTGTCTTAGCAGTGATTTTCCTGATGCAATTGATGTCATACAAAAAATCTGTATTGGGTTGGGCTTATATTTAAATTTTCCATACACCAAACCAAATCTCCACTCACCACTCCCGTGTGAAACATAATGAAAAGGAGAACCCATAAACGAGCATGCAGCAACTCCAGTCCACTTGTTGGTGGTAAAGAACCTCCAAACCTAGTTTTTTCTTCAGTGTTACATGTACATTGATGCCTCATCTAGGCAGTTTTCATTGCCTCTTGTGACCCAAAGAAAAACACATGAACTTTCTAGCCAACTCAAAGTGCACCTTTTGCTCCCACCACTTCTGAAATTCAATTAAATTAATTCAAATGAAAATTAGACATTGAAATTACAGTTTTCTGGGCATGAACCATTTTATGTGGTGTCTACTGATAGCTTTTAAATATGCCTAAGTATTACCTATGCCCAACTCCATAAAGACTTAAAGAAAAAAATCTAAATTGACCATGCAAATTAATTTTTCGTTTAATGATACAAGGTTATCGTACCTCTAGGGGGTGTGAGTTCAATGTTGTTGATTTCACAGAAGCCGACAGGGTAGATTGAGGGGGATGTGCCGTGGTAGCAGAACCAGTCTGATCCATCCACTGCTTCTGATCCATCGATCCCAATCATGAGGAACCCGTCTGCCAACACCTACAGATATCCACAAAGTCAGTACGGAGCAGCTGAGTGAAAAGCATTTAGGACGAACAAAGACATTTCAATACATGACACTAACAGAGTCCAGAAACACGCTTACCTTTCTTACAGTGGCTACACATATAGCTGAGAGGTTGAGAGGGTCAATGGCTTCTAATTTCATCCCATCTTTAAACCATTCCCCACTCTGGTCCACATCTTTTACCTGGCATGCATTCAGATAGACAAAGGAAAATTAAGGACATTGATTTGCTAAAAAGATTAATCAGGCATTACAATAATATATGGAAATCAGTTGGACATGTTCAGAGAATGTGACACTGGGGGGGTCTGGAGTTTTTAGGGGACTTCAGAAATCAGTCATTATGCATCAGTCATCATTCAATATTGGATCTTGAAGCAATGGCAGTGATGGAATGACATGTACACAATAATAAAAAGCAACACAGCATCAGATGAATACCAAGATCCTGGTAGAAACCCATCCACATTTACATGCTGTTTAGGGCTTAAATAATCCTTGCTCTCATCCATTTTATCAGTTTCTGTGAACTTAGTTTAAGAGTTGATCATCAGAACATCAAAACAAAAAATACAAAATAGACTTAAGTGTGTAGATGAAAAACACCAATTTTAATGTCAAATGAATATCATATCATTAATAAAATACTGACATTTTTAGATGCTTTAAAGGAGTTGATATAAATGTCATTTAGTTAAAATGGAATATAGTATTGTCTCATATTGATTACAAGTCCAGTTTTGAATCAAAACTAAATTCTACCTTGAACCTCCAGCTTTAGCTTCAAGAATTGTAGCTGTGATCACTTCAACCAATGTAAAAATGTAGCAATAAAGCTCTATAATTAAAATAGAAACCCTTGTTACCTTATGGAAAAACGGCGCAGGAGCATCAACTTGACCCTCAATTTTCTTTGTAACATCTGAAAAATAGATTGACAGAAGAAAATGACTTGCTTGACCTTAAAATGCTACAGAAAAATTATCTGTAGAGGGATCAATGTCTGATAAGAAAATAAGACAATTACTGAATTTAATAGTTGCATAGCAATGGACAATCAACAACACCCGTGGTATTAGTTTTAGTTGCAATAATTGAAGAAAATCAGCGCAGAAAGTCAGTGCAGATTTTGGCAGTTATAAGCAGAAATATGAAAATTGTAGTTAGCTGCTGTATAATATTTTGCCTGGGAAAAAGCTTTGTCAAGTCTGAAGAACAACAAACAAGGATGCAGTAAACATTCTCCCTTGTAGAACACAAATATATAGTAATTATACTTATAACGTAAATCCAATGTTTAAAAAAATGGTTCGACTCCATCAAGTAGCAGAATGTAAGTGATTAAGCATTTATTTAATGTTGTTTTTAAGGATGCTATGTGAATCAACAAGTTTATTATAAACTGCCAAACTTTCCTCTAAATTTGAGAAATTGTGGTACACAAAGCACTCAGCTGCTTTGAGTATGGGGCCCTGAAACAAATGTATAGAATTAAAGTTCAAGTTAGGAATATACTGAGTAAACATGTAGACTTCAAGACTACTGAGAAGTCCACTAATGTAAAAAGTAATTGAAAAAATAGGTTTTGTTGTTGTTTTATCTGTGTGAAACAGCCTTAGGCAGTCAGCTGAACAATGTAACAAGATGATTTAGTGAGTTTTGTTGGTTCTGGTTCTGTTCAGTCTGAATGAACAGAGTTTTCATTAAGTTAAAAAAAGTTATTTCAGTAGTTTGTCTTCGTTGGCTTACAGAGGAAACCTTGAATTAAAGGGATGCATTGTTGTATTATTTTGTTAAGGTGTAAGAATATTTATTTAACATTTGAGGAAAAAGCAAGCCTGTGAAAGCAAGCAAAGTAACAGCTGACATGTAAAATCTCTGTACATGTAGATACAGCTAGCACAGCTTTGCAACCAGGAGAACTCAACTTTCTTGGTCAATATAGCATGCACTGGTGAATCAATAGCCTTGCTGGACTAAGAATACCATGAAGACTGGTTGGACTTCCGGGTAAAAAGTAATGAATTTTCCCTTCAAGAGCAGGGTAAACTAACCAGATCGTTTGAAGCGGTGTCCGATGCTGCGTGACCAGCCTATATTATGGATGAGGGGACTGTACATGTGGCACCAGAAGTCATCCGACCCATCCTGGCTCTCCTCGTAGACGAGCCTGAGGCGACCTCCGATTACCTGCTCCACCAGCGCCACCCGTGTCCGGCACAGGTAGTTCTTATCAACCACCTCCACGCGCATCAGCTTCTTAAAGGGAAACTGCATGTTCTCCTGTACCTGTGGTGTCAAATCAAAATGGGTTAAAAAAAAAAAAAAAAAAAAAAAAAGGAAAACAAGCAGACTGAAACATTTCACTCATCATTGTTGTCACATAAATTCTGTTTACTGTTTACTCTGTTTAACCATTTCTGAATCATTATGAAATACAGAGATGTTTTAAGATGATCTGATTTAAGATGGCACAGTGTAAATGCAATTCTGAAGAATATGTGGATCTCACCTTGGCATTGAAGTCAGGTGGCAGTGTTTTCGCTCCAGTGAGCCGCTTCACAAGAAAGGCTTTCCAGTTAGAGTATTTATGATGTATGCCTGTAAAAAAAAAAAAAAAAAAAAAAAAAAAAAAAACATTACATAAATAATCAGGGTATTTACCACCAGCCATTCAACAATAAAACTGTACACAAATTTGTCACGAGACTCACTTTTTGGAGGTACGAGTGGTTTGCCACTTGAAGCGCACCATCCCACCGGGTGCACTTCAGGGATGCAGAGATTACACCAGAAGTCCTTACTGCTGTCGTTGTCAAAGCCCTCATACCGTAAGAGAGCCTTGAACCCTGCAAGTCATATAAATTATAGATAAGTGACGGCTAATTATTGACCATGGAAAAAGCAATCACAGAGGCATTTACAGGCAAGGTTCATACACCCATTTCTCCTTGACTTTTAAATCTATCCCACAGTC
Source organism: Hypoplectrus providencianus (assembly GCA_028566105.1). Lineage (NCBI taxonomy): Eukaryota > Metazoa > Chordata > Actinopteri > Perciformes > Serranidae > Hypoplectrus > Hypoplectrus providencianus. Next base: position 18,691,703 of record JAOWBC010000617.1, read on the forward strand.
TTTATGGTCATACATTTTCTTGGTTTCTACAAGTGTAGATGTCATAGTAGCAGGCTGAAATGCTGTAAATTCCCATTTGGAACATGCCAGACTACATTGAATCTATTATGGTGGTCTTATCTAAATTATAGTAGTATATATTATAAATGCCTGCAAAAATGGCCTCTACCATTGCGAGAAGAGACAACTATGTCATTGCAAGGCCTAAGGAAGCACACTATCGCTTGTGAAGTGTGAAGCGTTTCTGTACAAAACTACACAATGGTCGTGCAACAGGAACTGTTTGAGTATACAGAAAATTGACAAATCATGATACAATTTTTATCATGATTTTTAAAATATATAAATATTATATTAGAAATTGTATTTCATATAATACAACAACCAGCTTCTTCCACAACATGATTTTGATTAAATTCAATTATGGGGACTGCAAACAATGGGAAATTATATACACTGTATACAGATCTACATATATTGTTACACCCCTTAGGATACCAACATGAATTGGCTAACTGAAACTGCTAAGGCACTATTTTAATTTCAGCTAAACCAAAGAATGAAGACTTGATTTTGTTTCCTTCTCCTTACAGTATTTATGCTACACAGAGTATTGAATACATTGCCATATTGGGATATACATATGAGAATATTCCTAATGATATTTACAAGTCTGAAAAAAAAAAACACACAAAAACATTCCCAAACAAAAAAGGTCCAAAAGTAAGATTCACCCACATTGTCGGATAGAGTGTTTGGGTGGATCTATGTACTCTTACCTGCTAGCTTAATGATTTCTGCTATCCAGTACACCTTTGTGGAGAGGTTAGTATCGGAGTTGACCACTTCAATTCTCACTCCTTCTTCTATGTCCCCCCAACATTTCCCCATAGGGGCCTAGAACACAAAGGTAGCGGTGAAGCTATTCAATAACGACAAATTAGCGGTTCCTTTATTATTAAGTCCAGTTTTCACTTACATGCTTGAAACAGCTGACTGGAGCTCCAATCGTGTTATTGCTACAGATATACCGACCCCAGTCAAAGCTCTCAGCAGGGACCACTGACAGGAGCAAGAAACAGTGTAAAGCTAGATATCATATAAACAAGGTCACCCCTTATTAATCATCATTACTGCTTTCTGAGATTATACCTGCTTTTGATTTGGCCTGGTTCTGCTGACTTGCTTGGTACTGGGCATAGGCAGCCAACTTTGCCATAAGAGGCTGTTTCTGTAAGACTTTTGCCTTTTTTGTTGGTGGTTTGCCCTTTCAAAAGTCAAAGCACAGGTCAATTTGTGTTATCATATATGTGTAATCTTATCATTTGTTGCAGTGGATTTACCAAGCACTTACCTGGAGTCTTGCCAAGATGCTAGCTTTTTTGGAATTTGAGGAATAACTCCTGGAACAGGACACACTGCAAAAGCGCTTGGTTTTTGAGTAAAAAGCATCGCGTACTCCGACCATTCCACACATCTCACAGGTGGCTATGAAACAAAAACCACAAAACAGTCTATTAATATTAAACAGCTACATACTGGCAAATCCTTTTTCCCTCACATGAGCACACCGCAAAGCATAAGATAAGATATTCCTAAAATAAGAAATTACTTTGTTGATCCCCTGGGGGAAATTCAGGTGTTGCAGAGGTTCAAGTACAGATTAAGATAAAAAAGAAAAATAGAATAAGCTTAAACATTAAAAAATATATAAAATTAAAAGGAGAATTTATATAGTAAGATATTGGACACCATATAGAAAGATACCACTGTGCCGGACAATAAACTCTCTCAGGCTTTAACAAAGACAGTACATTTACTTACTGGTATGATACAACTAGTGGCACAAGCCATATAAAACTGGCATTGAAGTGAGGTTGCAATTATTGATAATATCATAATATAAGGACAAAAATATAGAGAATATAAACACATGCAATGTAATAAGTTTGAAACATATTTTCATGTCCTGACCCATTCCAGCCTTGCCGTCAGGATATGTGTAGACTTGGCCATTGTTCTTGATAATGGGCAGGCTGGCGGGGATGGAGGGCACCACCTCATCCTCACTGTCCTCTGAGCTGGAGCTGCTGGTAGACTCCTCACTGCAGCTGTCATATCCATCAAACATCCCGAAAGAGTCTCTCCGCTTACGCTCTGAACGTGCAGTGCGTTCCGCCTACGATCCAGAGAAATGACATAAATAATGTCTAATGAAATAAATACATATGAATTTCTCACATTGTTAGCAGTGTTTTTCAGCCTTATTTTTTTTAAATATAAAAATGTCAATCAGTTTCTGAAAATTGAAGGGGACATCTCGGTCTTGCTGCAACCATCTAAAGCCCCTACTCAGTTTGCTCCAAAATGTACATATAGGCTATATCAGCTCCAGTATAATTTTTACAAGTCCTGTTTAAAAAAAAAAAAAAAAAAAAAAAGAATTATCTCCCTAATGTACGTACACATTTTTCTTCCTATGATATTTTAGAGTCTAATAAAATGGTCTCTACTTTGAGAAGCTGGCTGTCAAAGTAAATGTGAAATAGGTGAATAAATAACTAAGAAAAGCAAGATATAGTTATAATTCGTGCCGTTACGTCCTTCTTATTGGTTGCAAGTTGACATGATCCGGAACAATGTTATAATGTTTACTACTGACAAGCCTGCCTACTTCCTCCTCTGTGCACCACATCCTAACTGCATGCGATAGCATAGCCATTTAGCCATAAAGCATGCGAAAAGAAAAAAACACAATGCACTAACCGTAAAGACATACTAAATTGAATGTAGTCTACAAAACAGTAAGGCTAATACAGAAGGTAAATACGGGCGGCCTCCTAATGCTAACTAATGTTAGCACAGCTAGCTAGCGGAAACCTGTTTTTCCTGTTTTAATCCCCAAAAGCATATTACGTGTTTCATCTAGGTAGCAAACGTACACCTACGGAAATGTTATTAAAATAAGACTGATTCTATTTCTTTTCTAAACTAAACTTTGAAAGCGGGCTATTATTTATCACTGCTTGATCCACTAGCTAGCTACCATAAACAGATAACAACAAAGGAGCAGCGCTAGCCGAAGCAAATCCTCTGTAATCAAGAGGCTTGCGGCCCTAAAATGTTTTAAATTCACTCACCAAATCCCTTGCGTCTTCCATCAGCCCTTCATATAGATAACGTTCTAGTTAACTGTGCTGCCCACTGCAAACAAAAGCCATATGCTGGGGGTAAATTTAGCTTTAAAATACCAAAGTCTAAATGAATACTACCAAGCAGGATATCAACAAATTACTCTGCTGTGTCTGCGCATGTGCGATCGTAACCTACTTTCATATGATTGGTCAGTCTGGAATGGAGGTCATCGACCCACACAGAAACAAAACAGTGGACTGGGCAATGAAAATGAATGAATGGCCTCCTCATCTAAATTCACTAGAACAGAAAAGAATAAAACATTACCATATTTCATCAAACCAATATAAATAGGGGAGATATTTATTATATAAAGCGCTGTTTTATATTGATCATGTAATCTCTTTCACATACATCTTTTAAAACATAGGGATTGAGACTTTCTTTATTGTCATTGCAACTTCAAGGACAAGGTGCAGGCTTTCCAGTACAAAAAATATGAAAAATGTTAAAACAATATGACTGTTTAAAAAAAAATTAAACAATATGACTTAAAAAAAAAAAAACCCAACAACAAAAAAATATATGCAGATTTACAAAGTCTAGGGAAGAGGAAACCTATTTAGTAAATAGGGTTTACTGGAGAGCAATATTTTAGCAGATAAAGAAATATATGAACATAAGGTGTTGACATGTAAGTTTTAATATAAATAAATATATTAAAGCGTGTTCAAAGTGTTGATGATGTTCCTCCACAGTGATCATAGGAGTTGACTTCAAGCAATTTAGATTTATGCCAAAAGTTGATAACTCTAGAATTATGAATTTATCCATTTCCAAGTATCTCACTAAGGCAAGGTGCTATGTATTTACTTAGAATATATGTATATATATTTTGTAGTATGATGACATTTTGAAGTAGAGAACAGACAATTTGTGTGACATAAAATAAATCCTTTATTATATATAGTGCAGTTTATCACATCTTTGAATGCAAACTACCCTTTTGGCCATTTGAATTAATGATACAGTAGATATCACATCTTTATAATGAACACAATCTGCAGGCCACATTCAATAATACTGTATGGTTTCATTTTCAAAATATAGTACCTTGTGAAGCCCAGTGCATAGGCTATTAAATTCTAATATACATATAGAGGGGAAAAAAAGGTAACAATGTTAGCTATGCAGCTGCCTTATGGTTCCACTAACATATCACAGTGCTTTCGAAAAAACAATGAAGGTATTCTAGTTTAGTTTTTTGTAACTTCTTGAACGGAAAATATATTAACAACACATATGCAAAGTAGCATTGGGAACAACAAAACAGCTTGAAGGCAAAACATAACAAATGTACCGAAGTAACAATAATACAGTGAATATGACTATAAGAAACAATGAGGATTCACGCGGTTGAGTTTGGATCACACAAGGAAACATCTTCATCTTATTTGAAATGATGCTGAGGAGTGGATGGTCAGTGCTGGAAAACAAGGGGATTTAATGGGATTAATCAATTCTGTGTTAAAACACATTCGGTCGGCCAAAAAAAAACAAAACAACAACAATACCTTGATATTAATGTCTTTGGTCTCAGACGAGCTCGTCTTCGATGACATCATCAACGCTTCCTGAGATTGAAGCAGCTTCTGAAATACAAAAGGACAACAACATAGTTAATAACAATTATTTAACCAACATTAAACTGGACTTTATTTAAGCAAAACAAGGAGGTAGAGGGGGATTCAGGTTAAGGTTTTAAAGTGTCTTTATTTGTTTCCATTGGGAGTAATGTGTCTTGAAAAGAGGGGTCTGCTGAACTGACAATACAGAAAAACATTTACAGCATTCCCCTCACACATAAAAAATAATTACCTAATAAATAAAAATATATATATTAAAAAAAAACAAAGTATCTCCGTACAAATCTCCGTCATCTCCGTCAGCATCACCTGACCTGAGGGTTTCTTTTCTGTCCATCCCAAGCAGTCTGCTTATTTATGACATGGTGCAGTACATGAGATGGATCAGATAAACAAAGTCTCGGGGAGTAAAAGGTACTGCCACACCAACATTTCTGTCAGATTTAGAATTTGAGTTTTTAATGTAATAGTTAAGTTGCCTAACTGGATAGTAATGCCTCCCGTTGTACAGACTCAGTAGTTACTCTGTAGAAAATCAAGACAATATCCCTACATAAACTGAAAAAACGCATGCGCTGGTGGATTCAGGTGCAAACGCTTGCCAGTTGCCAGCACAAGTTGTGGTCAATGTGAAAGCCCAGGTATTTGTTTGAAACCACCTGCTTGATGGTACGTCCATGTATGGCTGCCAGGCTACTATCATTCAGTGAAAACCCCTCACTGTCAGACTGTGGACATACTTCTTCTTTCATAGTATTTCAGAATTGACAATGAGCAGCCCAGGAGGAGGCGTTACCTTAAATGAAGAATTTAATTATTAATTATTGATGAGATAAGGGTTCCACAGTGAAATGCTGTATGTATTTATTATATCAATATTATGTTATCAAACTTTATAACTCACTGCACTTTAACTGTACTCTTATTTTTCTTTATGAAACTTTTGATTTAAGCTTCGGTTTTAGTTTACTTCTGTTTAGATCTTCAAATGTCCTCTATTAAGGTTTTTCTGCCCTTTGTCGTGATGCGTTTGATGTCTTTTGTTCAGCACTTTGAATTGCCTTCTTGCTTAAATGTGCTTTATAAATAAACATGACTTGCCTTTCCTAATGTGTCATGAATTCTTGTTGAGATACTGCCACAGAGGAAATAAACCCACTTGCTTCTTTGCTGCATGTTATAAACACAAACAGTTGTTAATGTGCAGCTTTGCTTGAAATGCATCGAGCAAATAAACTGACTTTTAAAAAGTCTTTGGTCTGCATTGTAATGGCAATGGCATTATGGGAGACTTGCACATGGTTGACAGCACCGCTAATGCTGTAAAGGTACTTTCAGGTTTTGGAGAAACCTTTGCTGCAATCCAGGCATCGTAATTTCCAGGCACATCACTTTTTATTTCAGCATGGCTTCAGGCAGGAAAGTTGCCAGTTAGCAGACCTCACTGAATATGGTGCACATTTTCAGTGCAAAATCTGATGACCTGAATTGTTGCGCAATTGAAGTTATATCAAGCGAGAATGAAAAATAGTAGAATAATAGAAATAGAAAAAATTTCAACTATTTCACTGGTTGGACATCTCATCATGCTCAGATCCCCAGCCTTTTTCCTATCTGGTTCTGTGTGAAATGCTTAACCTACAGCACCAGAACAGGCTGGCGTCCTGTATGTGGCATTCTACATACATACATAGTGGTCCATTATGTTTCCTGCTGAATCAGCTCCCAGCATCAGGCTGAAATATATCTTCCTTCATCCCTTTTCATCTATTTGCTTACAAATTTCCCAGCTTCTCACAGCTTGTTTGGGAGTGGGCAGAGCGAGAGGTTTTGCTGATGCAGCGCTTTGCTAGACCATCCTTTCTCAGTGCAGGGGGTCTGACAGAAGAAAAAGCTCTCTGTGGTTCCGTGTGGACTGTACTTTTCATTTTCAGTGTCTCCTTTATAACATCTTCCTTTAAAAAAGAGACTGTTGTACCATATCATCTAATCTCTGGCAAAACTAAAGCTTTGACAGACCCAATGTTATAGTCCTCAGTCCTGAAAAGAAGAACGACTACAACTGCTAACCTACTGCCCAAGACCCAACAAATAGTACAAAAAGTACTCACTCACTAGATAACTGCTACTTAGTTATTTCATTCATATCATGTGATACTTCATACAACAAAATGTGAACTTCTGCACAATCGGTTATTTTGCAAGTTTATGCTCAAAAAATTACTTCTAAAACTGATCTGCTCTTTCCTTCTTTCAGTATATGGCTGATCCCCATTTTGGTCAAATTGACTTTCTACTTCTGCGAGCTATGTGTTACAGGCATAGTTCAATGCTACTGTCTGTAACATTTTTGATATAAGCAGTTCGTATGCTTTTTGTTCTTTTACTAATACGCTGAATGATATAATAAACTGTACTATGTCCCTTTGATGCATTTTTTACATCCTGCTCTCGCACGTTTCACGAATCAAATAGGATTCTATTCTACTGAATGTATCAATCCCCAGTAACAGAGTAAGGTGGCAGTTTAGCCCACCGCTGTCCACTCAGCTCCGAGCTGCTGCCGACAGATGGTGACCGGCCATCCCCGTTGTAAGTGAGGGGAAGCCCATAGACAGGGAGGGAGCCTTGATAAAACAATGACGTGTTTTATAAGTTCAAATGACATATAGAGCAGGACATTATTGTGATTTATACAACTGGCCACACCAATAATGACTCGCTGTAGGCGATGGAAAGCAGCGTCATTGTGGATTGCACAATAGAACATACATGGGGCCACGCATCCCGCTCCCAAGTGCTCAGTGCCCATGCCCTAAATATTAACTTTGAAATATAATGAATGAAGTAAAATCACTGTTCTCAGTGATAATATTGCTCCACAGATGTTTTTCCTTAACCTGTTTTTTTACAAAAACTCAGAACAAGTGAATAAAGTTTACCATTTATTAAAAGAATATAGCTTAAAGCAATTACAACGCTGGATTCAGGGAAAGAGTAATACATGCTTGCCCAAAATTTGCACCGACTTAAACCATTTCCCTTTGCTGTACTCACCTGATAAGCTGATACAGGAGAGACTTTGCTCTGATGATGCTCCTATCACATCATCCTATAGGAAGAGAAGAAAGTAAGTTGTAATAGTGACAGTATTCAGTAGGCTACATGCTTTTACTAAGGATATTTTGTAAAGATGCAAGAATCCTATTTTTTATTTCATAATTGTAACTGTGAAGGTCATCATAAAAAGATCTGTTAATTAAGGTCAGCCACCTATGCTAAGACCAGGGTGTTCAAAGTATGTCCTGGGGGCCAACAGTGGCCAGCCATTAATTTTTTAATGGCCTTGTCAAAATGTAAAAATATAATGGTTTATAGCCCACACATAATATTTGTGCTTAACTGTATCAGTTTAAAGTAAGGCCACTTAAAGTATCTGTATTTCTGGAATGGCCTTTGCTGTTGGATAGGTTGAACATCTTGTTAGGTGTCACTGACTTTAATTATCTCATTAATTACACACATATATTTATAATATATAAGTTATTTTTAGTAGGATTACAGAAAAATACTGGCCTAATTTTTATGAACCTTAGGTTGTACTAACATGGTCAAGGAAGAATCTAGCTTACACTTAAAATGGATCTGTTTGTGCAGCGTATTGTGGTAATACTATTTTATTATACCATTTTGTTCATTTTAATCAAAAAAGCTGAATGAGCAGTAAAGTTTGAGGTTTTGGCAAACATGAAAACCCTTTTTGAGAAAAATAAAATTACTGATCAATTATCACACCTGATTTATCTGCATTTGGTTGATTATACTATTATGAGAGCATTTGAAGCGAGGCAGTACACCTCACTGAGTGAGTGGCCCAGTCCTTACTGGACATACAGTACCTTTCTGTATGTGGCCCTCAGGGAAACAAAGTTTTAGTGAATTATTTGTATTATTGTTTCTTTTAATTAATTGGTTGATGAATTTCTTACGATGAAAAAGTATAAGAAAGGTGAAGATGTCCAACCAACAGTTCAAAAGCCTATAACACAACATTTAAAATGACATCAATTAGTAAAAAGCAGCTAATCATCATGTTGGAGAAGCTGGAACATGAGAGTCCTTAATGCTTCGCTCGCCTCAAAAGATTATCAGAATTGTTGCCAAATACTTTTCTGTCAATTGACAAATGAACTAAATGTTTCAGCTCAACATCAGATCCTACACATCCTAACATACACTGAAAAGAACATTTTGGTTTTCTAACTTTAATTCTGTGTTTTAACAAAAAAAAATGGTTTTAAGATACTAAACAGGTGTAAAGTATTGGCCAAATATGTAAATGTGTATTCAGTGAATCACCAGCATCCTCTGTAGACAGCCAAGATTTTCACTCTCAGTCCTCCCATTTGATGCTTCCTGGAAGCTGACAGCATGGCCCAGGCGTACCAGCTCCTCTCCAATATCTACAGTCTATGATTGACAGAGTTGTTTTAAGATGTGTGCAAAAGACAGCAGGCAAGACAAGATGCAGATAAATAATAAATAAACTGTTAATAAAACAAAAGAATGTTGACCTTGCCCCCACTGTTGTCGTAGAGCTTGACAGTGGGCCAGGAGGAGATCTCAGAGTGAGAATAGCTGCAGAGTTTGGCCTGCAGTGGCCTCCAGGAAGCACAATATGTCAGCTTCTCAAACTCATCCAAGGCTTCTTCAGTCCACACATCTCCTGAGGAATGGATTGGCAGTTTAAACAAAACAAATAAATCCATTTGAGGGAAAGGGGCAAATCAACTGAGAGTGAGGAATAAACAGCAATTTTTACTTTCAGCTTTTTTTGGTTGTATTCTTTTGTGCAGTGGTGGAATGTAACAAAATACATTTACTCTGGAAAAAATGTTGACGTACATCAATGTTTTCGTTTCATGGTTTGTTTGTTTTTTATCTACTCCTCTATATCCGAGAGGCAAATACAGCACTTTTCTTTTTACTGCATTATATAACGATTTTAGTTTCTTTGCAGAAAATTTTTTTTATTTAATCAAGAAAACATGATATCAATTAAGATATAATTATATAATCACATGAGTACAATCACCCAGTGAACATGTTGCATCAATAACTATAAGCTTATAATATAATACAACAAATTCCCCCCCAAAAAGTCTGCATAATGAGTATGTTTACTTTTGTGTATTTTACTATAACTGAAGCTAATCATTTTGCACTTCAGAGATTGAAAACAAAACTTTGACTTGTAATATCTTTACACAGAGGCATGACTACAATTATCTCAGTAACAGACCTGATAACGTTTCACACCACTGCCTGTCTAAAAGTGTTTTCAAGACAAGAGTTTTACCTTTTGGTCTCACTCCTGCTAAGTTGCATTCAATAGCTTGGAATGGTAAGCTGAGGAAGTCGCTCCTGAAATATTAATGCAGCAAAAGCAAAAGCCGTTAATAACTCAGCTGTGCAATTTAGAACTGCTGCCACATACAAAAATGTGCACACTTTACCTGCAATATAGCAAAACAGAGCCCATAGTTCCTGACAAACCTTCTTGTGAACAAGAAAAAAATGTTTCTGCTTTCAGATCCAGATTGTCCCAAACATGACAGACAAATATAGAGTCATTTTATAACAACTAGAAAGCTGCAAGAAGTTACTGACAGGTGGCTGAAGACCCTATAGACATTTCTGCACTTTCACACAATGCTTACTGTAAAAACATATCAAACGTTGTAAATCAAAGCCATGAATGCCACTGACAGCCACCAATTGCAATCAGATGCCATTGGCAAGAGTCTTTGGCATGACACCACATATCAGATGTCGATGACTTATCTGTAGGAAAGTTCAGACATCCAAAAGTCCTTTTAAACTTACGTACATTCAGTACAGAATGACACATTTTGTGTTTTGTTCAAATGTATAATCTTCATAAACACCCCTTTTATGAAGATTGAAGCCTTAATGCAGCCAATGAAAGTAAAAATGCCAATGTGAACTCTACCAGTTGATTGTATGATCCACAGACCTCATTTCAGGGATCTAACCAAAAACCCATTGAAAATCCTCAATGAGTTCTAGAGGTTAGACCCCAGGGCACTAACATGCTAACATACTTTCAATTGATTGATTCCTATGGCACCCTACTGGAAAAAAACTCATGGATACCGATACCAGTTGTCTAGAAGAGGACATGTTTGGAGCTTCTGACCACTTTGCAAATTGACTGAGTGAATAAGTATCTCTGTTTATTGTTGTTGTTCAGTATATGAGGAACCATTTATTTTAGAAATTAGGAGGTCTTTGGGTATTAAGTAAGTATTTTTGTTTTTGAAAAGGGTTGCATTACTTAACTTTGCCATCTCTATATCACTTTTTTGTGGGCCACTGAAAAGAAACTGGACTTAAGCTTGCATAGTAATTTCCAAAGAGTTTCACAACAGTTACGAAGCAGCAGTAGTGGTTATTAAAGCCACAGTTGATAATGGCAAGTAAGATGAATGCCTTGTGTACATCTCATATAAGAAACATGAAATAACACAAGTGTGTTCCTGCTGTAAAACTTGCAGGGCACATCTGAAAGCATGGGCTTTTGTGATGCAAAGCAATACACAGGCGCTGAATAGCCGGAATCTGTCAGACCATAGACTGGGTCTGAGTTGTTTTTACACTTCGCCAATTACAGGAAATGCCTTTGCTATGTAGCTTAAGCAGGTCTTGATGGGATCCTTACCAACAGGAGAAAAGGGGATATAAGACAAACAATAAAACAGATGTAACAAAAGTTATGAATCAGCCAAACCACAAGAGGTCCTTCAAACAATCATGAAGGTGGAAAACTAATCCAAGGTCTAAACCAGAAGTCGGCAACCTTTAACACCCAAACAGACAATTAGACCCGGTTTCCATGGAAAAGGAAAACACTGGGAGCCGCAAATACTTTTTCACATCTAAAATGAAGATAACACTGTATATATTGCTTTTTATTGCCTTTAAACTTTGTATAAACAGCAATAGTGTGTTGCTGATGAAATCCATAGAGTGCTACAAAATAATAAAATATAATTTTATTTTAATATTTAAAGATCACAATAATCTTCCAATATGGAACTTAAGTCATTTTAAAAGAACGAACACAAATAAAATACACTTCAATTAGTTATGTAAAGTAGTTTCTTTGGGTGTTCAGAAGATGGCGCTTTTGTTACATGTATGGCCTGGGACGATCTCTTCATCCAATGAAGGACACCTATACCCCTGTTTTGTTCTGCAGGTTGATCGGCAAGAAATAAATGCAGTCCGAACTCCAAATACAAAGAAAACCCATGTCCGACCTGTCCCTCCTTCACACTCATCACAACTAAAAACAATACAACACAGAGTCCCCAGGTGTAGAGAGGTTGTTGCACACGGGCCGGGTTACACTTTTAATTGATTTTCAAAGCCACGAGGAGCAACAGTGTAAGGATGGAAAAGGCACATGTGGCTATGGAGCCGCGGGTTGTTGGCCCCTGGTCTAATCTATGGTCCAGTCGTATGAGACATTAACGAAATTAATATTTGCTCTCTTACCTCATACGGCAGAGGCTGTCTCTGGGCAGTTCACCATTGTCACCAAAGTCAACATAGTAAAGGTCCACCAGTCCAGAGGCAAGGACTCCCAGCACCCTGGCCCTGTTCCATGTCCCGTGGTCATGGTATGGAGCTGCCACAATGTCCCCCACCACAATGGTCTCCACTCTCTGCTCCTAAAGGAGATAATGTAGCTTATTTCTTTATTTTGGGGTCTAAGAAGAGGGACAGCATTGTAAAGCAGGTTTTCTAATTTTTTTTAAAGACAAAATAGAGACACCCATATCTTTACAGGTTTTCAGACTGGGGAAGATATATGATATGGATGAATAAAGGAGCATGTCAGTGTTCTAGGAATACAGGAATAGTGTTGATGGAATAGTGTTGATGGGGCTTTGAGGTATGTTAACAGGAACTATAGTGTTGGAGTCCTCCATGAGTAAGCTGCACACTACAACTTGAAGCCCATTTTAATGTGTGAAAGTGATAATGAAAATAACAATATTCATATCTTGTCTTGAGTTCCGAGTATGAAAAAGAACATGAATCTTATGAATAGAAAGAATCATGCACAAAGCCAGCTGTAACTGACGCAGCTGGGCAAAAACCAGCAGGCCACCAGTCCTCTCCAGTGCCAACCTAGGGAGGTGCCTCAAAGTCTTGTTAAGACTGAGTTTTTTTTATTGTTCAGTTTAAGATTGGACACAACAGTAAACACAGTAGGAGTGTTCCTTACGTTGGGGTTGCCACTGTTGTAGAAGCGGTTCATTTCCTCCGTCAGTTTGTCCAGCTGAAGGGAACGAACTCCCAGGATCTGGATCCAAAAGTGGTTCGGGTTTTCAGATGCAGAAACATAAACCTCAAGATGTTCATCAGGCTGGAAGCTCAGGTCTGGGCTGGGAACTGGACAAATGGGAAGAAATAAAAACAATGATATGACCATGTTAAAGGACAGTCACACAGTGAGGCAGCTGCAGTGTGGATCATCTTTTCAAGACACCATTACAGAAAAAGTAAACGCACTTTCAAATTTAGAAATTTCAGAGAAAGAGTCTGTAGAGACACTTCCGTCCTCTTCCTTGTTGTCTGTGGCGGAAATATTCAACTGGTCAATCTTGTCAAAAATATTTTCTGCCTCTTCCATGGTTCCATTGGTGAGAATAATCCCATTTTTCTCTGTCTGAGAGTAGGGGCCATTGTTGTTCAAGCCCACTGGTGCATTAGTTCCTGTGCTGTCTGGCTTCTCAATCACAGTAGTCTGGCCACGTTTCTGCCGCAGGGCAGATGACTGTGTGATCTTTGCCCTAACCACCATGTCCTCTCTGACTTTTTCAAGAATCAGCTCCTGCAAACAGATCATAAATTTAGGTGCTACTTTTATACTCTGAAGTAAAATGAAGTGATGGATTACACTTGAGTAGTCTGGTGAAATGAATTTACTCACCTTGGCCTCTTCCACCTCCTGCCTGGTCCCTGTGATTGTCATGTTTCCAATGGCGCCAGGACCATGCTGTTTTTCTTTGGAACAAACCACATTAGCCCCTGTGGTCCTGGTTATCAGTTTCAAACTTTCTCCTCCACGGCCTGCAACATAGAAATACAAGTATGGAAACATGGGTTCAAAATAAAAACGTGGCCCAAATGAGTACTGTTTTTTTTCTTATGGTCAACAAATGCAACAACAGCACTGAATGAATGAATTTATAAACAAGTATGTGTGTTTATCAAAAGCTTCATATATCCTTTGTGCCATGAACAGCTGACAACTCATTTCTAACCATCTTGCTTCTTTATAGCAAGCTAGACCTCTAATAGAATAGTTTTCATTAACACTTGTGACTCACACATATTCAAATAAAATAATATATAGGATGGACATGTTCCCTATTAAAAAAGACTTGAGAATTTTCATTATAGTAGAGTGTATTTATTTATGGTTTTGGTTAAAACAAAAAGGGAAAAGGGCTTTTTTTTTATTTGGAAAGCAGCTACCTATTATCCGTCCAAAGGCGGTTTGAGGAACTTCCAAAGACTCGGTAACCAGTTCACAGTCGGTGACCAGGTTCTCCAGGACACAGCGGGCCAGCAAGACTTGTTCCTTAGAGCCTTGTAGCAGGAAACATACAGTCGTCTTACTTCCAGGTTCCCCTGAATCTGACAAAACCCTCACATGAGCTCCGGACTTCTGGGTCACCTGAGAGTGAAAAAGACAACCAGAGAGTTGAGTTAGGGTCTAATCACACAGAAGGTGTTTAAGCATATGGGACAATCATTCATTCATTATCTTTACCGCTTTATCCAGGTATTCCCAGGTCACAGGGAGGCTGTGCCTATCTCAGCTGGCTTGGGGCCAGAGGCGGGGTACACCCAGGTAAGGTGGCCAGCGTATCGCATTGCTGACAAACAACCACATTCACTCACCCACTCACAGCTACGGGCAATTTAGAGTGACCAATTCACCTAATGTGCAGGTTTTTGGACTGTGGGAGGAAACCGGAGTACCCCGAGTAAACCCACGCACCCCCGCGATTGATCCCTGGCTCCAAGCACTATTGCTGTAAGAGTGCTAACCACTACTCCACCGTGGGGCCCTCATAATGGGAGAGCTTTTTGTAATTATTTTCAATGATGAGTAGAATTTTTGTGCAGCTGAATGCTTCTGACAGCAGATCATATCAGAAAAGACAGCTACTCCAGGTAGCAGAGGACTGAGAAAGAGCAGGTGATTCTTGTAGGGGGACAGTGAGTCAGAGGGGGTAGCAGGGCAGGTACCTCAGATAAAGGCAGCAGAGGAGACAGCCTCGCTGAAGGTCAGCATTACAGCAGAGAAAGGAGCAGGTGAGAGTAGTTTCACTTGTGCTTGGTACATACAGATGAAAAGATTTATTTTGTAAATCCCTTTCTGGTGCAAGGATTCATTGCCTTTGCCATAGTTTATTTAACTATTGGCTTTATAAAAAACCCTAACCCTATCCAAACCCTAACCCTGCCCTGCCCCCTTTAGGAGAGCAGACCACAATCTCATCCTGTTGACATCTGAGTACCTTTCTGCAGGTCAAAAGCAGTCTGTTTCCACCAGGACATTGAAGAGGTGGACTCAGGAGGCTAGTTTGAAATAACAGACGAGTAAGCTCTTTGTGAACTACATGGGGACAATATTAAAGCCTCACAGACTGTATCACAGGCAAGATCAGCTTCTGTGAACAGGCTGGCATCCAAATCCAGACTAGTCAAAAACAACGCAAAAAGATACGAGTGGATCTTTCCTTTATTTCCTGGATCACAGATGACCTGATAGGAAGGCTCTAGTATGTCAGGTTGGGGAACTGTGTTTCTGGGACATTGATGAGTAGAACAGGAGCTCGAAATGGACTGTTCTGGCTCCAATCCTGTTCACATTGTACACAGCAGACTTCAAATACAACTCTGCCACATCCAGAAATACTCACACGACACTGCTATTGTGGTGTGTATCAGGAATGGACAGGAATCTGAATATAGGAACCTGATACAAAACTTAGAAAGAAGACCAGGGAAATGATCAGAGATTTCTGCAGGTTCAAGCCCCCTCTTCAGCCAGTGTATACTGGTGGGGTGGACATCGAGGTGGTGCCCAGTTATAAGTATCTAGGTGTATACCTGGATAATAAGATGGACTGGTCCATAAACACAGACATCAACTACAAATAGAGGCAGAGACGCCTCTTTTTCTTGAGGAAGTTCAGATCTTTGGACATCGGTAGTAAGATGCTGCAGATGTTTTATCAGTCTGTGGTGGACAGCGTGTTGTTTTATGCTGCAGTCTGTTGGGGAGGCAGCATCAGACACAGAGATGCAAGGAAGGTGGACAGACTGGTCTAAATGTCTGCCTCTGTGAATGGAGCTAGTCTGGACAAGTTGGAGGAGGCGGTGGAGAGGTGCACGGTCAAGATGTTCAAGAGCATCGTGAAGTGCCCGGACCATTCACTACACAGAGCCCTTGTGGACCAGGGAAGCGCAGTGGGAGGCTCCTCTCTCTCCATTGTACGACAGAGAGATTTAAAGTATCCTCCTACAGCCATAAGGCTGTCTAACTATCAGACTATTAAGACTGACTGAATTTTAGAATGCCATTTTAACCCCCACTACTATAACTATTGAATGCAGATGAAAAGTCCTTAAATGGTAATGAACTACTCACCATGTCCAGAAACTTGGCTTGGTATCTGGATATGTTCCTGTAAACTTCTACTGGGAGTGTCACCTTGGACACCTCAGTGTTGGGCCCCTTACCTGTTAATGGCAAAATGGACAAAACAGTCAGCCACAGGCTAAATCAAAATGCCTGACCTTACCCCCTGAATCATTGGGGGTCTTAACTGATGTCCACTGTTACTGTTGAGATTGAGAAATTGCAAAAGATAAAAATGGTACAAATAGGAATGGGATGGCACTTTCCAGGATCATTTACGAACTTTACTTTCACTGTCTTTGTGGCCAAATAAAGGGATAGGTCTCTGATTTCAACATCTTTCAAATTTTCCTAGTAAGAATGGGTTTCAGTGTCTCAAAGCTAAGAACTGAGGGTAATTCTCTCAGACAGAGTCTACAAAAATTCAGAGTTGATTGAAAGTGTGCAGGAAGGCTCCAAATGTCTGCCAGCGTCCTCAAGCACATGATGATTTGCAGACCAGCACAAAATTCCTTAAGGACAATGAAGGTACCTTGAGTCTTTGAAAGTGAAATGTTACATCAGTGTAAGGTTTTATAAGTTGATGTCAAAAAGAACTGACAGAGTGAATGACTTGTTATTGTAATCTGGCCTTACAACAGCAATGCATCTGTCTCTTAAGGCCTAAGTTTCGTTTGTCATTTTATCCTTGGCCTGACACTTTTATTTACATCTGTCTTTGTAGCTTTACGATGAAACTATGATTTACTATCCTTATATAAGAGCAGGATTTCTTGATTTTGCAAACAGGTTGATAATGTGATCACAAATATCAAAGTCACCTTACACAAGCAGATATACTTACTGCTGTTGGAGCTGCTTATATGGCGATAGACGATGTAGCCCACTGTGGCCCCAACAGAGAGCCCTGCAGCTAGAGCCACCATTTTTCCCGAGCTCATGGTGCTCTTATGACCCTCTTTCACTGCGTCCATTAAACGCTGTGCACCCAGCGGGATGCTCCACCTAAACACAAACATAGCACAAGTCTTCTTCCAATATGCTCCTGCAAGTAAGTGGTCATTTTCGTTCTATTTTCGGTCCTGTTTATAACCTTCTGTCTATAAAATATCTTTATACCAGGCCTCTGTTACTGCTTTTGAAAAATGTGAAATGCAATCAGAATGTATGAACTAGTATCATGTACAATTCTAAGTGTGTTGTGGCTCGATGAGCAACTCAACAGTCATGCAGCACAAAGCTTAAAGCATTAGCCAGCCTGAATTCAAAACAGAAAATCAGTGTTCTCAAACAGACCACCTAATGTAGATGGCTAATTGATAAGATCCCGTCCCATTGACATGTGTGACAAAATGCTTCTTGTTTGTTTAGCACTAAAGATTTGTGTAACAGCATAAGGTTAATGAGAGTTTTAAGGAAAGTTCATCTTTCACTATAATAACTAGCCTATATTTTGACACATCATTTTGACTCAAGCTTGCTTTTTGTCATGGGGCTTTCGATCCTGACAGGTTTCAATTGAAATATTTAATTTTTGTCTCTTTCTTTGTCCAACTAGATGATAAAGTTAATACCCGGCAGTGAAAACAGCAGATGACAAAACAATTTCAACCAACAGTACAACTAGTAGCTGTTCTGGAGCTTCTGATAGTACTTTTTTTTTAGGAAAACTTGTGTGGCATTAGTGTGGTGGTACTATTTGTACTTTTCATTCAGATGTAATTAAATGTTATAAGGTCAGTTGTGTGACAAGAAATATAGAACCAAAGGGATTTAGCTTTTCTCAAGAGCCAGACTGAAATGGGTTTTGTCATTTTTTGGCTGGAATGACAATTTACTTTTCCTATCTATGTAGGACACTGACACTGCACTAAAATACACCATCTCACCAAACCTGAGATCATTTTGTCATCTGCATGATAACTGGTGAAAGTAAAGATCACTGCTACAGTTATAGCCTAACTGTGTAATATCTACTAAAGTAAGTTATATTGAACTGATAAGGTTCCTCATGTTGTTAGAGACCTAACTATAATGGGAGCAAATGTACCCAAAGGACCTCTTGTGGCCCCAGGACCCTATTTTGAGAACCACTGCAAGATATTTTAGATGTAGCATTTCAATATCTCTGACTACATCAATTGCAAAAACATGCACAAGCAGTCACATTCACACAATATAGCCCCCTAAATGATTAAACATTTAGTGTATGTACTATGCATATACAAACAGCACTGCACTTCTTGTAAATGCACCAAGCCAGACTGCAGCGAACACGGCTCCGATTGCAGTGTAATGCACTGAAGGTTACTGCTCCTGCTGCACACAGTGCATACCATTTACTGTAGTTGGGTGACCTCCAGCCATTTCTTTAATAACCTAACAGTTGCAGCCAATTCTTTCTGAGGTTTTTAGGGACACATTTCCAAAAACTACAACTCACAACACTTTATCCAGCACCGACAAAGCACTGTGGAGATAGGTCTATGTGGGACTACACAGAAACAGAATGTACTGGAGGTAAGCCAACAATGAGGAGTATTTGGAGAACGAGACCGAGGAGGACACGGCACCACCATGCAGATGCGTGTCTCACTGGGAGAAGAGGGCTCTGGGGCTGTAGTTGAGAAACACATGGGACTTGGACACTCCAACGTCCATCACTGCAGAATCGTGACTACAAGATACAAATCTTCTCCAATCCCGGCTGTTTTTTTGTTTACATCCAAGTTCAAAACTACTGACAGACAGGTAGAAGGAGAAGAAAGTTTCAGCATTTCATGTCACTACATGACAGCAATTGGTCACTCACACTGCAAGTTTGTCATTTTGTGGAGAGCAAAAAAATCAATCGATTATCAGAAATTATCAGACTTACTTACTCAAAGAAGTTCTCCAATGTAGTAAGGTATAGAAAGCGGCATAAGGCGTAGGCGGTTAGCTTTTTAATATATATTATAAAATATTGCAGCGTTTGATTTTGAAAGTACACGTATCTAAAAACATAACCATACACTGTTCTGATACTTAAAGGTGTAAGGGTTATGTTTTCATTTAATATATTCGTCAACACCAATGTGTCAATGAAATATGCCAAAAGTCATAAATAGTGTTACCACATAGTAACACCACAAACTAGTTGTGTTTTTCAGGGAAACCTTAATAGTTGACACCAGTTTAGCTGAACCGAATGGAATTAAGTTTTCTCAAGCATACGAACGGTGTCTTCAGTCACATTAACCCATCAATCGATATCTGAACATAACAGAACTTATTTACGGTAAATTATAAACTTTTCAAACGAGGTTTGTCACCAAGAAAATGTCTTCTACACGTCTGGACTGCAGTGCGACAGGCTGAATAACCTTGGCTTTTTCTACTCTATGAGACATATTATTTAGGACCACTTGTCTTGTCAACACAAATACGTGAGCGAGTGTATCATAACCTCCAAATGGCCCGAATGTAACGATTTGTTCATTTTATGAAGAGCTGTCAGAACGACCACAAACAGACTTTCTCCTCTGAGCTACTCAAGCTAACATTAGCTAGCTGCTGGTAAACACATGCAAGCAGGTCAAACATTTCGAAAGGTAACCAAATGTCTTTAGCACGCGCACATACCCTGGCATTACAGCCTTCGTATGTAATGTCTGGAAGTAGATAAACGGTAAATGCGTGTCATTATGTATGGCACTTACAGTTTCCTTCTCTTTTGAATCGACCGTCTGTAACACTGTTGACTATCAAGCTTGCCCAAGGAAGCGTTACCGCCCCCTTCTTCTTCTTCTTTGTTTTGCTTTTTACCGGCAGTTGCCATCCAGTGAGTTGCATTACTGCCCCCTTCTGGTATGAGTGATGGAAAGTTCGTCCCTTTCAGAGCTGGCTTTTTGGGAGACTAATGGTTTGTGTGTTGAAAACCCTGTCTTGTTCAGTGTTTTTATGAGAGGCCTTATAATTGCCTGTTGTGCATGTATACTGTTACAAAACAGTTCTTCTTTTGTTTAATATTTTTAATCAAACATTTCTTTTTTGTCATAAATTAACAACAAACTGCAAACAAATCCACAGAGCAGAACCAAACTCAAGCAAACAGTATTAACATCCTGAAGTTTATCATTCAAAAAGTCAGATTCCTCAGTGTTACACCCCAGTCTCATTTCTTTCTCAGATATACTGAGAGAGGGAGGCCACCTCATATAACGGTATGATAATTGTATGATATGATAATGGTATGCATTTTTGAATGTATTGTTGGAAAGTACACTGATACATTATTTGCTATAGCTGTGTTTGTTATTTGCATGTTTTATACATGTGAAAAACTTAATAAAGTGAACATGCATTACTGTAATTTGCATATGTTTGACATGAGGGCTATGGGCCTGTAGTTTTCGGGCTTGTATGGATTATTCCCTTCTTCCAGCACTTATTGAATAACATCAGAGGTTACTTATTCTACTTTCACTTGGATGTTTGATCATCGTGTAGTATCTTTGCCAGCAGCTACATTTTGTTTGGGCTAGTGCCCTGTTCAGACCCGGTGTTTCTGTTTTTTCTTCAGACCTTCCTTTTTATCAGCTAAAGTAGTAGGAGTAGTTTTCTTTCTCTAATTTTTTGTATTTACACCAAAATACTAATCTAGTCTTTTTCCCTCCTTCACTTGTAGGGATAGAACTTTTGTTATACCTTACATTACTTTAAAGCTTTATTTTCTGTTCTTATGTTGCCATCAATCACTTGCAGATTGTTGTTACTTTAAAACATTGACTTTCCCCAGTTGGCTTTTTCAAGGATCCATTTTCCACCAGTTAACTACACATTCAGTAAATACCAATGGTCCCCTCCTAATACACATGACAATCACACAATGAGAACTGGATAATATGAGAGACAATATTGTGAGATCTATCACATATTACTTGAAACTGTGTACATCTACCCTTGTACTTCTATCATCATTATTAGAGACAAGAGGCTTCTCATCCATCATTTCCTCCACTACAAAGCCATTGTAATTAGTTTTCTATTCCACAGTGGCATGAAAATGCATCTGAACTTTGAAATTACCTAGTTGTCACCATTCATTTGTCCTAAGATGTGATGGAATCCGGATGAAAGTCCAAGTAATGACAAGCACAAGGGTTCACATAATATTTTTGCTCCCATCTCAACTATTTCTCTCACACTACTTGGATTGTTGTGTGCCACAACATTTCAATAAAACAGTCTCATAAATAAGAGTGCTTTTATTAACATGACATAATACACAAACAAATTTGTCAAAAGTCCTGAACATAAACACTTTAAAAAATACAAAATATACATTTATGTATCTTGTGAACAACTATGTGTAATCATAGTCCATCACCTCCTATCCCACCCAACATGTCAACTGACAGAGGCTTCAGCTTCTAGCATGTGTGATGATGCTATCGAACCAGGCCTCCGGTTTGACCAGTGGCCTGATAACATATGGTATGAAGTCCATGCTTGGCTGAGTCCATTTGAGTTATACAGAAAACAGTAGAACTCTTGCAAACATGTTGTACATTGATCAAGACAGAGCATTCACTGGATCGTATTCATGCAGCATACTCCATATGTGTGTCATGAAATAAAACAAGTATTAAACAGAGCGAATAAATAAAATCAGAAATGTTTACTTGCATCGTGATCCTTGTCAAAAAACCTTCTTCAGTAGTTTCGTGCTGAATATTTTGTCGAGTTAGAAAGTGAACACGAATAGTGCCGTAAAACCACATTGTGCTTTTGCACTTCTTTATTTGTACCTCTTCACCTTCACCCCCCACTTTGAATTTAGAACCTAAAAAAAGCATTTGAAGTGATGTATTCACTAAAACAGGCACACATAAAAGCGAGGCTAAACAGGATATTAAAGTTACTTAAGTCCTCCTTTCCCATCATGCTAGATGTCATCTTTAGATTAAGACTACTTGGACAAGAATCAAGGCTGAATAACCAACCAACATCCCTCAGAACTACAGGGTCCCCAAAAAGCCCCAGGTCCACTATGTTGATGAGTTTGCGTCCATTTGATTGACTGCAGAAGTTTAAAATAGATGTGCGTGATATGAATAAACTCGTCTGTCACTGATTTTTTTTTTTTTTTAAAGAAATCAACAAAAAAATGTAAATGGGATTTCAATTCCCTGAACTAAAAATAGAGGGATGGCAATATAACAGTATATATCATTCAATACCACGATATCAACATAAACATATGGATATAATACATTTTCTGCAAAGTACATTTCTGAAAAGTCATTTTTGCTTTTGGGACCTCCTCATTGTTATTTCAGCACATAAAAATCCTTTCATTTCAATATGTATGTGTGAAGATTTTATATAAGTGAAATAAGTGGTAGAATTAATGTAATGTTTTTCCAAATGCCATCCTCTCACTTACAGTAGCAATATTGAAATAATGTTCATCTAACATAATGACAGCACCACAGAGAAGGCTGGTCTGAATGTAAAAGACCATGAGTGATACAGACGTTTGCTGCTGATGCTCCATATTTATTAATGGGGACACTTTAGGATGATGTGGTAAGAAATCAAGGATCCATCTCAGGAATATCGTGGTTAGCAGATTAAATTACAATATGGGGTAACCAATTAAATCTACTTAACCACTAATTTTCCATAACTGAAAACAAACAGCAGTGTTTCCCCTGCAAAGATTTTACTTGAGTGTGCCACCAAGGTACACTGACAGCAGCCCTTCTAAACCCATTTCAATCTGTTTTAGCATTTTTTGTTTATGCTATCCATCCAGGGGGATAGCACCATCCATGATTGAGCTATGCATTGTACTGATATGCTTCGCCTCATGGTGTCCTCTTCTTTTCCTAACTGTGTACACTTAGAGTCAAAATAGAGATCAAAATGATCACTTGTCCACAACACTTCACATGTAGCACGCTGTATTTAATGTTAGCTGCTAGCGCGCATAGCATGCATGAAAAACTGAATTCCAAATTCTGTGGGAAAACAACCTGTGTTAAAAGCTAAATCAAAATTGTTATACATTTGATTTTACATTACATTAAAGACAAGCCATGCTGATTAACTGCACGGTCGATCCCATTTCTGTAAAGATGTAGGGGGAAAGATGTGCACAGCGAACAATGTGTGTGTTAAATGTATAACCATAAGTAAATAAATACAAAAATACTTTTGTGCATACCTCCACCCCCAGTCAGCGACCACTGCAAGTAAGCTCTTACGCTGAGGGAAACACTGTACAATATCCTGAGCTCCTGTCTGTCTAGGTGTTGAGGACTAAAAAAGCCAGGCAGGCTGAGAAGAAAGGCAACTGAATCGTATGAAGCACCTTTCGAAAGACTGGCATGTAAGAATACCAGCAATAACATCTTTATATATTCAGGACGTCTATCGTTTGGGGAGGGACTTGCGAAGATCACTGCACAGCCAGCTAGGTGAGACAAAAATAGCATGCTGGCACATTCTTTAGTTTGATAAATGTGTATACAGTATACATGTAAATGAGTAGAAAACTCGATTTAATTCAATCCTTTAACTTTAGTCCTTTTTGTGTTACAACAGCCTTGGCTCAGCTCAGAAATTTAGTAAGCACAAAGAACATCTCTTATAAAATGATAAAATAATAAAGAAAGTTGTCTTGCGGGCTATCACAGTGAGTATTAAAATGTGGCTCGAAAGTTGAATGACAGAATGGTTCAGAAAGACCGTTTTTTACTTTGTCACATTTTTCCAGAGGTAGTGTTAAACCCTATTCTGTGGATGCCAAGCAATGACCATGCACCTCGTAGAATATGGAGCAGTATCAAATAAATATTCACATGATAAATTGTGTATAATATATGCATATAAAATATATAAATTGACCAATAATTTGCAAATGATTAAAAAAAATAATAAATTACAATATAAGAACTAATAAAAACAAATGTATTGGTAGTAACTTTAATTCCACTTTCTCACATTGTTAGTGAGAGTAGTGATCATATTTCAAGTGTAATTTGTTGGCCTCTTTTAATGACAGTGGTGTTGTCAGTGCTTTCTGACGATTCACATACCCCTGGTTTCTTAAATCTAGCTAACTGCCATCAAATTTAGCCAGTTAGCTGTTGTTAGCTTGAGCAACAACAATGTCAACTTAACCTTGAATTAACCAACTAGCTTAACAAGGCTACTCATGCTACCTTGCTAGCTGGCTAACCAGCTGGGTCAGCTTGTGAGCGCCTGTATATATGTAGTGTTGAAATAATCGAAATTTCACATTAACATCCCCTCGAGTTGGGAAACCTCGAATTTTGCGAAAAGTTTTGTCTATGACTTGCCAAGTTGATGTAATAATTGACATAGCGGAAGTGAATACATTTTTAAGCTACTTAACATACTAAAGTTGGAAAAAAGCAAGTTTTAAACTCAGAAAATGGGATCACATTTTACATGTCATGTGAACATGTGAATTAATGTATGCTAATGTGTAAGATAGCTTGAAATGGGTTGAGCAACTACAAAAAAGGACTGTCTTTCAGGCTTCACAGAGTTGTGTATCTTTTCATCAAAAACATCTTGACCGTTAAATGTGACTCTTAATTAACTAATTACCATTAGCTGCTACAGCTAACACTGTCTGTTAATTTTGGAGCTCAATAACAAAACAAAGCTTACAGTGCTAGAGAGTTAAGGAAGTAGCATGTACAGCTTTGTTCAATTAAGTCAATCAGTATATCTCAGATTTGGTGTACTGTGATCATTGACAACTGATTTAAAATTGCTTTGACAGTAATGTTGTTGCTCTAGGTAACAGGAGCTTATTAGATAAATCTGGTATCTGTTGAGGAACTCAAACTTTAGAGGCAGGGGAGAGGGTTGTGACATCACCACTGTAATGAAAAGTGGTAGGTCAATTATGAAATATAAACAAACTAAACGCTTTAAAAAATAATTTCAGGCATTAATGTCTCATTTATATATTTTATACAGTCATGTGATTATCCATCTCATAATAACACATTCATCCATTTATTATTGAAGCTTTTGGGGCCTCTAAAAACATTTTTCATTTCAGCTCTATGTGTGTCCAATGGATGACGTTTGAACTGTTTAATGACATGCCACAAATCAATGTGCGTGTCTTATTGCGTGACATTAAAATGAACTAACTTTTCTAAAACATAGTGTGTTTGGAGCCTGGGGCATTCCTGGAAAAGAGAGCAAGCATGCTGAAGGCTCTCAGAGATGGGGAACAGACATGATGTTGAGAAAGCAAAAACCTCTTCAGAAAACATTCCTCATGCTGTTAAACTAACAAAAACCATACAATAAATAGTTGCTTATTTTTGGCGCTTTTCTATTAAATGGAAATCAATGCTTTGGAATTTTCCCTGCCCTTCATATACCTGTTTTAAGGAAACAGAACCAGAATTTAAACATTTGAGACCTACTCCACCTGATAGTCGCAGTGCCGTTGGGCTTAAATGTCACCAGAGGGCTCTGCAGTGTCGCCCCCTCCTGCTTTTCAGAACTAATGGTTCCAAGTATTGTCACAGTACCCATTTTTTTCAGAGTGAGAGCATCAGAATGGAGAATTCATCCCAAGCTTTGTTTCAAACTGCAGCTTCTGTCTCTTCTGGTAGCGAACTCGCACCCTAAAATGGACAGAGGGGACAAATCAGAGCTCATGATCAAATACGGGAAATAATCTCGTAATTAATTCAATCATTGGATTAAACCCATTTACAATATTCATTAATGTAATATTCAATAGTCTTTTGCTATTAGGAGCTTCTTTGTTGCTCTAGTTTCCTGTGTTTTCATTCATACCGTATCTCATGTAGCTTCACTACTTCGTTGACCAGCACGACGAGCAGCGGGGACAGAGAGACCAGCAGCCAGGCCAGCAGGGGTATGTCAACTAGGTTGAAGGTCATGAGGCTGCTGTGGTCCCGCCATAACTGGTAATCCACTGTGGCCTGAACAATCTGGGCTAGCAGACTGGAGTAGAGCAGATAGAGCAAGTTGAAAATGTATATATCTTGATTATACAGAACTAGAAATCAAAACTTGTCTTAGTCAAATACCCTAAATCTATACAGCACACTTCACAGCTAGGCGGTTCAGTTAACAGTTGGATGATATTGGAAACTAATTGTAGCCCATTGAGTGAGTTTAGAAATGTAAAAGGAATGTGACAGTTGTTATAGCCTAAACAATACATTATTCAATCATATGTGTAATTGAAATATGCCACTGTCAGCTTTAGTCCCACTCTCCGCTCTGACCTCACCTTTACAGCAGGGCTGACATTTTTCTGGACATGGATATGACTTTATATAATTGATTTTGGGAAGAAAATTTGATTTTTAAACTCACCCCATAAAAGAATTTTGATATGTACATGAATTTATTGTTTTTCCCACCCCTAATGGATAACGTCAATGAGAAGTAATAATAGTATGTGTGCGTATGTCAGACTGCTAATAGTGTAATCACTTACACTACAGGCACAGTGAGACACCACCAGGTATTGCTCAGGGGACTCTTTCTCCACAAAGGCTGAGAGCGGTGGACATAGCTTAGGGAGATCACCACTGAGAAAAGACATGAACAACAAACAGAAGAGCAAGATTTATTGGAATGACGCTAAAAAACATGGGCGACTTTGACCATCATTTGTGCTGCATGTGTTAGAGTGAGACCTGTGTGAAAAACGAGGAAGCCTGCCATGACCTTCTGAGTCAGCAGCAGGCCATTGGACAGTTCGTTGAACCAATGAGGAGCGCCAGCTGCAGAGCTGCAGTCGCAAAAAAAAATAAATCATTAATGCGACATCTGATGGAGAACAAAACCATTCTTTTTTTTTTGAGATCCTGACGACTGAAATTACTGATACTAATAACTTGCTGTCAGCAAATCAAACAATGAATGTCACAATTGGTGGTCTAATGACGGTGGGCCAGGAGTGCTTCTCCTACCTGGCTTTGAGTATATAAAGGCAGTTAACAGTGGTGTTGTCAGTGACGTTGAAGTTGCTGCTTCTGAGGCATATCTCCTGCATGGTGAACCCAAAGGCCAACAGGTAGGCACACACTGTCAGGCCAAACTTCAACAGGAAACAGCCAAGGAAGTAGTTCTGGGTCTAGTTAAAGAGGAGAGAATGATGAGCAGGACTCAAAAAAATACAGGCTTTTCCATGTTTTTTTCTTAAATTATTCTGATGTATTTTGTAATAGATAGACCGCCTGTTAAAAGTGTTTTTTTTTTTTTAATTATATGTATTCTTTTAATAATATACTTTGACACAACAATTTGCTTTTGGTCCTTTCCATGAAAAAATATTACTACTAGATAGATTTTTTAACTCTGTCTATAAGCATTACACTGAGTATCATGGTATTTGTGTAAACAGCAAGTCAAAAGTCATTTTCCCCAGCAAACATGTTGAAAAGAACATGAGTTACACTGTTACTCTCTGTTCCATTAGCAATGCCCGTGAGCTGGCATGCTGCTAGTCAGTCCAAAAACCTGCACAACACAGCTAATATGAATGCTATAAATACCACCTTTGTGTTTCCTGTCAACTAGTCTGGGAAAAGGGTCTATGACCTGAAGTGTCAAAAAATTAAAGTATGTATGGTATCATCATCAAAATCACTATGATGATACAAGGCTAAATTCTCTTTATTTACACCCTTGTACAACCTGATGCAATCAAATACAAACACTACGATTGTTTGTTATGGGAAAATGCATC
>JAOWBC010000617.1:18739416-18758169 GCA_028566105.1 Hypoplectrus providencianus
TTCGAACTTGCGACCCTCGGCACCAAGCACTCTTGCTGTAAGGCATGAGTGCTAACCACTGCGCCACCGTGGGGCCCTTTTTCTATATATATATTCCATAATTTATTTTTCTGCATCTCAAAACAAGTTTGCATGTATATGTATGTGGATCTCCACACCAACTAACCTTAATGCCTCTGAGGGATGCAAATGCTTCTTGACCAGGTCTCAGAGCAATGATGTCTCCTTCTACCAGCAGACTGACAGGCAGGTTAACCAACTGGGAGTCACGGTAGGTCCAGTGAAGGGACCATGATGGGGACGAGGGCGTGTACAGATCCGGGTACAGAGATGGAGACCACCGCACTTCACCCACACACCCTGATAGATAGTCTGGAGTTACAGGCAAAGAGAGTGTGGACACAGTTAGGTAGGGTTAGAGAGGAGGAAGAAAACATGACAATATATGTCATGCAACCTTTACTTAAATGCAAGTAGGAAATATATAGTGGATATTTGTGGAGTGTGTTACGATAATGTAGAGAGATGCATCATATATTAATGATCAGCTGTTTAGATACAGCTCATGACATCTCGTAGCGTATTCTGCTTAAACACTCAAAAGATTGAAAAGTGATTTGAGTGGCGGTGCTGTACGGTGCTGTAGGTGTGTAGCAGTTGGAACTGGCCTTCAATAATTTTAACAGCCCCAGACATCCTTAGTGATATTCAATTTCACAGTCAACCACTGCATCAAATAGGCAATCATGTATTGAAAATGTGGTTTGGTACAGCGTAAAGACACTTAAGCAGATGATCCTGTCAGCAATGGGACACCCCCTTAAACTGGATGGAGATCAGCTGTAAATGATTAAGGGTTGTGTATTTGAGTTCTCTTATCAGATAGTGAATGTTGTGGACACACGTGGAGATTTTTAAAAAAAATGTAGACACATTTTAGTAAATTCAAACCACAACTTTATTTGCCAATGCAACAAAAGTACTTAGTATTGGAGAGGACCATAGCTTATAAGATCTGCAGTGAAATAATAAGAGCTGGTTAAAGCTTTAAGTTAATTCCAACAAAGCAGCAAAATATCTAGTATAGGAGAAGACTAGAGCTTATTAGACCTGCAGTGAAATATTAAAACCTAGTTATCCCTTTTACTACCACTGGGATCAGCATTGACACCACAGCGCATATGTATTTTAAATTATGTAACTCCTCCATCATTCACACTGTCCCTGAAAGTTGTGAAACAGGGCTTTCTGATGCTATTATAGGATTTCTGATGTTATTACATGCATTACAGTATTGACAGCACCATTATGCATGTACCCGTAATAGCATCATAAAGCCCCGTTTCACAACTTTCAGGGGCAGTTTGAATGATTAAAATTGCACGAAGTAGCGATGAGTTACGGTAATTTGAAATACATGCATGACAGTGTAACCGTTGATCCCCGTGTTAGTTAAAGGGTTAAAGCTTTAAATAAATTCTAACAGTTAAACATCATGAGCCACATATTCTAAAATGTGACAAATTGATGTACACTTAAAGGCCATCATCTCCTTGTTCTACAGCTTTTTTTTTTTTACATACCAAGTAAGAACTGGAAAATTAAAAGACTAGAATTTGTTTGTTGCTTTTGATAACTGAAAGATCAGCCCTATCCCACAGCACTGTGTCCCCATAATGCTGAAATTGACAACAAACAAGCAATCCCCTGCAAGCATGTTGCCACTGATTTCATTGCGGATGTTGCCACAAATTAACTGAAAAAGTGAGGAAGTAAAGCATAACAGACAAACAGGGATAATATTTACAGGAAGTGCAAATGTCATTGTTCCCCTAATTTCCAGCAGGGATCCAACAAGCCTGACTCACCACTGAGCTGTGTGATTATGCCCTTGAGACGTCGGACCATCTCACTCCTCTTCAGCCGCTCCTGACGTCCGACCAGCAGCAGGTTCAGCAGCAAGAGAAGAAGGAGGGCTGCAGCATTCACCAGCTCTATGCCAGAACTTGGTGCAAAGGAGAATGGTAAATCCATATGTGACAAATTTAAAGAGAGACTTAGAGACACATTTTTAATTATCCTGTGCTGTTTAATGAGAAAAAGTTAATGTGAGGTTACACCCAATTATTTAACAGGATTTTTTAATGATTACCTCTGTGAATATATAACTTCTACAATGAAAGAAAATCCAAGCATCCAAATTCAAAACCAAATAAATGATTTAATGAGTTAGTCTGTCTTGGTCAGTTAGAATACATCTTTAAGAAAATGCTATTAGATAGAAATTAGAACAGTCCAGACAAGTGTAACATCTCTTTGGCACACAGCAAGAACAACGACAGCTGGTGTTTGTGTAGCTGGTGATTCATTACACTTTCCCACTTCTGGTAATCTCTAACATGTTGATTATCCTTAATGAGATTAATTAACTTAAATGGACAAGTACAGTGGCAAGCAAATTTTCAAACCCTGTGAAATCAAATAATGTTGTGCATTGATTTGCATAAAACGTGATCTGATCAAGTCCCAAATATAGGCATACACAATGTTCTTAACCCTTATACTATACAAACAGTCCTAATGTTTCTTGTCTTTATTGAACACAGCCATTAAACATTCTAGTGCTGTGGAAAAGTAAAAATCCTTTATATAATGATTCCAGCAAGAGCTAATTGGAGTCAGGAGTTAGCAAACCTAACTGCTTTCTAAACCTGGAAATGTTTTCTGGGCCAGACTTCCTAAGAATATGGCTGAGCTGAAGGGAAAACAGTCCAAAAATGACTCCCGAATGTTGCACAGGTCTGTTCAGTGCTTAGTTGAGGTTACTGATGCCAAAGGAGATTCTAACAGTTAAAAAAAAATCCAAGGGTTCACTTACTTCTTTCAACAGCAATATGATAATCAATGAATGTGTCCAATAAAGACACAGCATATTGTAATTGTTTGTGTTGTATTAAGATAAGCACATTGTGTTTGTGTATACTCAGGACTTGATTATATTTTATGAAACAACTAGGTAATTTTACTATTGCCAAGACTGAGAGAGGCAGAGACCTCAGCACCTTTTCTGCTATTTGGCATCAGAACTTAAGTTGCATTTTACTAATTTCTAAATTTTCAGATATTGTGTAAGGCTAGATTCCCCGAAAAATAATTTATTTCAAGAAAAATAAATCAAAAAGTTAAATTAGAACCAGACGGCACCTACCTGCCCTTTGGCTGGCTGCCATGGCAACAGAAGAGTCCCAGCACCACCAGTAGAGTGAGGGCAGCTCCCGGCCAATGGAAACAGGAGTGACGGTTGCCATGGTAAAGGAAGCTATTCACCCACTGTTCCTGTGAAAACATGACAAAGAACAAGGCATAAGAAAAACAATTCGCAGTTATGTTGTTAACATAAGAATAGATTGTTTTGAATGATTCAGGAGCCGTGCTGCTATTAGTAGATCAAGGATTAAGGATTAGGATTTAAATTTAGGGACTGATTGTACTTAATCTAACAACGCTGACATAAATGTGTTTGTGTACCTGTGCAGAGACTCGTCTGCATGCAGCCCTTTGGTGCTGCTCCAGCAAACTGCTGAGCTGGTCCCTGAGCTTATTCAGAGCCTGGCCGGTCGACAGGCCCAGAGTCACAGCATCCTCCTCCTGCAACACATACAACAAAGTTATCAAACTCTTTCACAAAAAAAAAAAAAGCGAAAATAATATTACATCATTGGTCAGTTGAATATGTTCCATGGAAATCAAGTGTGTTTCTAAATTTTTTTTTGTTGTTGTTTTTTTGTAAAATTTAGTGTTAAACTTATGCATGTTCGTGGCTGTAAAACAACAAACAAAATAAATACATAAAACATACCAATTCTGAAACTCTATTGACAAAATACTGTACAAAGGTCACATCTTCAGATGAGTATAGGAAGCACCCTAATCATCTTGACAGTCTAAATTAAATGAACTGTGAAATTGCCCAAATTCTGTGATAATGAAAAATCCCAAACATGCAACTTGACAATGTAATTCAAATCTGTCACGTTTCTTTTAGTGATAGTAACAATCAGATGTATTTAAATTAACTGCGTGATTAATATTACATTTATGTAAATCACTTTGTATAAATACCAACTACACATTCTGTTTTATCAGTAAAAACAATGACCTCAACATTGTACAGCGATTACACCAGAAATAAAAGTCTTCTGTTTACTTTGATCACTTTTATAAAGTGTCTATAACTGTAACAGAGTATTTTTGTCACCAAGCTGTATTCAGCTGAAGAAGTTCGAGTTACGGATGCAATGCTGGAGAGTAATTTAACATGTCTCCATTAAGCTTCATGGTCACATGCATTGTTCCCCATTAATTACCTAGATTGTGGTGGTCAACCAAAGTCTAATCTATCCCACTATAGACAATTCATTTAGCTATCATGATTTTTTTTTTTTTTTACAATTTTAACAGCATCCCTACCTTTCAGATCAGCATATAGAGTGGCAGATGGGCTATAGGGTGCACAAGCTAACTATTTCTCGTCTCATATGTGGTCTGCTAAACAGTGTATGATACTATCTAATCAGGAGAAAAGCACATCGTCCCAGCTCTACAATCAAATATGATATATATGATCAAATATGAATCAAGAATCTGTTACTGCATTACCTTTACCTGATGTCAAATGTTTGCTGTAAGTTGAACCTTTCCACCTTTCTGAACGGTCAATCATGCATTCATACTGGAATCCAATCTCCCACACAGTAAACTAGCATGGTGAATTAAGGTTTGGAGTAGAGGATTGTTCGAACAAGGGAGATATCTATTTCTAATGGCTGTTTTTTGGTTTGTTTCTGTTGTCTAAAGTGTGCTTACAATAAGTAAATAAAAAAGGAAATCGAGATAGTCCTAGTTTGGTAAAGAGAGAAACTTAAAGTTCTTAAAGGTATATTGTGGTGGGATGTATTTTTCTATTTAATGGGATAATATGTGGAATAACATTCAAAGTTTATTTCGTTTTGAATTTCCTATAATACACCAAGAGAGATTGTGGAATGTAGTTAATTTGCAACTTAAAAACAGTAATACTGGGTGATACTATGGCATAAGTGGGGCTGTGGAGGTTCGGAGTGCACACACCCCTGCGGCCTTTGGACAGAGGCTTGCAGTTCACCACCACTCCTATAACTACTCCGAAACTATAGGCAAGATGCAAGAGTTTAAGTAAATCTTTTCGTGAACTTAGTTCAGCAGTAGGTTAGTAGGTAAACAAACAATAATGCATCACACAGTGTCACAGCATAGTTTGCTATGTGCCAACATGTCAGCTCTGTTTTGAGGTTTCAGCTCTTTTGCCCAGCTGTTGCTTATTAGACAATGATTGGCTGTTTAAGTTGCACATTAGTTCGTTACAAGTTATATGTAATTTAGATTGCCTTAGGGACATCTGAATTTCAGGTTTAAAGGAAAGAGGACATCTCCTTCTTCATTTTAGGAACATTAAAACCCCTTTTTGGATACAAGACAGTATAGTCAAGGGGACAGAAACTTAAACTATATAATATAAAACAAAAGCAGCAAATCCTCACATGACGAGGTTGAAACCACAAAGGAAGGAATGGCATTTTTCAAGATGAATCAAAAAAATGATTTTTTGCCTATCACATTGCAGTAAGGACAAAACATAAAGAGACGGTTACAAATGAATACAAATGTCTGGCGATTTAATTTGGCCGAGATTAAAACTTTACAATACTCAACAGCAGACAGTGTCATCTACATTTCAGTTCACTTAATTGAAGAAAAGCGTCACTATCAGAGTGTATTTCTGCCGTGCCCTCTATCAGTTGCTTTCTGCTGACTTCTTCCTAAATAACAGAGCCTCCTCCTCAGTTCAGTCTGATAGCAAACAACAGAATCATGTGTAAAAGCTGATGTGTAGCCATTGCTAAGTTATAAAACCTGTAAAACCGAACTTAGCTATTAGCTAACATTAGTTTGATGACAAAAAGCGAACATTTGCTTCATAACAGCCAATAGGGAACATTGACTATGCCCGAAATCACTGCCTATTCACTATATAGTGAATACGCAATTTTGTCATGGTGTCAGATTTCTCTGTGAGCATTGCTATACACTATATAGTGCACTCCATATCTCCCATATTGCATTGTGAAAAGCAGGGAGCAGCCAGTGGTCACTCTCTGAGTAAATTGGTATTTATTTTACTTTTGTTCTTTCCTAAAGAATCATCTTTGTGTTGCCATCATCTACATCGTCTATGTTTGTTAAAATGTGATTTCTTGTGTATTTCCTAAAATGTCAAATTTGGAAAATGTCAAGCTTGTCTGAGAATTATGTTGTGCTCATCTTCCTAAAAAGAAAACATGAAAGCCTTAGTTTGCTAATTTGAAGATTTTATTTTTATTTGTATTACTCATTAAGTAATTTTGATGTGGGATAGGTATTGAAACTAAAAAGTACTTTTTGTGATTTAACATCACAACATTTTTTTTTATTATTTATTCATTTGTAATTTGTTAAAAAGAAAAAATATTTTCCAGTCTCCATATATTTATATATATATTTTAAATAAGTATTCATAGTTTGTGTTTTGCAGTAGCTCAGAAATACAGTGCTTTTTGTAGGAGAAATAATTTAGGATTTTTTTAGGACACAATTTATCTGCAAGCTCTCTGAAAAAAATAATGAGCAATCTTATCGAATATTAGCCAAGTGTGATGTTGCATCCATACTTTTCTGATAGTTTACTAACTGATTATATCGAGCCATTGTTCTAACACTCCTCTAGAACAGTTTATACAGCGTTAAATTAGGCATATGTTAAAAATAGAGAAAGGGAACAAACCAAAATCTAATGTTAGTTGGAAGGCAATCTTTCCCACATTGTAAGAAAGTGTGTGTCTACAAATATGAAAACTCTCACACATAGACACACAGGCTTTCAAGCTCTACATCCTGCACATTCCAGTTTCCCTAGAGTTACAAAGCCTCCACAAAAATCCTCCAGACAGACATAAACATATGGAGACACTCGGAGCCTAAACAGCCTGGGAATTACCTAGAATAACCTCAAGATCAAACCAACGTGCAAACAACAACTGACCCTGCCACGCACTCAAATAGGCAGCCTACATTTTTTCTGAATTGTAAAGCCCTCACTGAGGACACTTCATTAAACTACAGACTGACAGAAGCAAGTAATATAACTTACGCTGCTCTTCTTCCTGAAGAAGATCCCTTCTCCCATCTTCAACACCATGATGGCTCTGGTCTGCTCTGCTTCATTAAAATCTGTATAACTGCTGCTGTTCTACAAGGGCAATATGTAACGACAGCCGTGCTACGTGACAAGAATCATTTCATGTCAGAAATTAGTTCTTGAGATGCGACTGAAGCCCTTACTAGAGCCTGCTCATTTCCACAGTCAGGAGAGAGCTGGAGATGCTGCAAAACCTCACCCAAATTCCCCTCGTCACTGGGATGCAGACAACAGAGACCAGCGTCATTGCACGCTGCCAGCTGGACTTCAATTCAAAAACACAGAGTCTGGCTGCCTCTCTGGCAGGGACTGAGCCTCATTCAGTTCAACTCAGTTCAGCAGCTGGCTGGGAAACTAAGCAACAACACCCCGATGAGAGACAGAAAACGTGGGTGGGTGCAGTGGGGCTCTTTTAATGCAAGGAACAATGTGAACCTGGCATGTATAACCCTGGATACACACTGCTTTTCGCTCTTGCCAGCATTGCATATTTTGCAGTGTTGTAGGGACGTAAACAGACAAGCTGTATAGAGGTAAGCAGGTAAGCAGGTTGAGACAATGAAACAAATATCCAGAACCAGACTTACAACTATGCAACATCATCTGTGAGGAAGAGGAACCTTTCAACCAGACTATTTTTCAACATGCAAAACAATGGCCAACAATCAATATAAACTTCTCCTAAACAATTTCAAGAACAAGGACATTATTTGTGACTGTATTTTTTGGAGCACTGTTGGATTAAACTGCACCTCATAAAGAGGCTGATATTCACAAGACAATATTTTGTCAAAATTGTAATACCAAAGTATTTTTTTTTCTTGCCAGGAAAACAGTATCGCTGTGCAAATTTATCCACAGGGCCTTTTTCTTGAACAACTAACTTTCTTAGTAATTAACATGGCTATGCATTGTGCATACAATATGTGCATATTCCATTGTCAGCTACATCACCAGCTATGGTAAAGCAGTCCTAGTTCAGTCACTTCTGAACCATTTGTAGTTAACACAGGATAGAAAAAAAAATATTTGTCACGCATGCATGATGACAACATCACTAAATA
The DNA here is from genome assembly GCA_028566105.1 of Hypoplectrus providencianus. Lineage (NCBI taxonomy): Eukaryota > Metazoa > Chordata > Actinopteri > Perciformes > Serranidae > Hypoplectrus > Hypoplectrus providencianus. The sequence continues at coordinate 18,747,754 of JAOWBC010000617.1, forward strand.
GATGGATATCTTAACTGTCATTTAAGAATCACGCTAAATGCCAATAGGAGCTAACTTATAGATGTAATAGAAAATACTTCTGATAGTATACAAACAGTGCAAGGCAAAACAATAAAAAAAAATACCATAACAATATTATATAATACTAGTAAGAAAAATATGATGACACACATTTGAAAAGTACAAATGAAGCAGAAAGTAACGGTGAGAAATAAGTAATTATCAATGTATCATCCAACAGTAGCATTAGGCAAATCACCTCAAACTGTTTTCTGCATTGTATGTTCTGTCTAAAAAGGTTTCATATTAGTGCATATCATTCAACATACGTGCAGATATTGAAAAAGAGAGATTTCCACTGTAGAATCACTGGAAGGCAATTTAAGAATATAAGTCCAATGGTTTTCCAGAGCCATCCCTTACTAATACACTCACAATGGATTATATAACCATCACATCACAAATACAAATATGCATTCATACAACTGAAATGCTCACTGTATCAATTAAAACTGTCCTATAATTCAAATGTTTCAATAAGGAACCCCTACCTCTAAGACCGCTGGAAGATTCATGTTTCCTCTCAAAGGAGGGCAGCTACATGTGTCTGACTGTGCTAGTATGAGTTAATGTTTATAAATCAGAACACGGGAACACTGAAATAGTTGTGAAAAGCTTTTCTTTGACCCTCTTGAGCAACAAAGCAGTGACAGCCATGTTTTCATTCCTACGGCCCGGTTGAGAAATGCCTCTCCTACACATCTATGTTTAACCAAAGAGGTTTGACCGTTTGACTCTTCACACAGGTTGAACAGAAATGAACAAAAATTTTCAAGCACAATGAGAGCTGATGTTTATGAGGGTTAATGGTAGGATGTGAGGTTAATGTAATTCACAGTGTGGACCAAAGAAAAAAAACATGTACATTTTCCGTGCATTATTAAAGATATTCATGATTTTTTGCAGCTTGGACCTTATTTGCATAAATTTCTAATGGTTATAACATTATTACAGACACACACACAACTCCAAGTTCCTTCCACCTTTACCAAATATCAATATGGTAATTTGGTTCATTTTAATGTTAATTATAGATCAGGCTTCCAAATTGATAGTTTAGCAATTTTATAAGTCTGATTTAGTTGAAGAGCCTAGTCTTTCTCTGCTCACAGAGCAGTGCTGCATCTTGAGGTGACAAACCAAGTCATTTCCTTTTTTATACTTAGTATTAATGATATTAACTAATAATTTTGAAGGCCTTTTGATCAGTGAACAAGTGGCGCTCAGGGTATAAGCATATGAAAACCCCAAAATATATTATGTTGTTTTTCTCACGATTACTGTTGCATCAGTAATGTGTCAGTTGCATTTCACTGCTGCAGATGTTTACAGTTGAGCTAATTCTAACTCATTTATATACTGGCAGGTAGTTTAATTTACAACGATGCATCATATTTTTTAGATAATCTTATTGTAGACTAGATTTCTGTGAATACCACCACTTTTCATGAGCTCACAATAAAAGCCCAGTTTTCCAAGAGTTTATTAAAATTGTATTATGCACTAAAAAAAAAGCTTTTCATGCTTTCTATTTTTAGGCAGGTGTAATTAGCTGGGCACTATGATTGGTTGAATTATTATGCATCTTTGGCTTTTCAACAACCTATTTTCAATCTCATCTTTTTGATTTAAGTATTGCACATGATCAAAATTAATTATTTTTTTTGTAACTTCCACAATCAACCTTTTTACATCATAGATCAGTAAACATCAGACATATTGCAAATTAGTTTAACTTCTTAAAAAAGTTTTGGAGTTATTTTTGCAGCTCGACTATCATGTTCACCAGTGTTTGTCCAAGAGAGCCCTGCATGAACCTATGATAAAAGAAAATGCATTATGACTGAGCACTCCCATAATGGCAGTCGTTCAGAGGCTTTTTTCTGTTCAGTAAACAACTTTCCATCCTGAGGGAAACTCAGATAGCACTGGCGCATGCTCAACTAAGCAACCAAACTCACCTGCTTCTTATCCTGCTGCTCCATGGCAACCACAACCATTCAACATGCTCTGCTTGTCAACCAGCCAGCGGCACCTGGCAGAGCCTCGTCAGTGCAGTGCTGCAATTTCCAAATTTGGATGCCACACACTGGCGGCCCCAAGCCAAGGTCCCTCTCAGCCTGCTTCCTGTGGTAGCTGCAGGTGAAGTTATACAGACTTGGATGGAGGAAGATGAAAACAGCAGGTGGGTGCAGCCTCGGTCCCCCACCTGGCAACACCTCCTGCCCCGCCTCCTCTGCCAGTGTGACAAGGAGCACGCCCACACCTGCAGGGACCAGTTCAACTAAGGGAGTTGAGGTTTTTTGTTTGGAGGATTAGCTGTTGCTCAGGTGTGCCACATGGATTCTCTTCATAGCAATTATACTGAGATCTGTGGAGAAATGACAGCTCATTTAAAAAGCAAGTCAAACTGGAATGTCTAGGGGATTTTTTTTTTTTACAACTGAATCAATGTTATTCAAGTTTGTTTACTTAATTTTTGTTTATGTAGAGTTTGAAGGAAATTTGCATTTTTTATGGTAATCTACTAAATGTTTTACAATGAAACAAGATGGTACCCATTTTAAATGTATTTATTTATTTTTAAATCACCATGGTAGTCAATGTTGACATTGTGGCCGCCACCACAAATAAATCACTGCATTGGACACGCTGTGACTAACTTAATAGGTGAGGACAGCTACAATGAATTTAGCTGTGAAAGCAGCCTAGACATGATGCTGCTTAAATCAAAGTCAGAAAGCCTGACTAACACGTGACATGTATTGTTTTGGGAAAATATTCTTCTCGATACACATACATAAAGTGCATTACTCAATGATGGCCATGATTAAGTAAAGCAAGCAAAATTCATAACTAATCCTAATTTTGAATCACAAGACTTGTAAAACTGCAGCCCTCAAAAAGACCTAAAATTTTGATTGTTGTGCAAATATTATAATGTAACAGGAGATAATTATATATTCAAGCCCAATTGTTAACATTCATCACACTACATCACACTGTGGAAAGGATTCAATCAAGACATTAGTTGTTAATACCATCATGGTTGGCAGGCTTTACTATTTTCACATTGGTTCAACCTGCTTAGCTAGCTTCAACGCAGTCGTGTTGTATGGTGCTGGGGTTACAGCAGGAGCACCCAGATGTTAGCATAATAGCTCTATTGAAAAGCAGACCTAGACCCTGAATCTACTGACACCATGCTCACCACTCACTCTGACCACATAAGCAGCTTCCTCTGGCACAAAAACCCACTGAACTCCACAGTCAGCAGTCTCCATTGGCAAAGAGTTGACAGTGCTCAGCCAAACAGAGAAGAAAAAGGGCCAGACAAATTGAGGGGTGATAGAGTGTACAAAATAAATAAGACTGTTTGAGGAAGATAACCCCCCCCCCCAAAAAAAAAAAGTCCCGTTGAAAGGCCAGAAGTCGTGCAGGTAATGCAAAAGGATTTCAGTGTCTCAGTAACCTACTGACAATAACCCTGCACGCACAATACAAGGCCCCAATAAGATAAATGCAATTAAGGTATGATTCATATTATTGGAAATCTCCACTCGGCAAATTCTAAAACATAAAACCTAATTAAATAATATTTACAAATGTTATACATTATTATACATTATACAAACACTGATCATATTGTCAGCCAATACAAGATAAAGAGAAAATATGATTATTTATATTATTATATGTTTTAATAACTAAACAAACATCATTACTGTTACTGTTACAGTGTAACTACACAATCACGCCAAGCAACATTTTTTTTATTATATAGCGTATAATTAAAGTTCACATGGCCACACATTGGGCAGCAAATGCTTTATACAGGTATTCTTTTGGTTCAGCAATATCAGACGATAATATTTGATACTGTGATATGTCGAAATGTCAGTGAAAAGGCGATATAAAAGTTTGAGAAGTAAACTTTACGGATATGTTCACTGTTCTCACGAGAAACGGCAAAATTTTACGTTTTGGATGCTTACTTATTTGGCCTTAACTGTGTGGTGTCAAAGCAGGTGTTTCAATTTCTATTTACTCCTGCGTGGGTGAGAGACAGTTCCAAATACGTCTACTACCACGTAAATGTAGTGCGCTAATCCAGTGAATAATCCAATTGTCAGTCGTTCCAAACTACTATAAATTGATTTGTTTACCTGCCCACTGATTGGACATAAAATACAGCTGGCAATCCAGAAATATAAAGCAGAAACTGTCTTCTACGTCAACTATGTATCGATACGAAATGACTGCTTTACATCAGACAGGTGATAAAACACGGGAATCTCGCATGTAAAATTCAAACTGAATTCTAATCATAACGTTCATGTATGAGATCAAATGCTTACTCACACTACTGCCATATACTACCTATTTGTGAATGACTGTGGGAAAATACGAAAGAAGCAAAACACTAACATTACCACAGATGTCTTAAATGACAGCTCGTGCTGCCTAGGGTAATTCTGGCTGTAATCTTGAATTGACAATATAACGACATCCCGTGGGTTTTGAGTGAAACCTAACACTAAATCACAATTAATGTTACCGTAAGAGAGTTTATGAGAGCGTCCTGTGCAAACAGAATGGCTAGCAACTCGGCTAACATTGGACGTCCTCTTCCCTTGATGTCAAAGGCATATGCTAACAACACAACAGTGGCTTCAACCTGACCAGACCCGCGGTACGAAAATATGAAAAACGGCCTTAACAGCACAATCCATCTGTGGACAGTGTTACTCTTTGAACTTACCTCGTAATTTTCAGGTCATCATTTCAATCTTTTTAAATATGCGTTTCCCTTTTCAATACAACTGCACTTCCGAGGTTTTACTGTACAGCAGCAGCCATGTTGGGGAGCGTCCTGCCTCGTAGAGGAATAGTTTGTTGTAATTGGACGGCGCTAGAAGATTCTGTCATCTCATTGGTTAAGACCGGACTGGGCGAAACTACAAATTTCAAGGTTGTATGGTTCTGTATTTTGAAGTCGGGTTGCATGCTTCAAATCTTTAGCTTTTTAGCAGCAGAGTGATTCATTCTCACCTTTCTGATGAGATACTTAAACGTCTCGCCGTATAAGTCGTGTCGTTTTTTATTTTCACGTTTTACAAATGAAATATCCTGATTAAATCATCAAACTACTTCCTGTCAAGCTTTGCGCTTCCACTTCACAATAAAAGTTGAGGGAAAGCCTTTTCTAAATTGCCATTGAAGTATTGTACCTTAATAGTCCTACAATTTTTGGGGGATACATGTGCCTTACTTAAACATTTATTATCATAGTAAAAGTCAGTCCTGTATCAGTTCTTCAAGTTATAATAATTTTGTATCATTAATCATTATATTGAATATAAATCAACCTGCTAATGTGAAAAAAGTCAGCAAGATGCAACAAGTCTCAGGTGGTCAGCAATATTTACATGTAAAGTATTTCGCAGAAGTGATTATACTATTCACAATTTTGTGAATATTTTATTATGGATTTTCACCAGGCGACTTGAAATGACATTTTCAGAAGCTCTGAGCATCAGGGGCCAAGTCATAAACAGAGGGAAATAAAGAGTCCAAGCACCTCAAATAGGACAGAAGTCACAAAAGTCCCAGCAACTGATGAAAGCTCTTGTGAGGCCATTCAGTATGAAGACTCATCAGAGGAGGAGGAGGTCCCATCACGAGAGTCTATGAATGAGATTCCAAGTGGTTATCAAGAAGGAGGTAAGTGAGAATATTGCTCCTCCCCTTGAAGCAGTTCCAGACAAGTACAACCTGATGCAAGCTGAACACTCAGCGGAGATTGCAAGTGCCATGATAATTTCTCAGACACATAAGAGCTTAGAGAAGATAACTGCTGATAACTCCAGTCCAGAATTGGAAGAGAAGAACAGAAAAGTGTCAAAGAAAGGAGTTAAGACGAAATTGAAGACCTTTTTTGGCAAACTCTTTGCTAAAGTGTCCATATATCGTATAAGTGTTCACTTGAGAGTCAAATATCGCAAGGAATGCATATATGAAGACAAGAATGCAGTGCAGTCACTCACAGATAATGCTGACTCTTTGTTGCATAAAGTGGAGTCTGACAAACCACAGAGTGGAAATGAGGTGTTAAAGAGGTTTAAACATGTTTCCAGTGGTAAAGACTTGACACTTACACAAGAACTAAGCGACAACCTCTACCAGCAAAGACGAGACGAGACCCCTAAACCCGTCAAAAGAGAGCAAATTTTCAGGACGTTGGATGCTCGCGAGGAACATGCTGAAATGTAAACCGACATCAGAAACAAGGTCTTCTCCTTCAGAGAAGAAATTGGTTAGTGTTATCTAGTGACATGAGGTTTTCGCCTGGTGCTCAGGTTCGCCTATACTCAGTAACATAACATTCTATTTGTTAAAACAAAAAATAGGTTAGCCCGTATTTAGTGAAGTAGGATTATATTAGCTAGGTTAAAAAAAAAATAAGAAATAAAAATCTTATTTTGTAACACCCGCAGAGAAGAAAAAGGGTCACTGTTATCAAGTGACATGGGGTTTTTGCCTGGTTCTCAGGTTGACCTACATTTAGTGAAATAACAACTGACAAAAAAAAATAATAATAAAAAAAAAAACAGAAAAAACGCGAAGTGAAAAAAAGAGAAAATTCTAAGTAACTCTGCCAAAGTGTCTCTTTTTGTCACTTTTGCCGGTCCCCAGCCTGGAAAAAGGAGGAGGGCTGGAATTGTTGTTAAAAAGAAAACAAGAATAATTTATGTGTAGTTCTAAACATCAGTGTTTTAATCACTTTTTGTGTCTCCTTTAGCATTATGCCTCTCTCCTACAGCATGCATTCCACACCAACAATGGTATCTTCTTATGCAGGAAATTCAAATGAAAAATGATTTATCAGAATTTGGTAATTGCCAAACACATCATCTCTCTCTGACTGTAGATCTTTTTCCCTGCATTTCCCTCCACAGGGGAGAGTTTTATTGTTAGGTGCAGAGGTGGAGGAAGAATTCAGATCCCTCACTTCATTAAACCTACTAATACACACTGTGGAATTTCTCCGCCCTGCTTTCAAAACCTTAACAAAGTTCATGTACATACAGTACAAAAGTATCAAAACAAAGTTACACAAATTGAAAAAATACAAGTACGTATCAAAATCGATATTATTCGTGTGTATATTTTATACCTTGCAAATGAGACAGTTGCGTTTCCTGCAGACGGGGCAGTGGCAGACATTGACTGTGTCCTCGCACACACACCAGTCGGGACAGTCTGGGGTGGCACAGTGGTAGCTGCCCTCACATCGATCCCTCTCTCCGACAGATCCCTCTGCAGCCAGCACGCATACTCCTCTGTTAAATATGTTGACATTGGTATAACAATTTGCCATTCTAATCGTGTCCAACCCACAGTGACTTGTTTAAACTTTAAATAAGAATAAAGAACAAATCAATGTTTCATGAATTTCATTTCGTGTTCTGTGAATTCATTCCTAGAAGAGAGTGTTTAGGGATTTCTGTAACTAGAGCTCCGGTTTTCAGAATGGGTCATGAAATTTAAAAAAATTGAATAACAGTTTTTCAATTTGTCTTTAACTTCAGCTAGTTAAGTTTCCACCAGGCTTACTAGAATTGTCCCTAATGAAACGATGGTGGTGCCCTAGCAAGATTCAAGATTCAAAAAGCTTTATTTATCCCGAAGGAAATTACTGTGCAACAGTAGTAGTACAGGAAGGAAGAAATAAATACAACAAGTGCAAAAACAGTAAAAGTAAAGCAAAAGTACAATGTAAAAATGTTTAAAGTGACCAGTGTGTAATGTGAAATTGACACAGTGTCCAGTGATGGTTCAGGGCATAGAGTCTGGACTGACCATGGCCCGGCCAGAGGTCGAAGAGTCCGATTGCCACAGGAAGAAAGGACTTCCTCAGGCGTTCTGTGTTGCAGCGGGGGGGAATGAGTCTACTGCTGAAGGTGCTTCTGCATGAGGTTAGCACCTGATAGAGAGGATGAGCATCATTGTCCATGATACTATGCAATTTGCACAGCATCCTCCTCTCAGAAACATCAGACAAAGAGTCCAGTTGGACCCCCAGGATGGAGCCAGCCTTCCTGATGATCCTGCTGATCCCCTTGGCGTCTGCTGCCCTCAGTCTGCTGCCCCAGCACACCACAGCAAAGAAGATGGCGCTGGCGACCACCGACTGGTAGAACATCCTCAGCATGATGTTACAGATGTTGAATGACCGGAGCCTCCTCAGGAAATAGAGTCGACTCAAGCCCTTCTTGTAGACAGCATCAGTGTTCTTGGACCAATCCAGTTTGTTATCCAGGTATACTCCAAGGTATTTGTATTCCTAGACAACATCCACAGTCACACCTTTGATGGAGATGGGAGCAGGGGCAGATTTCCTCCTGTGGAAATCCACAACCAACTCCTTTGTCTTGGTGGTGTTGAGGTGCAGATGGTTGGTCTCACACCACTCGACGAAGGAGTTCACAATGTCCTTGTACTCCTCCTCCTTTCCCTCACTGATGCAGCCAACAATTGCAGAGTTGTCCGAAAACTTCTGCAGGTGGCAGGACTCAGAGAGGAACTGAAAGTCCGAGGTGTACAGGGTGAACAGAAAGGGGGAAAGAACAGTTCCCTGTGGAGCCCCAGTGCTGCTGACCACAGTGTCAGACACACAGTCCTGCAGTCTAACATACTGAGGTTGGTCCATCAAATAGTCCGTGATCCAGGAAACCAGGAGAGGGTCCACCTGCATCGCCTCTAGCTTACTCCCAAGCAGGGCAGGCCGGATGGTGTTGAACGCACTGGAGAAATAAAAAAAAAACATGATTCTCACAGTACTCCCCGGCCTGTCCAAGTGGACGCCAGTGAGGTGGAGCATGTAGATGATGGCGTCCTCAACTCAACTCATAGTTTCGGCTGGTATGCAAATTGAAGAGGGTCCAGTGATGAGTCGACCAGGGGCCGAAGACGTGACAGGACCAGCCTCTCCATGGACTTCATGAGATGGTACGTCAGTGCCACGGGTCTGAAGTCATTGGGGGTGCTGGGGCGGGCCTTCTTTGGGACTGGAACCAGGCAGGATGTCTTCCACAGCACAGGGACCCTCTGCAGACTCAGGCTCAGGTTGAAGATGTGCTGCAGGACTCTGGGGTGCACATTTTCTGAGGACCCTTGGGCTGACACCATCGGGACCTGCTGCCTTGCTCAGGCGGAGTGTTGCTGGGGGTTGGTGTGGTTGGAGGTGGTGGGGGAGAGAGGACAGGTATGGTACAGTCCATATCCAGCAGTGGGTGAGGGGTGACAGCAGGGCATGATTAGGATTAATGATGAATGTTAAGCAATGATTAATTCATGATTTTATCTGTAAAATTCCTGCATAGTCCCCTACAGTGCAAAGACTGTCTGGAACCATGTACAAGTGTACAGAAACAAACAGAAAAAAAGAATGGATAGTGCAAAAGCAACTAAATAAAATGATATGAGGTGCTGGAACATTTTATCATTTTATGATTCATGCATTATTAACGGGCCCCACGGCGGCGCAGTGGTTAGCGCACAGCCTCCCCGTGACCCGGGATTACCTGGATGAAGCGGTTCGGAAAATGGATGGATGGATGGATGCATTATTAACATGTAATCAGGATTTAATTGTTTTAAATACAACTGTTATTGTCGATACTACTGAGTTCAAACACCTCTTTTACCTATGTTAATGTAGCAGGTCCCGGCTTGGTCACCACTTGCAGATGAAGAAGGATAGATAGCTGGAAAGACATATATACAAATGAGCGAAACGGGTTAATGTTTGCTCTTTGTCCATTCACTGGGATAATGATTTATTTTACATATTATTCAACACATACTGCAATCATGAATTAACTCATATACTATCCTCATACTCTTCCTTGAAGTACTGGTTATCACCACATTTTAAAAAATTCTCAATAATGTATTATTTTTATCATTTCAAAGACATAAAAATAACAAGTTATATCTGACCCAGAATAAACACCCTCCCTTCTAATCATGTAATTCTCTAACACATTCACATCACTTTCAGTCTTGCTTAGAACAAGTTTTCCTTTTGCATTATCTGTACAAACTGTAAGTATTTACTTACCAATAACAGAGTTAATTTTCTTTGCAACTGATTCACAAAAACTGTTAAATTAAAAACAGGCTGACAGAATTTGCCACCGTTGCACATAACCGTTTACATTAACTTGCGTGTGCGATTTAAATGTCCGCCGCTGAAACTAATCTTCAACTAATTTCCTGCCTATTTCTACAGGCGCCTCTTGGATAGATTTCCTGGTACCTCTGGCACCCAACCTAGAGCCACACACACAC
>JAOWBC010000617.1:18788928-18812553 GCA_028566105.1 Hypoplectrus providencianus
GCCCTGGATTCGAACTCGCGACCCTCGGCACCAAGCACTCTTGCTGTAAGGCATTCTGATTCTATGATAATTAATTATGTTTTTTTCTGTAGTGAATGCAGTGCAAAAAGATCTATATCAGCATTAAGTATGGTTTAATGCCATTGGTTTACCTTTGACCGACTTCTGGCAAAAAGCTCCACCACTTCTGTCCTGAACTGGTCGTGGTTCTTATTCAGGAAATTATGAACCTGGAAGAAGAGTAATTTTTTTTTAAATAAAACTTTTGCAGCCATGATGGTGTTTAACAGGTGAGTGTACTGTGGCTCATGCCTGGTAAGTGACGGCTCCAGCATAGTGATAGACTGTGAACACTGGCAGTGGGTTCTTGGGCTTGGCATAGTAGGGGCTGTTCCCATGGTGGTAGTGGCACTTCTGGAGGAAGGTGTGGTCAGTGGCCTTATGGGAAAATAACAGGGGTCAATACAAATAACCTAGTTTTTAATATTTTACCTTCACTCAAGTTCAGATAAAGGTTGAAATGGAAACAATTAGTCTGGTTATATAACTGTATCATATTGTATAAAAGCAAAGCCATTACATATACAACATTCCTCCAGGTTGTGCCTACCTGGGGCAGGCAGGTCTGATCGTCCAGTATGCGGAGGATGCCATGTGGTCTGGAGGAGATCAGCTCCAGACAGGAGTGGAAGTTTTTGATTGGCATCGGATACCACTGGATCTGCTCTGCACTGTACTCCTCCTGTAAGCAACACACAAGCTAAAATTTCAAACACTGCATTTGTGATGGCATTTACTGAAATCGATAAGTTCTACTTAATGCCAGATTTTTGACTGAGAGATAAAGCACAGACATCAAAACCATTGGCTTTGGTGCTGCATGCAACATTTTAGAATACACTATAAATGCCATTAAAGTTATGCCCAGAACACATGCAGCACCAAATACTGTCATAATTTCCTCAAAGTGTAAATACACTTGAATATTAAATACAATATGTATTCAACCTGATCAATATTATTTAAAAAAAGCCCAAAGATGGAATAAATTAATCTGCCCATACCCATGGTGAAGGCAGGGTTATTTAGGGGAGTAGACAAGTGCATATGCACATATATGGAAGATATTTTGCATATATTTTGCACTTTCATGCGTTCATGCACACACTTGGTTTGCTTATCAGCCACATGCATTATGTCATTATATGTCATCCATTAACAATGCATAAGTGAGTGAAAGCGTCAATTCAGTCACAGTCACTCCATGTTATTAAAAAAAAGGTTTAAGAACAGCTGCTTTATTTAAGTATCATTTCTTGGTATATGAAAACTTTTAGTAATTTTTCTAATATCCTCTAATAAGTAATATGAAATTACAGTATCACTACAAATTTTTGTACAATATTATTCAGGATGATTCTAGTGGGATCACATGATACCCAGAAATCCAGCTGATGTGCAAAGGAACCAGATCCAGATATAACACATAGATGGGATTGGAATCACCTTTACATTTAACTCTCTGAAATAATGTTTTTATTATTTATCAAAAGAGTTTAATAAAGGGGAACTAAGACAAATCAAAAGATTAGTATAAAGTGATTAGTATAATTTCCATATGTCATACGATATAAATAATGTGATGTGATGACTGTGACTTTCAACATATTACAATGATGTAAAACAGAAAGGTACCCAATCTACTGTCCAAAGGTTAGAAGAAAAAAAAGGACAGGATACAGGTTCATGTTCCATCCACCCGGGACTAACCTATGTTGATTTTAAGAGTATGTTGCTTCAATATCGGTTAAAATTTAGTGGGATACCAACAAATTGCAGTACATCCCTTTTTGTTGGAAATCATACAATTGGATTATGATCCCCTGATGAGATTATGATCAGTCTGGATGAACTAAATGCAGAGCTGTAAACATGAAAAATGCAACAAATGCCTTGCAAACCTTTTTGGAAGTCAACAATCAATTGGAAATGGCATGGCTAAGGATGCAGTCAAACGGATATTTTATAACCTGGCAACCCAAAATTTCTTAGTAATGGCTCATAGCTGATCTGTAAAGCATTAGTGAATAACCTATCAGCTAATGAAAAAGAGATTAGTCACATCTCACAAACCATGTATAAAGCAGGGACAGGTGAGTCCACTGACCTGCTCCTGGGAGATCACTGCCTTGTTGACAAAGTGCTGCAGCTGCTCATTGGCAAAGTTGATACACAGCTGCTCAAAGCTATTCACTCCCAGGTCCTGCAGAGGAGCACAGACACATGGTGACGTCAAGCACGTCACCACGTAGTTTCTTTTGAGTTTCATGACAGGTAGAATAGCAACCTCAAAGCCGTAGATGTCGACGATGCCCACTGTGCTGTCCATCTCTGTAGGGCTCAGCCAGTCATTGATCTGCTCCAACAACCAGTCAAACAGTACTGAATACAAGGCTTTGGCTATGGCATCTCTGCAAGAGACGACACAGGTTATTTGTTTTTAATGGAAAATGGACTGCATTTGTATTGTGCTTTTCTAGACTTGACTTGCATCATCGTTGCATCACTATTTGAAGAAATGTACCTGTATTCTATGGCACTTTCCACAGATAGAGGGCAGTAGATCCTGTCGTAGGTCGTCTCCTGTGGACAAGACAGATAATCAGTGTGTGCACATGCATAAATATAGATGCATGAGAGGCTACTGACTGTGACTCTGTGAGTGATGACAGTCTGCAAGGCCTCAGAGGAAATCTGCAACAAGGAGCCAACCCTCCTGGCCTCGGCCTCGCTGAAGATTCGAGCCACCTCAAAGGACTCGCTCTGAAAAAAAAAAAAAAAACACCAACTAACTGACTGTACAGTCTCAGAGTCTGAGCTGTGTAATTCTTGCTCTCTTTCAAACACACCTCATATGAGCTGAAGCAGACGTTGCCGAGCTGCAGGATGGAGGAGAGGATGGCCCAGATGGTGGAGATCTCGTCGGCATGCAGACCAATGGTCTCAAAGCACTGAACCAGAAGCTGGAAGTCCTGCTTTTCCTGCTTCCCCTTTAATTCACAGGCACCACCCTCATGACAGACAGACAAAAGATAATTGAGTATAGAACAAGCATAGAGGAAAGGATAACATTAGAAAAACCAGAGATCGAGAATACTTGTGTCTTCACTAATGTGTGATGTACCTGGTTTAGGTAGTAATAGGTCTCAGCTCCTTGCAGGTAGAGCTCCTGTTTGTCCCAGTCATTCATCCCGGCCAGCAGTTCATAGAACACATGGTAGTTCCTCTCCTCATGGGCCTCCAAGGGAAAAGAGACAAACACTAGACTATGAACACTGAGATCATTCCGAACAGCATAAAAAGAATAAAATAACTAGCCAGAAACCAAAACACATGCGTAATAATGTCACATTCAAATGTGGGGGGACTCATGATTGTCATGTGACATTTTATTGCTGTCACTAGCATGCTTAGAAAGCAAAGATAGAAAAGCTAGTCCATCAGTTTTACAGTATCCTCTATGAAACCTGGAAAGCTGAGCCTTCAAAAAAGTGTCAAATTGACCAGTAGGCTGATACAAACTGCAGGTGCTACAGCCAATGTGATCACTTCACTGATTCATCTGACATCATCGACTCATCCATGATGTCTGTTTGAGCACACACCACACCTCACTCAATGTCCTCACCTGAAAAACAACCCTGGACTTCTCAAGGAGATATTTGGACAATGAGGTCCCTACAACAACCCCACTGTCAACCAAGATGAGAGACAGTGGACAATAAAGACAGCTGTAACAATCCCATCAAGGGGAGCAACAAAGGAACTTATGGTGAAGCATCTAAAGGTGTATCAAACATCAGGGGGACTCACTGGAGAATGTGGATGTGGAGGTACTTGCCAAAGCGGCTGGAGTTGTTGTTCAGAATCGTTTTGGCATTCCCAAAACTCTCCAGGATTGGGAAGACCTCCATTGGCTGCAAGAGAAAGAAAGTGAATCAAGGACAATTATTTTTTTTATGTTTTACCTCAAATGTGTAACTATTTTATATCAGTACAAAAGTTAAGTTATGCTACATTATACATATTTTAATCCAAAACATGATCTTTTCCTACACCTAAACAACCTGCAACTGATTTGTGACCGTTACGTGTAGATGTGAAAACATGTTCTCATATCTATACATCTGATGCAAATGCAGGAGGCCCTAATTTGGAGGAAATAGAGGATGGATTAAAAAAATACCATTGTGTTCATTAGGATTTGTAACATTGTGGTGCTGCTAACTGATCAAACTTAACATTAATAAAAGTGTTTCTTCGTGTTTTCTACAGTGAGTTACCTGTCGCAGGTTGTCGTTCCTTCCCTGATACATGGAGCTGAGGTAGTGGACTATCAGCTTGGTCGCTTCAGTCTTCCCTGAACCACTCTGGCCACTACACAAGGAACAGCAGATACATTAAATATGCTTTGGAATAAGGTTTTTAGCATTGGTTGTTGCCATTTAACTGCATTTTCAGCACATGGAACAATATGACATGGCTTGACTTAACTTAACTCATTTGTTTTGGTTTGCTGTTAGCATAGGTTGGTGATAGTACCTGGTACCTGGTACCAGGTACCTGTTTTTTGCTGCAATCTCTTTTGAGATGTCTTGCAAACTATGGTGATACTAAAAGGTAAAAAACTGCAGCTCCCTGACTGGTCAGAGAGAATTGTCTGTGTGGTACTATCTGCCAAGGTTGTTTGAGTTGGTAGTATTGGTGTGGAAAAAAAAAAGTGAGTTGAATTGAAGGTGAGCCATACCAACATTTTAAACATGACATTTGTGTGTATTGTGAAACTCCTGAGTTTTGTGTGCTGTGTCCACATATAGTACAATTACAGTTCTACCAAAAAAGATGAAATAGTGTATATATTGGGGATTAATTTCAAGGATGGAAAAAAATCCATGTAGGTAAACCTAGGATTTGACGAAACTGCAGTGAGATTGACGACGCATGATGAAGTTGGTGTTTGGTCAGTACCTTATTATGATGCACTGCTCCTGTGTGGAGGCTTGAGACTGGCTGAAAGCTGCGTCGGCTATGGCATACACATGGCTGAAACAAAGAACAACAGAAAGTCAAATAGGTCATGAACCACTCAAGTTGGACAGATGTTTTGAAGGGATTGAAGCTTTGGGGAGACACATGCGGTGAGTTTGAATTAATAAGAAAAAGCAGAACGAGGCAGAGCAGAGTGAGAAGCGTGTGCTCACGGTGGGTTTCTCTGCTTGTCTTTGCCCTGGTATTTCTGTCTCAGCTCCTCTGTGTAGATTTTAAGGGGCTTGAAGGGATTAATGGACAGCAGCATGTTTCCGATGTAAGTCTGGAGTAAAGGAAATTATAATGAGCACCCTGAAAACAAAATACTTTTAGGGGGCAATAACAAGTCTGAGAATCGGGTAAGTGTCAAAGTTTGTTCAATTTATTATAATAATAATTATCATTTTTTATCTACCATGGTTGTTGCCACCATTTAGCTATCATATAGCAATAAAGCATTCAATTTCTTATGTTGACAACAAAAAAATCTATAGTCATCGTTAACAGGTTTCTGGAGTATTCAACAAATCTAATCATTGTTGTTCATGGATGGTTCAGTCAATTCTTTCATTTCTGTTCAGTTCAGTTCAGTTCAGTTCAATTCAACTGAACTCAAATCAATTTTGATTATTTTGCCCCAAAATTACAGATATTACACCCTCTGACACTCACAGCTGATTAAAAAAGACTCCTAGAAAACAACAACAACCCTTTAAAAGGGGAAAAAAGAAGAAAGCTCAGGGAGTGCAACAGAGGAGGGTCCCCTCTCAGGACAGAGAGATGCTCGGCAGATCAACATAGTGAAATAGCATCAGTGTCAGAGGGGAGAGGGAGGTTTGGGAGACAGTAAAGAACGGTATAAACAATGACAGCATTAACCGTACAATGAAGCGCTCTGTTTTAATATGATGCAACAAACTTTACATGCAAGTTATTTCCAAAATCTATTCAACATAAAATTCCAATTACAGCACGAAGTATTTCCTCTAAATGCCAGAACGTTTCAGTCATTCAAAAAATGCCTCAGATCATAGTGTGTGGTCAGTAATGGAACTTACATAAATGCAGTCACGGTGGAACCTCTTCTTCAGATTCAGCAGCACAGAGCTCTCACAGACCTCTCTGAGAACATGAGGCAAGCAGGTTGAAAAGTGCACGTTTATCCTGTACTGTACATACCATGTGTGTTTGTGTGTGTGTGTGTGTGTGTGTGTGTCTGTGTGTGTGAGTGAGTGAGAGAGAGAGAGATACATAGACAGAACTCACTCCAGCTGGGAAAGATCCTCCACCTCATCCACCTCTACAACTCTTTTGCTGCCAGGAATCAGCACCTGAAAAATAATACATAAAGAACCATGAGGACATTATTCCACATTAAAGCTCCACCACCTTCTGTTTGATACATACATCCTTTCTGTCATTCAGGACTCAGACAACATTTTCCTTACCTCCTCTCCAAAGTCATCTTCTGTTCTGGCTAACATTGAATTATTATAATTATTATTTTTAAAAGTGAATGACCTTTCGCCAGAGCCCTTTATGGATTAAGGATGTGTTTTGTTTCTGCACTTCCCTGCTGCTAATGGCACCACTTGTAACCTCTACACAGCAGGTAACCAATCCACTTGCAGCGTTGGAGCAGCGTGATAGCTGATATACTGCAATCTCATAGCAGCATGCTGTGGTGTGCTGTATGCTCTATTGTATCTGCACAGACCAGGAATAAATAAACCAGCAGTGAGTCTTTTATGTCCTATTGTCTTTTGTGCATACCGGCTACAAGTGATGATTAGCACTGATATGCTTACATTCCAGCCCTAAGACACCAGACCATAACTTTTCTGAATTGGGGGACACATTTGTCCCTTCAGTTTAAAGTAAAATACTACATACTTAACACAGTATCTTGAAGAAATGTATCAAATGGAAATAGTAAGACTTATCAGTATGAGAATATTTGAATGCCCCTAGTGTAAGGCAGTTTTAACCTTCTAATTACCTCCCTTTCCAAACACGTTGGTCCACTTTAAGGCTGTTTCCACTTCTAGAACTTACTTAAATGTAATGAAAAAGCAGGTTTATTCATTTTCAGTGGTGCTGTTCATTGCCTGTTTGGAGACAAGCTGTGGAGCTATATGTGGCCAGTTTCTTGGGAGCTGATACTAAATGTGAGTTTTAAGTTGTTACAAGGGTTGCTGGCAGTGCTGTCAATCATGACTGGCCAAGCAAATGTCACAACAAGATATAACTACATTGATTTTATTGCAGCATCAGTGTCCATCCGGACAACCTTAAGGAGCCTGTTAACCTATAGTCCAATCACACATTGGTTTTTATTAATTCTCTGCGTTAGTCCTCCTCTGGGGACTGTGCGGTTGATAAGTTTTATTGCACTTGTCAGTGTAATTCCACCATCATCAGTATTATTAGTTCATGCAGGCTGAATACAAATGGTTGCTTAATGGTGCCCATCATATAATGTGCATGTCAACTAAGCATGATGTCTATCTTAATCGCCTTCGTTTAATGAATACAACAATATAATTGTATAACAACGAGTATTGTCCAAAATAATGGCTAACTTGCCAGTGTGATTTTTCTTCTGTCCTCTAGGCCAATAATGCAAACAGGACTTTTTGTGATGGAGCGGCGATACCTGTGTGGTGGCCATTCGACTCTCCAGCATCTCCTGGGCCGGGTCTTCTGATTCCCAGGGGCCCCTGCCGTTATGGGCAGGAACAGTCCTGGTTTGGCCCTCGTCATCATAGACTGTCCACTTGGTTAGCTTCTCTACCGTCTGGTGGGGCAACAGGTTCTCAGCACGGAGCCAGTCCTGATCCAAACACGCAGCAAAGACAGATGATTGACTTTCAAAGAATAATTCCATCTTAAACTAAAACTACATTTTATCAAACTCCCAATGTGGTTATTTCTTTAAGATTCATACCAGAATCTAGCCCCCGAAATATAACACATACCTGAGGGTCTCCACTCATCCGTGGGTTACCAGCCCAATGCACCTCTGGTTGGGTGATGGTATACACGCCCCCCTCGCCCATCAGCTGGGCCACTTCCCTGTCTGCCTCTTCTTCATACAAGGACCTGACACCTGGCATCACAGCACTTGCCTCCCCATTTTGAAAGAGCTGAGTGTTGGACCTGAGTATCCCAGCCGCAGCCTCTCTCTCTGTGTCTGGATCACTGACCCGGGTTGGGGCACAGCTTTTTGTTCCGCTGGACAAACGCATCTTGGTCAGGTTGATCTGAGAGGGGTCCAGTTTCCTTCTTGCAGCCTGTAGCACACTGACTTCACCTTGATTGTCCAGAGCAGCTCTCCTGCCTCTATCCTCAGCGTCGGATGCCTCCAGTGTACCACTCGGCCCAGGGCTCCTCTCTGCAGCATCAGCCCCAGATGTTAACCCTCCTGGAATGGATTTCTTGATAGACTTCAGGAGGCTGAGATCTGGTTTGACAGGAAGCACAAGCCTGGCTCCTGGTTTAGGGGGTTTTGGCTGTGATGTAGCGGGTTCTCCTGATGGACCGGTGGTACCTGATGGAGAACCATGTCCAAGAGTTGCCTGGGAAACCTCAGCTGTCTTTGCATTGCCTAATTTGTTCATCCTGGGGAGTACCACAGCATATTTGGCTTCCACCTCTCTCTCCCCAGCTGGGACCACTTCCTCCCCTCCCTCCACCACCCTTCCCTGGAGGCTGGCGCTCTCTTTGCCCAGCTTGTCTGCAGAGGTGCTCTTGTTTTTCTTACTGCCCAAACTGGTTTTACTGGCAACTCTCATGGCCATCCTATGTTTGAGGATATTGCCCTTAGATTTTCTGGGGCCTTGCTTCTCTTTTATCATCCGAATGGAAAGCCAGTGGGAGAACCCGATGGCTTTAGTCCAAGCAGAAAGCTTCTTTCTCACATTTAACCCCCGTGGCATGTTTTTCTGAATCCAACCAGACATTCGTCGAAGAGTGGTCATCCCTGTTCTTCTTGCTATCAAACGTTCCTTGGGTTTGCTGGACCCTCCATCACCAACATCACTCTCTGATGTTTCCTCCTCAGGCTTTAGTAACATCTTATTAGCTTTTTTCCGGAGCGATGCCATCTTTACCTTCCCCAGGAGCAGGCCCTGTGGCCGCCCTTTGTTGACACCTCCAGTGTCCTGCTGCTCCGCAGGCTCTAGAATGTTTTTGAGGTCCTTACCTTTGGCTTTGAGAAGCATCATTCGGTTTTGGCCTTTCATGGCTTTAGTTATTATTGGTTCAGCTTCCTCTTCCTCCTCTTGATCAGCTTCTATAGAAGCATCTTCCTCAGTGGTCTTTTTTGTTTTTGTTGCTAAGCGGGTCTTCCCTTTTGCTGTGTCAATCACATTGCCTTGAAGACCTTTTGGTGGTTGCATCTCCGCTGTTGCCGAACTGGATTTTTCATCTTTCTGCAGCTTCTTTTTGTTCTTTTTTTCCTCTTTGGCCTTTAGTTTGGCTTCCTTTTCTAACCTCTGCTTCTCTGCTTTGGCTCTCTGCTTCTCTTCCTTCTCAGCCTGCTTATCTGCCTTTGTTTTTTTAAACATCTTGTGCTTTGGTACTTGTGCAGGCTTGGAGGGGCGGGAAGTCCGTCTGTGTCGTCTGCAAGCTTTACCAGCTGTTGTTTCCTTAGTTATCTCCTCGTCTTCACTCACATCACTGAATGCCTTTGGATTTTCAACTTCCTTCTCACTTTTCTCGTCTTCTTCGCTGGATGTGGCTGCTTCACTTCTGGATTCGACTTCCTCTGAAAGCTCTTTATCTGATTCCTCGTCAGCTGTCCCTCCTGTGTCTCTCTGACTGTCTGACGCCTCAGCCTTCTCCTCGCTGCTCTCCTCACTTCCATGTGTCTCAGATGGCTCTTCGTCGCTGCCTTGCTCCTCCTCCTTCTCATCGTTACTCGTCTCCTCTTCCGTCACCTCCACTGAGCTTCCAGTATCGCTCTCTGATTCGTCCTCCTCCTCACTGTCTGTCGCCTTGTCACTTCTCTCACTTTCAGGTTTTGTGATGAGTTTGTTGTTGACCCTCCCTTGTTTGGTGGCACCTGTTTTTGGTGAAGGCTTGGATTTGGGCTTGTTAATGCACATCTTACTAACTTTGTCTTGTTGAGCTTGTGATCTATGGTTTACAGTTGTCCCATTCTCAAGGGTTCTCCTTACTTGTTTCTGTTGTTCTTTTGGTTCTGTACTTCTCTTTTGACATTGATCAGTTTTATTCCTTTTACAACTCTTTGCTGCATCCGTCTTCCTGTCCTTCACAGTTGTTGAATTCCCTGTAGTTTTTCCTTTCCCATCAGATTCTTTAGGGGAAGGCTGAAATGCTTTTGAACCATTCTGTCTAACGCTTTTCTTCTCATTTTCTTTTATTGCTCCCTCTGCCCTGTCCTTTGTGGCATTTGTTCTACCTCGGGATTTAACCGGTGACATGCTATCAATTCTTCAGAGTTGATGTTACCTAGAAAATTAAAATGCATATAAATATAAAATTAGCTTTTTGACCACAACACCCTTGGATAGGTAAGTTAGCCACTCAATAAAAGGAACAACTACAGGTTGTAAAGTGAGTCAGATGTCTGTCAAACTCAGTGAAACCAGCACCTTAGCTCAATCCATCAGTATGTAGACCAGGTTTCCCACTTTAAGTCCCCGATGCTTGTTCTGAGGCTAAAGACTCCCAGGTCAGACCTAGTTTAGCTACAGATGACCTGATTTGTAACTGACAGGCCAAGTTTAAGGAATGCAATTCATCATCATCAAGACAAAGTTAACAGTGCAAAAGTTACTGTGACATCTTTCCGTGCTGGATGAAAACGACTCCTTTATCTTTTGTGACTGCAAACAATAGCCATTATCTGCAGGTTAAATCTAAACGGCAGTGAAAGGCTATCTTTAGATCTGCCTAAATGTAGTTGTATAGCCTGTGCGCCCTGGGGGGAAAGCAGTGAGAGCTCATTTCAGTGTAATATAGCTTACCAGGCTTCTCAGGTGAAACCCAGGCATGGCTGGGGGGCTGCAAAGTGCTCCGGCTTGTCCTCAAGAGCTGGTGTCAGTGATACAAATGTGCAGCCATGCCCAGAAAGAGAGCTGAAGGGAAGTTACACACTAATATCCCACCCACTTACATTATACAGGGAAGGCACAACGCCAAATATGTAATACACACCCACCACGAAGTTTGTGTGTGGTTTATGCGTATGCACAATGACTCCATCTACAAAGGTGAGCTGGCGTGCACGGACGCATGCACACACAAACACAAGGTGCCTTCTGAATAATACAGCTCTGCCTGGCAGGTCATAGAGCTCTGCTGCCGTTCATATGGCCAGCTGGTGAATGCTCGGGAGGAAAGGTGAGAGGTGCTGCTTGGAGTGATCAACAATAGGTGCTGATGGATGAGAGAGGGAGGGAAAGATAGAGGAGGGAGAGAAGAGGCTCATTACCTGGCTTTTTCCTGCGGGAGACGGAGATTCCATCAGTGGGTACAGGAATGCCAGCAGGGTTCATTTCTGAGCTGTCATTATTTATTTCTTGTCATAAAACAAAACTAATTATAGCAAGTTTAAATGGACAAAGCTGTTTTAGTCAACACCACTTATTAAGAGATATCTGAATGTGCAAAAACAACTTATCCTCCATGTCAAATGCTTGTTATCTTTTCTATTTTTTTTGTTTTTGTTTAGTTTGATATGGGATATAGCGATGCAGACTACAGCTTTGGGTTGGAATGCAGGTGGTGTCAATTATTCTGCAGTTCGCTGAAACATAATTCTCTGAACACACAACACATCCAACACTGAAGCAGAAGAAGACCACGCCAGCACTTTATTAGGTCTATCTTTTTAGCTAATAAAAGGACCTGTGAGTTTACTGAATGTACCTAATGTCTAAAAAAGAAAGTATATTACGTTAACATTGAAAGACAATGAGCCAAATATGAATCGGTCACCCATTTGGAAAATATTCTCATTCAGTGAGAGAATGAGATGAGATTGATGCAGGACTCTCCTGTGTGTGTGTAGGTTAGATTATAGTTTAGCAACCTGGAAGCAATGGGAAACAGCTAGCTTGATTGTGTGGTGCAACACCATAACTATACATTAAGCCTCAAACCAAAGTTCCATGTATTTTCTGGCTCATTTAACGTCTTCGGGTTGCAAATGACAGTGGCTCATCTTGCAGGGTCATCCTCTAACAGAGCTGCTGCTGTTAGCTGGGCCTGCCTCAGTCAGGTTCTCCGAGAGCTCAGGTTGCAGCGAAGCCACCATGGCTCGAGGCAATTAGAGGACAAAGCGCCTCATTCTATAATAGATGATCAAAACTCTTGGCTGTGCATGTATGACAACCGATCCCTCTTTTATCCACTTCACCAGAGATGGCCCCGGCCGCTGTGGCTCACAAAGACCAAGATTATAGCCGAGCTTTGAGAAGAAAGCAAAAACTGAAAAAAAAAAAAAAAAGAACACAGTTTTGGAATATAATCAGACAGGCTCAAATGATGGGTTGCGAATCTAAATGTTTTTTTTTTTTTTTTAAAGTTTCATTGAAGCGTACAAAGACTGACACAGCTTTCAGACACACTCAAACATTTGTTTGCGGTACAGCGCAGATGAGCGATGTGGAAAACTTTGGTTTACCAAATAAAGACGTCAGTGTGCTGAGAAAAATAAAAACAGACACAATCATTCTTGGGAAAAAAAGAAAAACATGTAATCATTATCCACAAGAAAACTGTAGTGTGAAGTTACAAATAAAAAAATTAGGGTTCTGAATCAGTTCACTACAAAAATATATTCTAGGCTGATGCTAAATACCCAGCATTCTGAGACACAGTACCAAAATATTTCCTTGCATGATCTAAGTAGCAGCCAACCCCAGTTACAACAGGCCCACAGGTACAGACTGAGTCACATACATACTGTATATATTAAAAACATTTCACTACAATAGCTTACAATTACATTCCTAAATTACATTATTCATTGCTGGCATTAAAAAAAATGGTTTACATAAAAATAATTAAAAACCAAACCCCGTAGAAAGCTGTTCCCCCAAAAAAGTACAGCACTGTGAGCTCCCCAATAGTGGAGAAGTACCTATGGCCGGATACAAAGTCTAGAGTGGACGGGAGGGGCTGTGTTAGCAGAATACAGGGAGCACTGTGGTTGGCAATGCTAAGACTAATTTAAAGACCAGGATGGTTTATTATACATTAACAACTTTATCTTTTCTTCTCAGCATTCCTAACTTTTTTCTTTTCCTGGTAGAAATGGGCATCCACAGTGTAAATCTGAGGTTTCTTTAAAAAGGAAAAAAAAGGAGAAAATAAATCAGGCACAAATCACATAAAATTTAACCGTTAAAATATTTTCATCAATGTAACTCAAATCATTCCCCACATTCCTTCCAGATGCATGTCCATGTGGGGAGATGAAGGCCAGTGAGACTGCACAGCAGAGAGAGTGGCGATTAAGAAAAGAAAAAAAAAAAAAGTCCACTGGCAGAATCCACATCAAAAAGGCTGGTGGTGATAAAGGCTTTCAGAGAGTAGTGGGTATGGTTGCTATTTAAGTCAAACAGCTCCGACAAGTGGCATTGGCGGTGGATGTTTGATGCTAATATGATGCTGCTGATGAGTTGTGGCATTGGTCACATGTCAGGAATGTGCTTCATGTAGCTTTGGGTTGAATGGTTGTGACCATGCTGTGATCGTTTGTGTACAGCGGTTGGTCTTTAGGCACAGGTGGTGTCTCTTCCTCCGCCCTCCGTCTGCGCTGCGGGTGAGTCCTGCGGTGCTCGTGAAGACGACTGCTGAGAACCGCGAGGTGTCTCTCCGTGAGGGGGCGTTGTGGTCAGAGAGTGGAGGAGGTCAGTCACTGAGGCGAGGGGTCGGGGGTCAGTAGTGGTTGTTTGAGCCGAGCAGGAGGCGAGTGCTGCTACAGGACTGCGGTTTGCTTCATACACGTGTTAGTTTGCTCTGTGGGCACACAGCAGAAAGACACCGTGTTGATTTCGAGTAGCTCAGTGGCAGCTTTTGGTCTGAAAAGGGTCAAAGTGTGCCGCCGCCTCAGTGTCACCTGAACTGTCCAGAGATGTCGATCAAGCCACAGCACTCTTCACATTATTCTCCAGGAATGACCTGCGGCCAACACACAAAAGCCTCCATCAACACCATTCATTCAGCTCCAAGGTGGCATGCTCTAGATCATGATCAGGTTTATTTGCAAACTTTATGTTTCTGACTGGTCATTATGCGATATTAGGGAATCAATTTGACAAGGTGAAAGAAGCCCTTATGAAGCAAACAGACATGATGTCCTAGTTGTCCTCTTCTACATTCACTGCATGCCTGTTTTCAAAAAAAGGTTATAATTTGCTTTTTAAAGACAGCTTTTACTTCAATCATTTAATTTCAAAGGGAATTATTAAGGCCCAGGAGTAGAGTGGTGCAAAAGCATGGTCAAAATCTAGTATATGGCTGACTGTGTCTGGTCGATGTGATTTTGTGGCAGATGTGTTACATGAATATTGTGGATATTAGTAGTTAGTATGCTTTTGTCCCTTTATTACAAATGGGTAATATATAGGATATAATTTTAATTATAGTATTAATACCCACTGAAGGTGTGAGCAACAAGTCTCATGGAGACCCCTTTTGTTTTTTTTCGCTTGATGCAACAAGTCTATTTTTGTTGCATTAAGCGAAGCCTTATTTCCAAATTGACAGTTTAACAGCACTTTACACTGCAAATACACTGTTATATTTCCACCTTATATTGCTTGTTTACCATTTATTTATTTTCATTTGTATTGAAGCTCCTCTCTATCTTGCTGTCCACTTTGCTGCTGTAACACTGAAAATGTGGGACTTGTAATCTTAGCTTATCCTAACTGCATCCACATTGATCAATCAATGTCTGATGAATTTTAAGTGCTTACATGTTTTTTCCCACCATTTAACCAGGTTACAGTATTTTAAGTAGTTGAAACTTGAGCTACTTTGAGAAAATTATTGATTATTGGTCAGCCAGCTGTCAACAGTATATCAGGAATGTATCTGTATAATAAGTACTTTTAATATTGATACTTTAGGTGCATTTGATGAGTTATGAGTCAGTGTGGTATCATTAGTTGTGCTTAAGTAAGGGATCTGAAGACATCTCTCACTGCTGTCAAGAACTGTACCTACATTATGATATGACTTTATAAAAATTCACCTTCTAAATATACTTTTTTTTTTTTTACATTTGCTCATTATAATTCCAGCACACTGATAAACAAATGTAAATGCAGCCTGTCCCTATTTCTTTTTATATTTAGTGGAAAACAGTTTAGCTTCTGATACTTACTGGTCTCCTTCTAGCGACTTCTGGATCTCTTGAAGTACTTCTGCAAGACAATAATATTATGACTAACTAAATAGTACTTTCAATTCAACACCTCATATGTAGCAGCTGTACAGTCACATTAGCTGGCTGGGATTGAAGGGAAGTTTTATATGAATCATGCGTTGGGATGATGTTTGGTTAACTCTGCTGTGTGACACTTCAGGTTCCCAACCTGCTGATGTGGGTGTGTCTGATGACAAAAGGAGCAGGAAGCTGACGGACCAGTTAGGACAGGCAGCACGTGGTACTTTGACAGCTCAGATCACATGTTTAGGGTTCGAACACGGGCACACGGGGGCATTCTGCATCACATTTCTAGGTCACAATTCTCTGCCTCTATCTCTAGAGTACTCACTCTCGTCATTCAGCAAAGCATGCTCCATAACACGTCTAGCTGCACTTTCTGGAACACACAGGCGGGCAGGCAGAGGGCACGTCAGTACAGTCAGCCACAGAGAAGGTGTGTGTGTGACACGGACAAACAGCACAAGCACAGTTAAACAACGTCAAATAGAACACTACATCTGCACATGTAGTGTTCCCTCAGGCAGTGGCACATGCGCGTTTAGGTATGATGCTCAGCTTTTTGCTTTAAGAGTTTCCGGACAGATACTTTACCTGCATCTTCACCGTCTTGTCTGGCATTTCTAGATGAAGAAAAACAAAAGAAAAAATGAGTACTGAAAGAAAGTGAGGGTTTCCAGAGTAAAGTGCAGAATGACTGGATTTTTATATACCTATGAGTAGATGAAGCGCCATCAGACTGTGGCCAGTGTTTAGTGGAGGAGCCTGAACGAAGAGGAACCTCCACCAGACAGCGAGGCTCCACCAGGTAGCGGGTGGAGAGAGAGAACCGTTCAAACTCGGATGGAGAGATCAGGTAGAAGCCTGAAGGGGGACAGAATGGTAATTTGTCAACGGTTATATTTTCTTAAGAACCTGTAGTTCTTTTAGAGAAAGCAGACATGAACAGCATGTATACTGGGAATATCACAACAGGAACTCCTTAAAAACTACTATTACCTACTACATACTATTGTCACCATCACCCACTAGAAGTTAAATGTACGTGTCGTGTTTTTACCCTGGCCATGCTTGGTGAAGACACAGGAGGCGATGCCGCTCACGTCCTCTCTGCGTATGCAGGGGTAATGAACCTGCATCTTGACCGTCGGCAGCGACACCACGTGGACGTCGCCCTGGTTGGTCAGAACGACGAGGCCACTCTCGCCGTAGTCCTCTGACCGACTGCTGCCGAACCAGGCCACGCCTACCCTCCGTACTCTGGAGCCGTCAATGGCCGTTAGCTTTAGCTTCATCTTAGCGCTCACCTTTGGCAGGGTGAAAACCTGAACAGGCAAGAACACAGTCAGTTAACCAACTATCAATTTTTTTACTTGAGACTTATAAGAACTATTGCTATTACAGTTTGGTATTGGGACATTATGTAAATAATAAATAATGATAAAAAATTTCTAAATTATTTCAGTGCAGTTAGTTAACCTGCTAAGATTCCATGGGGATCTAAATCCAAGATGCTGGATCCATACTTGCAACACATTGCATCATACTGGAAGTGGACTAAAAACTGCTGCTATAGGTTCTATCTACAATCTAGTATCTTGTGTCTCCTGCATTAGTGGTATGTAGGAAGCCTCCTGAGTGTGTCATCCTGACCTTAAACTGCTCCTCAGATATAACCAGGAGGTGGTGTGAGCCCTGCATGTCAGGCGAGCGAGCCAGGTCGTGGGCCACCTCCAGGGGCTCAGGTAGTGGAGCCCCGTGACCGTCCAGCACCACGATACCAACAACAGGTGCCCGGTGCATGAGCTGGATTTCCTTGGCTGGTGAAAAGGAGAAAGAACAAGCATTAAGCATTAGAACAAGAATAAAGAGATGAGGAAAGTGGTCTATCCCAAACATCAGATACTCTGCTTCTCACCCTGCTGTGCAGTGATAGGTTCATCTGCTCTGTGCTCTACAGAAGGAAGACGGAGCATGTACGCAAACACACAGCCACCATTGGTCCCTGCCCATAGGGAGGGTGTGTTATGTGAACCTGAAAAAAAAAAAAGGAAAAAGAATGAGAAAGCGATAATGAGATGTGCAGTACAGACAATGTAAATAAAGAAACTGTTTGGGCTGCATTCTGGGTTTGTTGATGCAACTCACTGTCTGTTAGGAAGGTGTCAGCGAAGTAAATCGTCCGTACGAGGCCGGTGAACGAGTCGTCAGAGGAGCGAGCTTCAATCTTCCTCTGAACAGGAGCGAGCTCCATCTCTGCCAGTTCTGCCTCCAGACGAGCGTTTGCTTCCTGGAGCTGCTCCGAGAGAAGAGAGTGGTGAAGGAATGGCAAATAGAAAGGAGGTGACAGAATGTGTGTGGATCTACTGACTCCCAGTGACCAGAGGAGCAGAGAGCCATAGCACTACCTTGGCAGCATTGTTGACATGATGTTTCCTTAGCGAGACTCTGCTGCGTCGGATTCTCCTGAAGGACTGTCGGAGGGATTTCTTTATGCTCTTCACCCTGGACAGAGGACCCTCCATGGCCAGCTGGTCACTGGGGTTTAGGGTGCACCTAAATTTTGGAATGAACTGAGTTACCAAATTGCATGCAATGCATTGTTTATGTACAAAAACCCCCCACAAAACTTCAAATCTTTATCACAAATCACTGGTGTAGTATAGTGTGCTATAGTGTAACATTAGCTTTTTACTTCTGTCAGCTGTCTGTTCAGTCCACCGTGTGTCTATCATGTATGATGATATAAACATAAGTAAACCCTGGCATCATCCAAATGTCAAACGGAGCACAACAGTATACAGTACAAATAAGGCTGATGTGCATAGACGCCATGTTGTCTGCCTCACCCTGACTGTGTGCTTTATTTCGACAGAGTAATTTCAAAATATAAATTTATGTGTGCAGTCTCAAGAGGACTGTAACTGGAAGCAGAGGGCTGAGAAGACAGCTTGTGACATAAAGACTGAATCCACAAACCACTTTAGAAAGCCTGTAGAGACAAACCTTGTGGCTGTGAAGGGAAACCATTGCATGCAGCTATGCAACTGTTAAAAACAGGCAG
The DNA here is from genome assembly GCA_028566105.1 of Hypoplectrus providencianus. Lineage (NCBI taxonomy): Eukaryota > Metazoa > Chordata > Actinopteri > Perciformes > Serranidae > Hypoplectrus > Hypoplectrus providencianus. The sequence continues at coordinate 18,807,510 of JAOWBC010000617.1, forward strand.
TAAAAGTTCTGTGCACAAATACAGTATTTGTCTCTTTCTCTCGTCTCCTTACTTGACCAGGACGTTGTTCTTCTGTTGGTAATCGTACAGGCCAAAGCCGTGGCTGGTGCCAAAAGCTACCAGCTTCCACTCTGAGTGCAGGGTGAGGGCAGTGACCACGGCAGGAGGCTGGCACTGGACCAGAGCAAAAGGCTGGAAGCCTGCAGGAAACAGAACCGGTTCCTCTCGCACATCCAGCTGAGTGTGGCCCTAATCGACAAGAAAATCAACGAAAGGATGACTTTCATTGTGTGCTGTCATTGTTCTACTGTTGAATCTTAAGAAACAGTGTATAAAAAACTACCACAAGGGATGTACAAGACGGTTATACTGTAACTAACCAACAGGACAGTGCAGCTTAAGGGCGTGATGAGTAAAGCATTAAAATTATTGAAGTATATGCTTTTGCAGAAATAAGTGCAACACTTTACCTTCCAGCGGAATCCCTCTTGGCCCTGCAGCAAATCTACAACTCTAGCCTCTACGATCTGCTCTGCTGCCTCATCATTCAGTTCCAGCACCAGGATCTGGAAACAAACACATAAAACTGATAAAGATCAAGATAGCTGAAGAAAATGAAACCCATTGGCCTCCTAACCGTCACTGTTTCAGCTCCAACTGTTATTTGTTCAACACTTGGATATATCCCTTAAAATTCTTTCATGGCGGATTTGGACAAAATTGATGTCGTAATGATGACAAATTTGTTTATTATATAAATATATGTACAAAAAAACACTGAAAAGTATTTTATTTGCAGATTTATTTGATGTTTTGTATTTTTCCCCTTTTTATTTGCAATAGTTCACAAGTCTTACTTCCCCTTTATGTGTCAGTACCTTCACAGCTGTGGTGTTGAAGTACATTGTGGTAGTGCTACAGTAGTTTGGATGAATCTAATGGAGAATTCTTTACAGTGATAAGAGTTAATGTTCAGTCATCTCACCTGCCCAGCAGTGCCAGCTACAGTCAGATAACCACTGTATTTACAAAGGTGGATCTTCTGAATGCCGAGCCTCGGGTCATCACTGTAGGGGTCAAAACAGCCAACCTGGGCAGGAATACAGAGCAGAAGAATGCCAGTAATTTAGTACCGTCCCTGAATAAAGTTCAAAGGTTTCTATCATACAGATTAAGTCAAACTCCAAAAACAAGTGGACATACATTTGCCATGATCCAACTAACAGAGTCTCTTTGTTAGACCCTCCATTTCTGACACAGCCTGAGAGAACATCATGAACATTTCTTTTACTGAAAACTAAAAAAAAAAAAGAAGAATAAAATAAATGGTCACACAAGTTCTGAATTTGATGTATTCTGTTTTCAGAAACACATTATATAGAAATGTTGCATCCACAGCAGTATATCTGTTCCATGACTTGGAAATGTAACATATTTATCTGGATTTTGCTGGACAGCCTGCTGTGGTAACTTTAGGTAGGTTTTTGCTGAGACTGAATGGGTGTGTCCATCTCTAAAACCCATAGATAACTTTAGTTTGTGTAAGAGACACACACCTTTCTGAATGGCGGCCACTCCCCTTCAGTGCCTTGGTTCATGTTGTCATTGGGATCAGCGTCTGTGTGGAAAACTCCTGCTGTGCTCAGCTTGTACATGGGATACAGACAGACTCCTGACGCATCCCAGAAACGCACCGTCCCGTCTTCATGCCTACACACACAAATACACATGGTGTTCTTAAATCTGCCAGGGAAATGTTCCAGGAGACATTTCCAGTGAAGTTCAGGACTGACCCGGTGAGAAGCAGGTCTCTCTGTGGAGGGTCTGGGGCCAGGTTCTGGCCTCCTGTTATTGGCCAGGGCTGCATGGAGTGAGGGGAAATGAAAGTTTAACAATAATACCAACTTAATGCATGTGTTCAACCAGAAATGAAGGAATGTCTCCATTTTCAGGATCCAGCATACCCTCTATGATAAACAGCTTAGAGAGCAGAGTCACAGGCTGGTTTGTATCTGGGTAAGTGTTACTGTATGTGCAGGTGTCTCTCAGCTTATGTTGTTGAGAGAGCTGATTTGTAATGTGCTTTGGACTGTAACATATATGAATATGTGTCTAAACTGTTTGAGATTAATTTGAACGAGCATTTATTTACATCCACAGTGTACCCAATCCCATGTAACTGGTCAATGTTGGGACTGGACTAAAATGTGAGGAATTTCTAGCTTCACTAACTTAAGAATAGAGAAACTTTAGCATTATTTGAAGCAAGTAAGCAATGTCCACAAGAAATGCATCATGTACACTTCAAATAAGTCATTTCAACAATATTTAAGTGACCTGAATGAATGTTTTTTTTATTGGCTACACAAAATTATAAGTTACAGTTTATTTTGAAATTCATTATATGACCTTGGATTTACCTTTGAAAAATTCTTGGTCTGGAATTAGAAAGATGAATGTTATTAACTCGGGATGTTTGTGTACCTTTTTGGAGTAGTGTGTGTTCTGCAGGTCTCCGGCAGCGAGCACCCTCTCCCACAGTTTGAGTGGGATGGCGGAGACGTGGTGTGAGCAGGTGATGGCCGAGCTGTGGAGGGGAACCAGGTATGGCGTTTGAATGACTGGCCAGCCTTCAGTCTGCAGGTCAATTACTACCAGCTCCTCCTCTACCAGCACCACCAGTGCACTGGGGTCTCCTGCAGAGAGACACCAAAGAGTGATATGGATGGTTACAGACAGATGGCTGAGAATTTAAGGGAAAACTAACATTAGGTGTATAGACAAAGTGCAAGGTGACAGAGCCTGATTAACTGCCTGAAGGATCAACAATCTGAATACCTGAGGATAAGATGGAGCTCTTTCAGGTCAGCAATTCTGATCAGCTGTCTTTAACTTTAAGCAGTTCCAATCTCTCACATGGCTTCTCTCTGACGATCTAATAAAAACTCTAGTTGGCTTGTTTGAGTATTATGGAGTCGTATTTAAATTTTTCCTCTTCATAGTAGAATTGCACATAAGAATGCTGCCTCACTCACTGTTTGTCAGCACTGTTGAAGACACCCTCATCCTGTTGGAATACATTTTATTGGAACTGTGAATAGACAAAACCAACCAGGGTGTGAGCTGGGGTTGGGTCAATTTGTGTGAAACTCAATTGCCCTATTGACCTATTGACCTGCCTAAGCATCACCAAAAGTCGATTCAATTGTGAAATACCTTTCTGCGGCTTGTCTTGATTGCTATGTTTACGTTACGTTAACATTTAATGCAAGTTGCTCATGTTAGCCTTTGTCAGTAGCTAACACGATTATGCTAAGTCTAAGTAGCTACCTAGCACAGAAAGCCTTCACATTGCAATCAAACAAACTTAATATACATTTTAGTTGGTCTTATTGGTCACGAACGAGTTTTCCTGGCCCAGAGCTGGTACTTTGGCTGTCAAAACATGAAGAACTGGTTTGATGCTAGGAACCCTCTAGCTGCCGTGATGAAAATGTAATATATGTACACCTTTAAAAATTCACCAGGGCAGTGGTTTTGTGGCCAGAAAGGCATCAACAGCTGAATAGACATTGCTGACTAGTTAAAAGTCCATTGTCCATTGAATTGATCATCGATCAAAGCTTACTGTGAGCTCAAAGGCGTGTCCTGGCGGGTTCTGACTGAGCAGAGAGGTCAACTTAAAACTGTGTGTGAACACAATGTACAAGATTTTTTTTTTTTTTAAATTACAGAAACAGTGTGTGGCACTCAACAAAAGAAGCCTAATCAAACACAGCCCAGAACGTGCAAACTTCAATCGGTCACTGCTAAGAAGAGTGCAAATCTGAGCACCTTCTACTCAGACTCAGAGCTTTGTTGGTACTGACTGAAATATGTCCTGAGCACGAACTTGACTTTTTTGGAAATGCTTCCTCATTGTTTTCTTTATACAAAATCTAGAGTTTGAGCAATTTTGCCTTTCAGTTTTATCTCAGCAGCTTCCTTTCTCTTACTGTGCATGAGCTTATTTGCAATCCATTATTTGCTTTGGTGTGTGTTGCCTGCCTGTGTGCTGCGGTCCGTCTCTGATGGCGAAAAAGTCGATGATCCTGGAGGTGAAGTCCAGAGCCACGTGTGTTTTACTGTGGATCACCGTGATACAGTGTCTGTCCCCATAGCTGGCCCTGGGCATACCGCCGCTGAAGAGGAGGAACGGAGGCCTACACACACACATACACACAGGTTCAAGTTCAGTTCAGTTTGCCTAGGGATTAATGTGTAACACTAGGTCATATAACACATCTGAGAAATAAAGTTAAACATTGGAACAGTAGGGAAGTGAGAACCATTTTGACAGAGAGGACAAATAACAGATGTCACAAGTGATTCTCTCTTCTGAATAACTCACCCTTCTTCTGTTGGCAGCTGTATTATTTTAGAAATGGCCTTGCAGGGGAAATGTCCTATGGCAATGAAAGGCACATCATCATAAGCTTAGAAAGGGAATCTTTTCATGCAGTAAAGACAATATGCAGCAGACACCTCTTTATGCTCACCATAAGGAATGTCTGATTTCTCCTCCTCTTCATTCACGTCCTCGCCACTCACCATCCAGCGGCAGTAACTTCCATCACTGTGTGAGCTGAGAATGTAGCCTCCGTCCTCTGTCCACCACACACTCTCCAGTTGCTATGGTTGCATGGAAAATACACAAGGCACATAGCAAGATTAAGCATGCTGGTTAGAACCGCAGTATATCCAGACCTGGCTGCTGTTTCTTCAGGTCCCAGGCCTTGCGCTGAGCTACAGGTCGCTTACCTGTGTGGCAGGGATGTGCTGGATCGCACACTGCTTCACCATATCCCAGATGACCATGAGACCTCGTCCGTAGCCAATCACCACCTGGTTTGGATTGACCGGGTTCTCCTGTAAGGCTTCGACGTGTTCCAGATTCCTGCGGCCGATGTAGTCGTCTGGCACACTGGAGGAGACAGCAGAGAGGAAGGAAAGAGTGAGAGGGACAACAGAAACTCCTTCATTGATCTGTTGGGACGGAGAGGTG
>JAOWBC010000617.1:18829208-18859457 GCA_028566105.1 Hypoplectrus providencianus
CCCAAACACTCTGCTTACAGACTGCAATCAGCAGCTTTGCTGGCACTTGTTTCAACACAGGAAAAAAGGTGCAAAGACAATCAACCCCTCCCTGAATGACAGCATTAGATTCAAGTGTAATATCAATAATGAATGAGAATGCAATTTCTGAAGAAATTGCTGTGGGAATTAAAATATGCAGCTGATGCTTCACTGCCATGCTGGCAGAAATGTGTCAGAAGAAGTGGAAGTCAGAATAGTTTGAAAAGCTGTACTGGGTTAAATTAATATGAATGTAATGGAGTGTTTAATTATACCAATAATGCATAAAAATGGTTGATATTTTAAGTTCATTTAAGACCTACCGCTAGACTGCAAAAGTTATTTAACTGTTTCAGAAGCAGATGTATCAGAAGGAACAGGAATTCCAAGTAATAGAGGCAGAGAATGGAAATTAGGTAGAATTAAAATGCATGCATTAAAAAGTTGAAAATGACCAATGATAAGGAATATTTTTCAGGCCTGTTGAAGAGCGGACTCCCCACTGTAATGGTGGCTTAAAGGGGTAGGTAGCCGGAAAAGTCTTAAGAAATTGGTTGATGACAAAACAATTGTATGCGGAGACAGAGATCCCAAATACAGCTTGAGAGCAATATACTACACAGAAATTGAGAGAAACTGATTTAAATGCAGGCAAAACTGATAACAAAGACAGTAGTAGTATGTAGATACAGAGCTTCAAAACAGCTTCAGAACAATGAACCAATCAAAATCATGCCTCAAAATCCCTAAATGCACCAACCTTTATATGAATGGTGATATCATTTGCCGAAAGAACTGATTGGTAAGTAGGTGGGGTCTCTAATTATGTCATCTTATCTAGCATGTGTGCAAAATCAGTTACTACAGCAATGTACCACAACAAGGAGTGAAGCAGCATCACAACGCTGGGGTTAAACCTGAAGTTACCTCACCTACCTTCTTTGCACTACAGGCCTCAAAACAAAGTCATTAACTTGAAGAACAGACACTAGGATTCATATTTATGGTGTCAAAAAATGCATTTATAAAAGAAACCACATTGACAGAGGTGGAGCAGAACCTGTTCTGCAGCTGCTGAGCTAAAGAGAACTGGCTTGGTCTGATCACAGCATGCTCTCTCTCCTCACAGCACAGTTGATAACGCACCAAATAAAACTGAAGTTGCGTGGTCTGACACCTCTCTGTCATCCTGTGCTGGAGCTATTCTTGGTTGTGGTGATTGGATGGTGTGGGGGTTAGAGTGTGATTTGTGTCAGGTCAGTGCAGTTAGAGGGGAGGGAACGGGCAACGTGAGCAGCGTGAAACCGAAACCATCAGGTGCGCTGTGCTGAAGCTTGGCGAACACCAAGCACTGTTAAGCACATGTGAAATGAAAAGGTTTACAGTTTAGCTACCGAGAGAGAAGAATGCAGCTAACAAGACAGGGACGGTGGAAGGAAGCATATCTGTAATGTTTGCTGTTGTGGCCATGAAAGACTCCTCCTACTCCTCTAACAAAACAGACATGAGATCTTGTCAGTTCTGGGTGTGGCTGGCAGGATATCATATCCCCCACCACCTCTCTCCCTCTTTCCTGTAATCAGAACCATGGTGACAGAGAAGAGGGGGCTGATCCGATCAGGCCAGCGTTCAGACAAGTCAGGCTCAGGTCACTGACAAATTAGGTATACTGCAATTCACTCACATCCTCCACATGACAAAAAAAAAAAATCTAAAAAATGTAGTGATGTTATGACATGCTGCTGTATATATTGGCTTAAGAAAAAATATAGTGCCAATTGAAGTTTGTTTCCTAAATGCACAAGGTAATTTTTTTTGTGGCGGAATGAGTGACAGGATTTTGGAGTAAGACTGTATTTTTGTGACCATGCCAGAACTATTTATTCTCCAATTAGAACCAGCCAGAAATGAGACACCGGAGCTTGGCAAGTAAGCTAATGGCTTTGCATCCACTACACAAGATTGTTGCATTTAATGCGTCATTTTAAACTGTAATAAAAAACAAACAAAAAAAAAGCTTAAATGGCACAAATTAGATGTGGTATACATGGAGAAAGAATACAGAAAACATTTTTGATGTTTGGAGAATCAGAGCGCTCATGTTAAGGATCAGAGTCCAAATTAGCTGCAATATTATCCTAAAACATGCTTATTCAGCCATCCCAAAATCTAGATTGCATAAACAGATGTGTCACAGTCCTTTATCTTAAAATAGCCATACTAGAAGCAAAGTCACCAAACAATCCATAACAAAACACAAGGAGTTTAAGCGCAATTTTGAATGCAGGACCTTTACCTGTAGGAGAATTACTACACTAAAATTGTTACTTTAATAATGCAGGAACAATGCAGCTTACAAATCACTGAAACATTGGAAATATATTCCAATAAAAGATATTATATAAAGATATTCGGTGTTGGACTATTTTTGTGGATTTGTTTTACAGAGACTCTGGAAAAGACACCACGCTTCAAGCCTGGCACATGCAGTGAAGCTGGAAGAGCTTTGCCTCATTGAAACACACTTCATTTCAGACAATGTAGCACACCAATTTTTTTGAGCTATGAGGATCTGCTGCTACTAAGAGTGTGCACTGTTCACATTGAAAAGAAGAAGTAACAAATTGGGACTCTGCAGGGACATTCCCATTTACTCATAAGAAATCTAATTTTAAAAACATCCTCAAAATAGACATTGCTATTTTACTGGAAAGTTTGAGAAATTTTAAGGCATAAGTCAACTTAAACGAGAGATCATAGATGATTATTTCATTAAATTCCAACCTTGTAGAATTTCTGTCCAGCGGAATATCCTAAAATTGTATAAACATATTAGCTAGATTTAGAAACAGGCCTGATTCACTTATATTTGCATACAAATGTTCTTACACGATAAGTATCCAGGCAAAATTACGATGTAATATTTTAGTGGGTTTTTTTTATAGTGAGAATTGGCTGCATGTTAGGAACACGTCTACAAATGTGTGTGGACAGTAAGTCCAAGTCTCAACTCGCCTGCATGGGCAGTCACAGTCCAAGATTCAGCTGCCAGCTTGTTTGTTTACAGTTCATAGTTAATGATCTGCTAATTGGTCACACAAGATAACGGCCAGAAATCAAAAGTCACAGCAACTGTTTGACTGTTCATATTAAAAATTACATCACTTCATTAATTTTAGGCATTCTAGGGATGTTGCATTCACAAGAATGACACACAACAACTCAGTTACATGTTGCCTTTTGCCATGGCCGTCTCCAGCGCAGAGGCATAAAATCACAATGAGCTTATATGCTTGGTACATTCATCATTTGTTTAATATTATAGGGCCAATACATAGACTTTCCATTCAGCTGCAACTAGCAGCTAATTTCATTACTGCTTAATTAATTGTTCAACTTTTTGGTATATAGATTGTTTAAAAAAAAAAAGACTATGAAAATGCCTATTGTTTTTTCCCCAGCACAGGGTGCAACAAAGCAAAAAAGTATAGGATAAATATGTAAATATTAGGCTCTGTGCATCTTGTGGGATTAGAATAACAACGCATCTATAACAAGTCCAAGTAATTTCTACACATAATATAAATCATTCAGACAATGAGCCTTGTCGAGACTTCTCCAGCTGTACTGACTGATGAGCAAGACGATATTGTATAGCATTTCTACTTCCTATGCCATCCCATTAGCGAACCACAAAAAAAGCTTTTTTTCCTGCCAGTTAATGTGTTGCACACTGGGAGAAGCAAAAGAGGAATCAAGTTAACAGTTAACAGCACGAAACAATGTGACACTGTCAGCCAAGCGCTTGAAGTTTATAAGCCAGCTACACCTATTGGACATCAAACCAATGTAAGGCTAGATATATAAACTCCTGATCAAAGTTTAGAAAAAGAGGGAGACTTTAAATACAAAACTGAAAATCCTGCCTATACATTCCCATTGTTTAAAAATCTGAGATAGCAGAAAAATGCAAGCTTTTACTCAAGCCTAGTCCTCATAAATGCACCGTTTGCCCTACATTTAGGAGCGGCCGTTTATTTTGCCTCCATAATAGTCACAGGTGGACCCTACTTGCAGGTGTAATAGTACTAAATCTACTGAGAACAAAGGCCTTTTGTTTGGATAGTCTTGTGCTGATGCAGGTGGAGTTGGAAGGACACAGCCTGTGTCCTTCAGCAGGCCAAATTGTAGGACTTTTTGTGCTCAACAATCATACAGCATTTGTCTGTCAAAGTTAATCATAAAACGACGTTGAAAGGGTGCGAGACTAAGTTTATTGAGTTTATCGGATGAGCATGAAGGTGACACAGGGTGACTCACTGTTATGCATTACAGCTGAGTTAGCTTTGGTTGAACTGATACAATCGGAGTAAGACTATAATGTAATACAATTTAATTTTATTCTACACGATACTGTTTTGTTGTGAATTGTCCTAAAACTAGCCAAACCGGTGAAACTTACTCACCCACACACCCCCTCCCCAAACACACCAATTACTCATGCTTGAAACCAGACCGTTGACTCAAAGGGCTTACTAACATACCTGCTGGGGAGACACACCTTGCTGAAGTTATACGTTTCCGTAATTATGCAACACCATCTACAACTACTACCTGGCCGCACATTGAAATTAGCAATAGCAGCGTTTTTTTTGGTACGACAGACATACTAGGCTAACCCACAAATCAGTGTTGTGATAATATCATGTAGTGGACGCAAATGAACTGCTTTAAGTTGCCATTAATATGTCCTGGTTTGTGATTACGCCTACTTGAACAGGTTATTTGTGTCTGAACGCTCATTTTACTGTGGGGTTTACAAGTAACACCATGCTAGCCATCGGTTGGCAAACCAGAAAACGAGATTTGATTAAATCTTATTAAACACAGCAAAAATAATGGGATTGAAGGTTGGTGTCCCAGATAAAACCGCTCTTAAAGAACACAACCGACGAGTTTTTCAATCATTCAGGCAACATGGTGTGGTCGACATGCAAGAAAATCCCCTGGCAAACTATTAAAACAATGCTGTGAACATATTAGTGAGAGTACAAGTATGTGCTAATTTGGTGGTTTGTGAGTTAAATTAGCAGGTAAATACCGTGAATTAAAGACGCAAGTTAGCTCAACAACCTTTGCTGGATGTTGTCCCTCAGAATACAATATTGTATGTAGCTTACAGAACAAATGGAGTCAACTGTATGTCTGCAAAATCTTCAAATTAACTGGTACATGCTGAACTTAATGAACATTACGCTGCATAATTTCTGGGAGGGATTTTATGGAATAAAGATTAGCCAGCTAGCCAGTGGGAAGAATGATGTCTGGTCTTGCTAAACTAGCAACTTTAGTTAGCTTGAGTTGGAGCCGTTCAGGTGTTGAACAGAAAACTGGTTGCTGTGGAAAACACGGTCAATTGTTAGCAAACTGGCTTGCAAGCAAACACCTGTGGGTACCAGCTCCCAACCCACCTGATTCAAAACAGCCGTTGCTCAGCCGATGTCCACCGTTTACAGCCGCTGGATAAAATTCCTCCCCCGGCCACTGTCGGGTGATTTAGTTGGCTAAGAGCTCTCGTCTCATACAAAGTGGGGAAAATGTGACCAGACCCACAGCGAGTTCTCCTAGAATCCAAGCGGCAGCGTATTTCCCGAGGAAATATCACGAATTATTCCCGGTTAAAAAAATAAAACTTGAGTGGTGCTCTTTCTTTTTCCACCGCTGCGGCTGTGGTGGTAACATCGGTGTTTCCTCAACCCTGCTAGGCTAAACTTCACTGTTTTGCTAACTCCTCCCTTATGATGCCTTCAAGTGCACCTCGTTAAATTCCAACCGAGAGGTCAAGTCCCGCCCCACTTGCTTCCGTTCCAAAAACTTTAAGGTCCGTTCAGGTTTTTACAATTATTCTTTTCAAGACATGCTACTGCCTATATTCTTATCAACATCAGCATTTAATTGTATATAGTTTTTTTTTGGTTTTGTTTTTTAAATCGGAACAGGTCATTGTTATAGCTATAAAAGACCAATTATTTGAAACAATAGAGATAATGCAGCTATGCCTGCTTCTGCAGAACCTCCCTATATCAGAAAATTAAAACAAGACTAGATTTTTTTTTTTTAATCAATCAAGATACCAGAATAAAAGTATGCTTTCAAATTGTGTTTATTTACAGCACATTTTCATCATTTGATTTAAACAGGGGAAGGTTGAGATAACCAAGACCAAGACTTCAAGTGTAATTTTTAAAAGAAAAGTGCAAATGAGTTACTTCATCTGAAAAACTGCAACAGATTCACTAAAATAAATTTGGGAAAAAAACTTAAAGTCCCTACATACTTATGTCTCATCCCGCAGGCACTGTAATTTATCTGCCTAATTAGCTCCTAAAGCTGTTGACAGTTCAGAGTTAGACATCCAGCTGACACTTAACAATCTTTTTACACTCAATATCAGCTGCATTTTCAGTTTTTCTGTACATTAATCTGAACTCCAACTGACAAACACTATCCTGTTATTTTAATAACAAAGTTATTATTGCTATCAGTTCACAGACATTTCTTCTATTTATACATCCAGCAAGTACTGACTAATTCATCACCACAGGTGCCTGCTGAAGAATATTCAGTGTCCTTTAAACTTTGTTTTTGGTCTCCACCACCTTTTGTCTCTTCAGTTGCTAAACAAAAACAAGTTGAAAACAACTGCATGTTGTTGGTGGAAATAATATTGATGATACTGCTGAGACCAAAAATGTGTAAAAGTAAAACAAGCCAGATGAGCCAAAAAAGCACTATGGAGCTGTAGAAGTAGAGATTTTTTTTTTTATTTTCCCGTCACTATCAGAGACCTCATTCACATTTCACAAACATTAAATGTTAATATAAAAATGTTATTTTAAACATTTTCCATGGAAGCCTGCATTTTCACAGTACATTCAAGCCATAATTATGAAAACAGCTGCTACGAATTATAGAGAAAAAAAAACGTAAAAAAAAATCTTTGAAGGCACTTTTCCAATAACAGAAGGTTTTTCAATCAGCAACAGTGTGTATAACAGCATATTATTTTAATTGAATGGTGAAAATTGAAAAGAAAATGAATAAGAAAGCCTAGACAGAGGAATGAATGTGTTACATAGCAGAGATGTGTTGACAAAGATCAGGGCAGCGTGAGAGCCCGAGCTCCCTCTGAAGGAGTAGTGACATAGAAAGTCGGGGTTCCACTGTATCGCTCCTGTTGAACAAACATGCAAACAAACACACAATGAGTACATCAAACCACAGGTAACTTCAACTAATGATAATAAATGTGAAAAATAATCCCTAAATCTCAGAAGTAAGACTTATAGCTATATGTGAGCACACTGGTGTCCCTTGTGCAGAGTCATGATGATCATTATAAAACCAGACTGTCTGTCCATACGGTCTGCAGAGCCATTTACGCTGCTCACATCTCTTGCAGTCCAAGGAAGGAAGTTCAAAGAGGGAGCAAGAGGAAAGAACCACCGGGTTTGTTTTCACAAATAGACACCTTTCCTCTTGAGCTGAGACACACCAGACAATTACAATTACACACTAAGTCCATAACTCATCTGTCTCCCCCTGTTTGAAGTCAGTACTGTGAATAGGTGCATTGTAATGTGTGCTGCAGATTTTCTTTTAGTTGCTGGCCAAAGGAACATAGAGGAAAAACGTGAATCATTAGCCAAGTTGAAAGATTATCTTTTAAGTTATGAGTTATGACGCTAAATAATAAGATAGTGTGGATTTGCAATAGAATGATAGCCACTCATGATTCTCTGCAAATGTGTTTGAAATCAAGTGTACACTGCAAACATATAAGTAGTCCACTCAGTCAGTCAATCAGCCAGTCACACACATAGGCATGTGTGGGGCCAACCTTTGAGCATCAGCAGAAAAATGAATTATATTACTGGCTACCATGTGTGGACACAAAGAATTGTGATCGGTCATCCTTGGATTTTTTTTTTTTGTCTCAGTCATGAGACAAGGTAAATCCCAAGCAGCTTTAAACCAAGTTTAAAGGAATAGTTACAAATTTTGTAACGCTCATTTACTTCCTTGGTGACGACAAATGTTTAGGAAGTCATTGTGTCCAGAGAGACATAGTTACAGCATTTGATATCATATCTGCATTCAAAGATATGCGTTTGAAATTACTATTTAATAGTCATTGTAAACATAACTTCCTTTTAAAAGTAAACAACAGAGGGGACAAAGGAGAATAAGCCTATTTCCCAAAATGAGCTACTGTTAAACTCTGTTTTAATCTTTCAGGGAACATATTCTTAAAATGATCAGAACATCATGGTTCATTGATGAAATTATTTCCAAATAACAGCCTTTGTCCTGTCAATGGAGTTAGAATGGAACGTTCCACATAAAATATCTGAAAGCGCAAAAGGAGAAGCAAAGAGAAATTTTAAAAAGAGGTCTGTTACATCTAAATTTTATTTGCAAATGTTTAAAAGTGTCAACATTTGTAAATTTAATTAAACTTTTTTCTTTTTGACTCTATTCAAGATGAACAGAAAAACAATTATCAATGAACTAATCTTTATTTTTATGATAACCTGATTAAAAAGTTTATTCCTGCTCTAACTAACTGGTGATGAGAGATAATCGACCAAAGTTGATATAACTGGAATGTTCTGGTGCTTTTCCGTTCTCTGCCCACATCTCAGTACTTGACAAGGCGAAGTGAAGTGCAGTTAAGAATCTCCGCTGGGTCTGGAGTCACCAGATCAACCTTGAATCCTTCAGCCAAAGACACCTTCAGGAGCTCCTCCACGAAGCCCTGCATGTCCGTGACATCAGAAGGGCTCTTGTGTCTGTTAATGATGTCATCCACCTGTGTGAGCTCAGAGTTAGAGACAGCTAGCCCTTGGTAGCGCTGCTTGTCATACTGGTCCTGTGGGAGTTCATCAGGCCTCGGTACCCACTCCAGTTTCAGCCTGTTCGGCCTCAGATTACATGGATGGGGGCTTTTGAGACCCTGGGATGTTCTGTAGGAGAAGCGCTCACAAAGAAGGGCCAGGAAGGCTTTCCAGGTACAAAAGATGTCAACTGTGAAGGCCCGCACAGAGCATGTACGTAGCTCATAGTTTTCTGGCCCGTGGCGTAAGTTAAAGTGGAGAACGCGGACCTGGAAAGAGAGGGCAGAACATGCTGACAACACATTCTGCAGACTGTACACAAACAAAGAACTGGTCTGTCCACGTCTCTGAATTTGCAAACCGACACACACATGTACGCACACACCCTCTGCTCATATGATGTGATAAACACAAACTGACAAAAAGGTTAGAATGAAGGCCAGTGCTTCCTGTAGTTTCAGAACTCTCCACTGACAATAGTCTTTTTCCTGTTTAATCCAATCAGAGATCCATCTCTCAGCAAGAAAACAAATAAGCATGCTTCCAAAAATGTACTTCGGTTCTCCCTTAGGTCAAGAGCTAGGACGAAATCTAACATTCTAAAAAAACTATTTCAGGGCTCAGTGTGCTGTTCAATTAGCTTAGTTCAGAGCTTCCAGATCTCATAAAAAGCCAGCCTATTCACTGCTGTACTGTTAATCTTTGGAATATAACATTTTTTGTGATAATTTTATCCAGAAACGTGACCTTCAGAGTGAGCAAAGTATCAGCTGTTTACTCAGTGGGTGAGCTCCAAAGGCACAATTGCCCAATTTTGGTTTATGTGGATTGGAAATGGTTTTAACACAAATTCATGTCACTGTGCAGTAGGTAAACATAATACCACATGTACTAACAGTACTAATAAATGAGAATTTAAGTCTTAGAGAGGTAACGGAAATCTAGAGTAAAGACAATAATTAAATTTTACAGAGCCACAAGTCAGCAGGTGAAAAAAAGTTTGTTCTTTACTTGTACCAAAAACCTGACCTCTTATGTATTTTGTTTGTGCTTGCTTATCATCTTAAATCAAGAGACCTTTCCATGAAGCCTTCTACACAGGTTGGTTCCTTTCAAACTGACGTACAATATAAGAAACATACCTTGGAATCAAAATTCACCATAATCATGGCTCCTAGCGGCCCTCCTTTAAGGCTGAGAGGCATTGATGCCTCATGGCGACAAATCTCCTCCAGCAGGGGGCGTATCTGGAAGAAATCGACCTCTCTCCGCAGCAGCACTAGCTCTGAAAAACCATCCGGCAGGTCGAGGGAGCTCGATCGCAGGTAGTTCAGGATGTACCGGAACACTTTACCATCTCGGTCTATGAAAACATTTCCTCTGTCATCTCTAAGCACGGGGATTTGTCCGGTGAACATGGCGCCCAGCATCGAGTCACGGCAGCGGGTCAGAGTGTCCAGGGTTGTGGTGTAAATTTCTCCACCGACGTTCAATGACACAGGGTCCTGGAAAGAGTTGCTGTTGCTGTTATCGTCCGGTGAGTTGAGGTTCAGCATCTTGGAGGCAGAGCTGTGTTTTTATGATGCTGTGGAGCCTTCTCTGATGTTGTTATTGGGAGGACAAGGATCCTTCTGCTGTGCTCAGGAATGCCAAGGACTGAGGGATGTGGAAGTTTCAAGTGCTTCTTTTGTTTCCAAAAAAGACTTGTTTTCTTTGACAGTCAGCAAGCCACAGTAGTAGCCAGGATACGGCCAAGTTAGAAAAGATGTGAGGAAATTTGCCAAGTCTGTTTCCAAAGCTGAATTTTCAAACATATGAAAGGCCGCTGCTCTTTTCCTTCTCGTTGTTGCCAAGAAAATGTGCCATCCTTATAAATGCAGGAGTTTCCCTTGATTTTCTGCAGTTAAATGTACATCTTTGTTGATGTTTCTCCTGTAGGATTGTGAGTGGTGTCAGCTAACAGCAAGCCTACTGTCTGACTGTGTTTGAGCAGACAGACAGCAGGGCCACAGTGACTGGACCAGCATGCTAATAACTGGACACTTCTGGCTCCACGAAGCTCGCTTTTATTCTCAGCTCATACCCCCTGATCTCCCTCTCTCTCTCTCTCTCTGACAAACACACACACATACACAGGAGCTGTCTGAGCAAGACACGGGGGAGCTGGGCAATTTGTCTGAAATGCACCCCTTAAAGTGACAGACAGAACACTGAAAGTGCTTTTTATCCCCTGTGAACCAGTGAACAATGACCTGAGACACATTTCATTTTAAATACCCTCTGGAATGCATAGACTTTCTGGAAAAACAGAATCATATAACAGAAAAAAGGCCCAACTAAACGACGGCAAAGCTGACCTTGTTGCACCCACTGTATTGTTTAGCAGGATGTGAAGAATTATAAAAAAAAAAAGTAACTTGAAAGTTTTATTATACTTGGTACTAGCCTGACATAGATGAAGTTCTAAATAAATATTGAATTTAATCTCAACTGAAGGCATTATAATTGTAATTATGATTCCACCTGGTCTGTTAATAGCGAATACACAAAAAAATCCATGTTAAATAAAATCAGGATTTTTAATTATCTGGTGCCTCTCTTATAGTTATTGTGTGTGCACAAAAAAAGGCTTGGAATGTAAATTTATTGTAAAATGTAAATTTAGCTAAATTTACTTTGACCCACACGTGATGAAGATAGTGAGGTAGTGAACTGAAGTCATATTATAAAAGCCAAATGTAAGAGAACACATTCTAAGTATCACGAAACTGCTCACTCCTTAAATTTCAAATATCCTATAGTAATTCTAGATCCACTATATCAAAGACATCCAAACCTTGTGCTTGCAAGCTATTTCATAAGCACTTTTACAAGATATAAACCAACTGCATGCTCTGCTGGCAAACATGGTCGCCACAGCTGAAATAATGGATGATGTCTAGATGTGACAGGTGGTGATAATTGGGAAAGGCAACACTTTCCCTAATGTTAAAGGGAGTATGCTGGATTTTAGAGTAGTGGATCCAAAACCATTGGCTTACTCTCAGAGCGCTGGTGTGGGAGTTCTGGCCGGTTCTTATCATAGAATAGGTAGTTCTGGCAAGCTGACATGAACAGTAAAAGGTGTTCTGTTTCTTGAAAAAGCCAGTAAATACAATGACATTGCAGTCGTTTCTCATGAATCAGGAAATATTGCATAACTGATGAGTTATCATCATCTGTTATAGAAATTCACAGTAATTTATTGCAAAACAAAGCATTGGTACATTGAAATATTTTCTTTGAATGCATTTACCAGCAAGAAGGATTTTAGCTTTCGTATAGTTTTTGTGTATTTGACTACTAAAAAAACAGTGCCAGTACTGAAGGCAGGTGGTTAACATCCAAAATCCTCCAAAAAAGA
The DNA here is from genome assembly GCA_028566105.1 of Hypoplectrus providencianus. Lineage (NCBI taxonomy): Eukaryota > Metazoa > Chordata > Actinopteri > Perciformes > Serranidae > Hypoplectrus > Hypoplectrus providencianus. The sequence goes on from JAOWBC010000617.1 coordinate 18,841,530, forward strand.
ACCTTGAAGTTGTGTGCAAAGTGATTGAAAGACAGACAGAAGGGAGATTGAAAACATTTCGGTAAAGTGCAGGACTTTACAAACAAAGAAATGTAGGAATCTTAAAGGTTCAATAAAACAAGCCTGGTGTAAAGCAAAAGGAAGGCCTATCTTTGTCCCTAGGGGTCTCTTTTAATATGGACTGCGAGAAGAAGCACAGGAAGTTTCACTCCAAAGAGTGAGAGAGAGATTTTAAGTTGTTGAAAATGCAAAACGTCAGCACACATTTAGTCAAACACGCAGCGCTCTCAAGCAAAAACGTCCGCTGCAGAGTGGGTGCACACTAATGAGCTTTTTGGCTTGCCATACACTGCACACCATTAATGTGCCAGCGTATGCCTGTGGTGCACAAAGTCAGCAAGTAAGCATGTCTGACCGCAGGAAAAAGTTGAGAGAGGAAAAGCAATGTAACACCCAAAGATTCATGCCTCATCTATGGCAACTCCTCACCATGACAAAACTTAAATGTTTTTTTCCCCCCAATCAAAGTTCCATTTTCAAACTATATCTCATAGTAGGAGATTAAATTTATTGTAACTGTCATTTTAACAAGGTGAAGTCATTAGTCTGATTGTTTTGAGCATACAATTACTGTCGTCACACTGCTACATGACTATATGAATGGAAGAGTTATTGCTCTGCAGGCTCTTTTACGCATCAACATTGATCACATGCTGCGCACTGACAATTTATGGTTGAAAGTAGGCATGGGGAGAAAAAGATGATCAGTATGCAGACACTTCCACCTTAGAATTCTGTTCGAGAGTTGTATAAAAGTGGCCCCCTGGTGGTGATGTTTTGGGTCAAAAAAAGCAAATGATTTCCAACTGAGACAAACTATGCAGACAGGCGGACAGCATGATGCCAACTACAAAAAGCTTCTGGTTTAACTTTTTCAGTTGCCTATCTTTCCTGTTCTATCAAGAGAAATGAGGAAGTACACAGATGTTGACCGCCAACTATGTGAATCTTCCTCATCTAGATGCTCACAAAAGAAATGCGTTTCTGCGTGGTGTTCAGAGAATGACGTGTGGCGTGGTGCACTGTCTTTAGGATGTGTTACTCTGTAGTGGAGGGAGCAGGTAGCGAGTGAAATGCTAATGCTAAGTGAGAAGAAAAGACAGATATAGAGAGAGAGCAGCTCTGTTCAGACAGATTGGCTTTATAATGATCAGTAAGTCTATTTTGGTGTAAGCTAGCCAATTTTGTTTACCCCCTAATAGCACAGGTGCTAACTTAGATATAACAGTCTACAAACTAAATACATATACAAGACATTTATATTGTTGTTTTCTCCCATTAACATCGCAAATTTTAAGTTTACCTTTAATAAAGGTATCACTTGCCCACTAACAGCATGTCTATAGTATGTACCGACTTTCTATACATGGATTAAAATAATTTTTTGATTATCCTGATGATGTGCTCTCAACAGTACACAGTGTATGCATGTATGAACATGTGTGAGTTTCAACCTGTATGTGCAGTATAGTCCTGTCAATGGCGTGGGCCTGCAGCAGGGTCACAGTGCAACCACCGAATCCTCCACCAGTCATCCTGCTGCCAAACACCCCGTCCACCTCCATGGCTGCAGACACCAGCTCATCCAGCTCCCTGCAGCTCACCTCATACAGGTCCCTGACACAGAAGAGACACCAAGTTACAACACAACTCCTCCCGGTCTGTCCTCAGCAGTGACTGGAGGTCAAACAGATGTGTACTTTAACTGTACCTGAGGGAGTTGTGGCTCTCCACCATAAATTTGCCGAACTCTTTGTAGGCACCTCTCTTCAGGGCTTCAGCAGCTTGGGCTGTTCTTTCTATCTCTTCAATTACATGACGTGCTCTTCGATAGGTTACATCATCCAGTCGATTTCTTGCCTCTGAAATGAAAAGGTCACAATTTTATTATAATGGACATTTTGCATCACTGGTTCTTCCCAACTGAAATGAAATTCTTGTCTTCCCGATTACTTAAAATAAATTAGTCCCCTCTGATCCACATGATGTAAAAGAATGCATTTTTCAAATCACAAAAATTTGATTTATTAAATTAAAAATAATAATTAAAAAAAAAACAGAAGGTTGAAAAATCTGGCCCTGTGGACTTGATGTGCTCAAGCCTGGCATTTACAAATGGGAGTAAATAAAAACTTGTAAAGCGCCACACACAAGCTTTGAGGTTAAATCTACTGTGAATGAGGGTTTTCGCAATTCAGCATACAAATGAAAGATCCATAACAACTTGTTTGTGTGGGGCTGCAGCATATCTCAGCTGACATGGAGCGAGAGGTAGGGTGCACCCAGGATAGGTCTCCAGACTTTCACAGGATGGATATATAGAGACAGAGAGGCATGTTTTTGGACCGTTGGAACCTGGAGGAGAAACGGTAACCTTCTTGCTGTGAAGTGAGATTGCTAAACTAAACGAAAGATATTTTTTCAAAACAATCCATTCATCGGTCCATCTCATTTCATCATTGTATCCATTGTGTCCATCCTTGGACTTGTATGCTACAGAGAAAAAGTTGGTTTACATTTGGTCCCCACACCACTGTCAACTCAGCTATCAGTAAAAAATGCGGGGAATTCTACAGACTCCGTGGCCTGGAGGCTGAAGGGGAATTTTTGGCTGCATCTCAAAAAAACATGAAACGTTTTTAATGATGTGCTGGTAGATGTGTTCTGGAACTTTGAACAAAGTCAGGCTAACACTAGATCACTGGGGCAGAAGAAGCTGGGTGAAACAGAAAAAGAAAGGGCAGAAAAAGACCGGACAAGACAGAATTACATCAATATAATGGAAGGCGACGGAATAGGAAGTAGGACAGCAAGCTAGCCCAGGACAGAGCAGGGTATGGAAGAATAAAATATCCCAGAGAGTAACAGAATGGATCAGCACAGGATTATAGAAATACTTCTAAAATGCTGCTTCATACCCTCCAGGTCCTTCATGGTGGCATCTCTGAGACTGTCCTTCCCCAGGATGGAGGCAGCCTCCTCACACTGTCTGCGTCTTGTGGGGTACTCACTGCCACTCAGAGAGTGTTTCACATTGGAGTTGGTGATGAGAATGACCAGGCCTGGATCTGACAGAGGGACGGGGGTGGCCTCCAGTGACCTGAGTCAAACCAAAGAAAGGTGTGACATTGCTGGATGTACATATGTAAAAGTCAGTCAGTCAGTCTTTGAAATAAGGCAGGAGTAACAGACAGGTCAAAATGGACTGTCGGATAATTCCCTTCTCATTGGATGTTCAGACTACCTGCAGTCAATGAGCAAAGCATGGCCCTCCCTGCCGAGAACAGACACAAACTGATCCATAATGCCACAGGGCACACCAGCATGAGTGTGCTCTGCCTTCTGACAGGCCATCGCTTTGGACACCTTGTCTCCGTCATCTGAAAGGCAAGTAGACATCAAAAGTCAATGAAAATATCTTTTTCTGACTTTCTGAATATGAGTCACACTGGTTTGCCTGTCTGTAATTGGACACTGACCTGGCTTGAGTTGCTGCAGGAATGTGTAGAAAGCCACCTCCAGAGAGGCAGAGCTGGACAGACCTCCTCCCAGGGGGACACTGCTGGCTATCACTGCCCTGAACCCTGGGACGGGAGGAGCTAAAACATACAGAACACCTTAAATACAAACCTTACGGGGTTTCACCGCGGCAGGATAAGGTGACACTAGTGAGATCAACAACCTTCAGCTAAACATCAGCTCTCTTAACTTTGACAGGACAAGAATCACTAAAGGACATTAAAAATGTAAAATGTTATTTTTAGGAAATCCAAGGTTGTGCGTTTTTTTTTAGCTATAAATCCAGTGATTGCTCGAGTGTGTACCCCTGTAATGCTGTATAACGCCCTTCACATAGTTGGCCCAGCTGGGTTGTCCTGGAGACAGCGGTGATCCATAACTGGGCAGGCTGAAGTCCACCCTCCGGGGCTCGCCAGCATCCTCAGTTGCTGTTACCACGGTAGCATCTTGGCCAGAGGTTTGACTCCCTACGACCACAGTCACCAGGGGTAACGCCTGGAAAACCAAACATACACACACAGCAGCTGGGCGGTTATCTTTTCCTCTTTTTTAAAATCCATTTTTTTTTAAATCAGGAACTATAAGGTTTCCTGTTTATAACTGAAATGTGGAAATATGCTGACTGGCCACTTCATTAGGTCCACTTGTAATCATCTAATATAACATTAATAACATAACATATCTCCATTCATAAATTTTGCCTTTATATTAATAATTATGTTCAGTTTTGAGGGACTGTCAGAGAGTTATTAATTTAACCAGCCAATTTATTATGCACACCTGTTCAAATGCTGGTTTACACAAATATCTAGTCGGCCAATCACACGGCAGCAACTCAATGCATCGGAATGGAGGAGAGAGGCGATTTAAGGGACTTTGAACATGGCATGGTTGTTGGTCTGAGTATTTCACAAACTGCTGACCTAGCAACCATCCCTAGGGTTTACAGAGAGAAGTCTGAAAAAGAGAAAATATCCAGAGAGCCTTGATGGCAGAGGAGAATGGTCAGACGGGTTCCACAGCAACTCAAATAACCAAGTTGTTACAACCAAGGTATTCAGAGGAGCATCTCTGAACACACAACACGTCCAACCTTGAAGCAGATGGGGACCATACTGACACTAGGTACACTTTAGGTACACCTTTAGAACCCCACTGAAAATGTCACCGTTGCTTGACTAATAAAGGAAATCTTATCCAATCTTATCTTATCTTACCTTGCTAGCGAATAAGTTGCCTGTGAATGTATATCTTCATTATGAAGGTTGTAGTTTGCAGTGCTGTTGAAATGGACTGCATAATAATAAGAGGTATTCCTAATATTTTGACCACCCAATTTATATACAAGGGAGTGCAAAAATATTTAAAAGACTTGCACACAATTCAATGCACTTTTCTACACAATCACCACCTTCTGTGAACTCAATATTACAAATTCAGTAAAACTGTTACCTTGAAAATCTATCATCTCTGTAAAAGCAGAATACATGGCAGCGCTGTTTAACAGTAATTTAATTTTCTATAGGCCTACTTTAAGTAAACGTTGATGCTGGCACATTTGCACTTTTTCTGGAGTAAGATTTTGAATTCAGGATTTGGACTTCTAGTGGAGTTATTATGCACTTGCAAGTAAAGTTTCCCACTCTTTGAAATGTTTTGAGGAGGCCCAGAGTAATGCCATAAACAAGCCCTGCATTAAAAAGTACAGGATTTCTGAACGATAGTAGGTGTGACAAACACTTTCACTTCACCAGAATCACATTAATAAGCGGCCATGGTGTTACCATTGGAAGAACAAATCCCTGGTTGTAGTCGGTGTGCTCTCCTATCAGGTTGACTCTTCCAGGCGCGCACACCGCCGTCAGAGGAGCCTCTTCCCCGAACACCTGCCCATACAGACGCCGAGCCCCCGCAACCAGCTCGGATACACTTGGAAAACAGCTGGCCATTGAAAAATAGATTTACAGTTTACAACGATAAATACGAAGTATATCAATTAAACGACGCCCAGACAAATGACTTAGGACACGTACAAGCTAACGAAATGCTACGTGGTGACATAAGGATACATGCAATGGAAAAAGTGTAGTTATTTGACAACTCAGGTGTTTTTTTACTTCCTGGAGGTGTGGTTAAAATAGTTTGTGAGGCTATGATTGGTTGGGTGACATCACATGACACGGCATGCTGTTTCAACTCACTTGACTCGTCTGATTTATTCCGTGGTTGCAGTTTCCTGATGGGGTGAAAAACTGCATCTTGTCCGTTGTCGGTGGGTTATAAAGCAGCTTGATGGCGCCACCTAGTGGCTGATGTGTCAAACATCTGTAACGGCGACTGGTTAAGGCTCTGTAAAGTTTGTGTTTTGATTTTTCTTAATGTGTTATTATATGTTTTTTTTTTTTGACCAACATTCTTTTTATTGTGTTCACAACATAACACAGAAGTCCAGTGGGGGAATTTAACATCAATTCACCAAGACCCGTGGAACGCCAAAGAAAAATCCATGCTGGGACATTTTGGAGAGTTCTGTATTTTGGCAGCTGGATAACCAACTTTTTCAGGAACTAGAAAAGCCTTCCATCCTCTGAATGCTCTCGGAATGTAGTTTGTGGTTGTGAAGTTTCATGAGGATGAGGATCTGTGATTATCCTAGAGGTCATAGTAGGTCAGATTCCAAGAAATGCTTTCACTGCAGTGAAATACTTTGGGGACTAACATCACACATGAATGAGATTAGGATTCACAAGAGTGTAAGCTTTTCAGTCCCACCCAATTAATTCTATTGACAGAGGGCTGCTTCATGGCTGATATTTGACTAGGAAATACAAGAACAGTAACAATGCTGAACTCATACTTTTATTTATCTTTTTCACTGTTAAAAAACAAAAAAAACAAAAACGACAGCAAACTATTATTTGGATGCATCTGTTAACAGTTTTATTTAGAGCAGGGCTTAAATGAATGAAATACTATCTGGCATTATTCACTTTGTTCAGCCACTTTTGAAATATTTTCTTTCTTTCTTTTTTTCTAACATCATGTATATATTAGGTTACCTGTTTCAATAAATAACATCAGGTTGGTACAGCTGGTGTATAACAAAAGCAAACAGTTTAATACTTCACATATAATAAATAAACAACCATGAGTGAGTTAATTATCATTGCTACAATTAAAAAACACAAACCTTTGGTTTAACCATACAACAGTTGTCAAACGTACAGGCGATGAAACTTATGAATAAGTGCAATAGTGTCAGACACCGGGCTGGATTGTCAGAGATTATTGTTATTATTATAAAGTATTGGCACTGGCTCCAAACTTTCACCTCTTCTCACCTTGGTTACACAAAAACCTTGTTAGTTTGATAGAAATGTCCCTGTTTGTGATTTCACACATTTAGCTTGAAGACTAATACTGATTTCACTTGTCTCACCCAGTGCTGATTAAAACTTCCTTCAGTTCATAAGATTCTCTCTAAGAGTATCTTAATATGACATATTCATGGTGTGTAAATCAACAAAAAAAACAACAACAGACTCCTACAAAATAAAACTTTCTTCTCAGTACAAAGAACTGTATAAAACTTTTTCTCTAACATATGCTACAGCAGATGACTTCAAAGAGTGATAACACACTTAATAATGTGTTCTATAATCTAACAATAATAAAGCCTTTAAGTCACAGTGACCTGGATCATCAGTGAAGTGAACTTTCTTTGCACAGAACATATCCAAACAAAGCAAAGATAAAGCAAAATCAAGAGAAGAAAGCTCTTTGCAGCTATGAAGCATATGCATGTACATCTCATCTAAAAAGCGAACAATAAGGCAGCAGATTTATCTAGTGCACATCATCGTTTCTATTGCATAACTGAGCTAACGCTATTAATGCTATGAACAGTATAAAAACTCTAGCTGGCTACTTCATAATATAGTTTGATCATTCACTGATACATAAATATAATGTGGATTGTACAGTCACTGTGAATCAAACAGTTAACAAAAAAAAACAATCCCTTCAAAAGATTTCACATAAAACCTAAGCTACATTTAAAAAAAAAAAAAGTACTGGGATTCAACTGCCAATACATCCTTCACTGTACAGCACAGGTCAGACAGGCAGAGCCTTTTTTGTATCATGGAGATCTAAAGTAACATTTAAAAAATCAGTTCATAACCATATGGCTTTTTTTTTTAGTACTGGCCGGATTTGAACATAGTTATCAGATTCACTTAACTGTTTACAGTTCTGCTGCATGGACGGCATACACAGATTTACAGTAACTAAGCTGCTATAGTGCCTGTAAACATGTCTCAGATTACAAATATTCACCTGGTTTCTCTGAGTTAACTGGTTACTTAGGTGCATGCAAAAGCTCTAAGTATATACAGTCAAAAACTCCAGAAAAATACTGAAACTGATCCTTTAAATCAGAATATTACAGTATGTTAGCACAGATATTTTGGTACTTGCATGCTATATGTAAGCTCATGGAGGTTGGTGGTTATTTTAATGGATTCTCCTGTTCACACTGGCTGTGACAGATGCTTCCTCATATAACTCCACTGTATGAATGGGACATCATCCAGAGTAAAGATGGAGGATAAAAGCATAACCTTAATTACTTTCCAAGGTTGTAATATTACAACTTATAATACAAATAATAAAGTACTGCAAAGGTAAGGTGTTATATTCGTATGTATAATTCAACGTGGCTGTCCTGGATTGTGTTTTATTGTCTGATTGACACCCTGTAAACCTTACACTAAACAGCATTCTACTGTATTAATGTCATATAGTGTCATACTGCATGTTGCAATGGAGTCTGGGAGAAAATATGTGATAACTGCACTTTAAGTTTAAGTTTGTATTGTAGTTGAAATTTACACTGAAAGTTTACATAGTGCTGTAAAATATTCAGTATTTAACTGACAACTGTAATTTTAAACAGTATTGTGTGGTAAAATAACCTCTGTACAATAAAAGACTGCAAATAGTTTTAGGATTTTACTGTATTTAAATAAAAATAATAAAAAAAATTAAAAAGTTTTAGTTTGAACTCACTCTAGGCAATACTTTCTGTCAAAACAGAAAGTAACTTATCACCATCTGAGGATTTAAAAGAGAAGGATATGGTCTGTTCTGCTGATGCAACAAGCGTCTCCACACTAAAAAACCCATTTGCGCTTGAGCTGAACTGTAGTAACTGAATGTGTTTTTCTTCTAAATGTTTACTGTGGATTCTGTCCCACGTCTTTTTACAACAGAGTCACATTAAGTATTTAGTGTCACTCGATGGACAGTATGACAGGAATGATTACAGTGACCATATTTCTGTCAACGTACATGCAGCATCACATTAGAGGATTGTTTATAGATGATGATTTTCTAGTTAATGCCTCCTTCACACACCATCTGTAAGGCTCCACTTACATTTAGCCTTTCTAACCTGCCCAACTAATGTTTGAATCATATATCAGCAGATATGCAGGTCAAGACCATTCAGATAAAATACACCAACATGATATACTTGTGGTAAATGAAGTCCTTCCACCAGAGGGCTGACACAAGAATCACATAGAGACAAAATCTAGCACCAAACTTTGGTCATCTTCTCGTAAATTAATGACTGTAGACTTCTTCTTCTAGTTTTCAAGTCTCTTCTATAAATCAAACCTGTATTAATTGAGGGATTAAAAAAACACACCACGATCAATTTGTTCCATAAAATACAGACTTGAGGTTATAGCTGCAATTTGTTTTAGAAATGTTCAAACCATAAAACCATTTTAAGAAAAGGGACCCAGATCTTGTTTTGCCTGAATCCGAGCAGATATTTCTAAGGATCTTCTCATGGTGGCTAAAGCGTAGAGATGGGGTTAAAGTTTTTTGGTTGATGACCTGGCTGGTGACTTGGCTGATGATTTTGAAGGACTGGTCTGACATGGGGTGACCTTAAGATGGATGAAAATAGAGGAGGGGGAGAGGCTGGAACCATCAAGCTTCAGCAGTCGGACATGACGATAACCTGCAGACAAAAAGGAAAGAGGATAAGGAAAGAGTGTAGTTGTTCGTTTTAAATAGTATTAGTAATCTCAAAGAAGTGTCTGCGACAGTCCCCATCACAGATTCACTTTACTGTCCCCATACACACCTGTGCGGAGGCTTCTAAAAGGCAGGGTGCATTGTCCGAGGAAGTCATTGCTTGAGGTATAGTCATGGTCCTCCACCATGAAGCGAACCAGAGCCAGGTCAGGAACATGGACGGTAAAGTTAAAGGTACAGTCCCATCTTGGGTTGAAGCCTAAAACAAAAACAGAACATATATGAACAAACTTATTCTAGCCCTTGATGGAGGACTTTGGCCAATCACAGGTCAGGTCACAGTGAGGGTGCTACTATTGGTTTTTCTAAATTTAGATGTGTGCACAACCCTTCAAATGGTGAAAGCTTTATTAAGTTGTGAAAGCTATAGCATCAGGATGCTGCAGTTCAGCTCTGTCTCACAGTAATTCTCCGCTCATCCTGCATCTTCCTCACTCTACCTGCCAGCCACTCACTCCTCATCGACCCGTCCCTTCACCTGTTCACTCAGCTGCTTCTGATCACAGCAAAATTATTTCAAAAAAACATTTTCCAAAGATTTTACAATGCTTTATCTAATCCACCCGCCTTCCCCGGTCCCCAGTAATCCTACAAGCTTCCTGTCTGTTACTATGACTTGTTCTGTGTGCATATCTGTGTACCCATCTGGCCTGAGAACAGGGTCCTCAGGAGCATTAGCAAGTTAAGGCTGGGGAAAGCACCTGAAGAGCCCCCGTGACCCAGCCTGGATAAGCAGCTAAAAGTGGATAGCTGGAAGGATGGAATATCTAAAACTGTGTATATATTCATAAATGTTAATTTGACAAAGGGCTATTTGTCAGTAGTGAAAGCATTTACCATTGTTGTCGACATGATGAGTTTTCTTCTTAATGTTGTCTATGGGAACACCGTGTATCTCCACCCAAACCTGAGGGTCCACAATTGAGCTCGGTTTGTCCCATTCTGGTTTTGGAAGCTGCTGAGCCGATATAACCTGAAATAACAATAAAATCAGAGCTTAATATTCAGACAGTGACACTGTATATTTCCTTCAAGGCTCATCTTTGGATTCCAAATGAATTCCAAATTTATGAATACTTGGAAAGAACCCCCCCATTCACCAACCTAAAATCATGCTGTGGTTATACATGTGGAAAACCATTATTTGCTTTCCAATGCAAATAGACATAATGAAAATACATTTGGATACAATCTATTTTTTCCACTTTCTGCTCATTAAAGGTAGGTTTAGAAACATCTTACCTTAATAGTGAGCAGGACAGGTTGGTGGCCAGGACCTCCACCAACGTTTTCCGGATTGAATGTGGTGTCAGGCTGGCACATGAAGGGAGGCTTCAGTATATACCCACACTGACCATTCTGACGGAATTTGCCTTGGTTCAGGTCCATCTGCTCACCAGGTGTCTGGAAATTCAAAGCAACTGGAGAAAACACAAAGTAGCTGAGTCAGTGGAGACAGACATCTACCACAAAGTTCTTTAAGATACTAAGATTGGAGGGGGGGTGTGGAATTAGGGCCCCTATTTGCTCCATGTGCACTAGATAAAAAGGGAAAAAGATTACCTTCTTGTCTTATGAATAGAATATGCTCTCACCAATTTGACAGCCTCCGTTCCACATGTCCTGAGGGTTGTAGTTAGAGGACTGGAGGCGCTGGCCTGAGGGGTAAATCCTGCTGAGCTGGTGGCTGTTGTGACGAACAAAATACATCCCTGGAGGGGATTTGGAGTCCAATTAGTCCAATTAGACCAATGGCAAGCAAGACAGACTTCAACCTTTTACTGTAAACAATCATTTCACAAGCAAATTGTTTCCCTTTAAATTCGAGAAAGTACTTTTAGTAAGGTGAATACAGATTACATCATACCTGAGTCCTTTGCGTGCCTGAGCGCTTCACTTTCTGAGAAGGAGGACATGTCAGTTGCTGGGCTTTTGGCTGCGTGTTCAAAGCTTTTGAAGGACACACTGCGAGTGTACACCACCAGCTCTGACAGCTCTGGACTCAGCTTCGACGCAACTGGCTAAGATGACACACACACACAGGAAGCCATCACATTTAACCCCCAAAATTTGGAGAGCTAATGCTGCGAGGATTAAGGTGGCGTGTGGTGTTGTACCCACCTTCTTGTCCTCTTTCTTTCTGCTGGACTTGCCTTCGGTTCGGCAGGACTCGTCGTCTGATGAGCTGAGGTCTGACGAGCTGCACGAGCACTCCTCCACCACCTGGTCCTTCTTCCCCTTCACCAGGATTTTACCCTTAAGATCCTGTACACAAAACCACACCGTAAACTTTAGATGAAAACAGCTGTTCTGTCTCTTTTTGTATTAGTTACACAATTGTCGGGGTAATTTTTTTTCTGTTTTTGTAGTTGTTTATTATCTCTTTGTAGTTGCGTTTTGTCTCTTTCTCTATGTTTTGTGTTTTTGTAGTTGTTATTCATCTCCTTGTAGTTGTTTCGTGTCTCTTGGGAGATGTTTTGTATGTTTTTGTAGATGTTACTCATCTCTTATAGTTACTTTGTGTCTCTTTGTTTCTGTTAAATGTCTCTTTATAGTTGTTTTGTGACTTTCTGTAGTTGCTTTGTTCCTCTTTGTAGCTGTTTGTGTCATCATTTTGAGTCCATTTATGCCTTTAAGCCATTTCATAGTTATTGTAGGTGTATATGTGTCTCTTTGTGGCTATCTTTTTTGGTTCTATTTGTAGATGTAGTTACTGAAGTACTTATTGTTAAGACATCTACTGCTACAAACTAATAGTTTTGATCAGGAAACTATTCGAGGATCTTTACTGCTTTGGATCACAATATGTAATCCGTTAATTTGATATGGAAAACTAACTGAAAAGAATACATTTTCAGAGGTAGTATGGAGAAGAATTCTTAAGAATGGGAATTAAAACAGGGAAATTGTAAACAAGACTGATGAAATTCTTCTGGATGGCATACAGGATGCTTGAAGAGGATTTAGCCATAAACCCTTGTATAATGTGTTAATGAGGTTTCCAGGTTAGGTCAAAATAAAAATCCTGCATAAAACCACCAAAACTATTAATCACAAAATGAATAAAACTCTACCCAAGTCATTACTATCAAAATTACATAAAATCATTGGAGTGTAATCACAGGCCCACACATGAGTGAATGAGTTGCCTCAAGGGAGTGTGATTACTGGGGCACAGATCATGAGTGCACACAGTGAGCCTTACACTTGTTATGATTATATGGAAATGTAGAATAACTGGGCCACAGAAGAACAGATGGCCCCACATTTACCATCAAGTTTGTTTTCTGCACATGATCCTAACAGGCGCTACCAAGATGGGGAAACTGTTTACAAATGCTGCACAGGGAGAGCAGAGACTTTGGATATTTAAAAGTGTGTCAGAGTGAAGTCCCTGCATAGGAATCTGACTGGGAGTCAGTCATTGGCTATTTTTAGACCATATCCACATTCCATTGAAAAGTAGCAACTACAATCCAAAAGTCTATCCAGACAAATGGTTTAATCATGCTAGCCAACCTCTCAGGGAACTGCAAAACCTTCCATTGTGTGGTTACAGTTACAGTAAATAAAGTAGGTTTTTATGGAGATTGAGCTTCCATGTGATAAAGGAACAGTGTCTCTTGCCTCTGGAGAAGGCAGTCTGTGAGGATCCAAACCACTGAGGGGCTTGGTGAGCAGCTTGTCTCCCAGTATTGATCGCAGGTGTCGCGCCATGACTGTCTGCTGCTCCACGGAGCAGTGGTTCTCTATTGACAGGATTAGCGGATATGGAGATGCCTGGAAGAGAGGGACGATGGTGAAAATCAGGGAGAAAAGGACTTTTTCCATTCAGCAAAAGAGGGAAAGCAAATAAATTTTTGGCAGTAACATTGTCATTATATATAGCGTAAAGTTTAGTATGTTGTCAACACAAATGGATTAAATAAGTTTAGAAACCACATGTATAAGGTTTATTTTACTGTATATCTCAGAAATTATGTGACCAAAAGGTAAAACATGCCTGTTTGGTTCTGATTCTACTCACCTTAAAAGCATATTCATTGATCGTCTCAATGACTTCCACAAAGGGCACTTTGGATGTGAGTGTGTGTCCATGATAGATGACTGGCTCTCCTTTATCTCCATCCCAACAGTCCAGCTCCACACAGCGGCAGCCATGATTCAGGGCTCTGAGAGAAACATCTTCATTAGAATTTCAGAAACAGAGTGAATAAAACGCTTTCTGTCTATGACTGGTAGGGATCGTATCAACATGGAGAGACTAGTTGTGGTCCTGTCCACAGCACGTATAAAGGCTGAGTTGGCATCTTTGGAATATTTTATAATGGATGGAGTCTTATTTTGAGCATAATTTTTACTTTTGCACTATGAATTACATCCTTGGGATGTTGTCTGAGTGAGTCTCTATCATCTATGCCTCATGCCACTCCCTTTGTGACCTCTTTTCAACTCTTCTGGCCTCCCTAAGGAGGTACACTGCCATTCTGTGTTGAGTTCCTTCAAGATGACCAGTCACAATTAAAAAAAAAACTAAAATTGGGAGCTTCTATTCATGACTGCCTTGAGTCTCGTACAACGCCTACATTACTGCATCCATCTTTCTATCCTGCACTGGCGTAGCATCTCACTCTTATCACAGCCTTTTTAAACAGCTGAAACTCTACCACCGGTCTTCTTTCTTTGGCTGACCACTGGAGGTCAGTCCTACCCTCAGACCTGTATGTGAACAGTTATCTAATTTGTTAGTGGCTGGGGCTGCCTAAGGCTAATTGCTGTCCTCTTCTACATTGGCTGCAGTACATGCTGTAATTGTCCTCAAAAGGACAGTGCTTCTACACATTCAGTTCATTTTAAAAGTAATTATAAGCACAAATACAACATACAGAGCGATGTAAAAGTGCTATTAGTCCTCTAACTGGAAATCCCCAATGGGAGTAAGACATAAGTGAGATGTGAGTGTTAATCAAATTAATAAATTGATATTGATAATAAGCCAATTAATCAAAGCTCCTGGTCTGTCTGTGAGCTTTAAGCATACAATTACTTGTTTGTATTCAAGGGAATAATCATCCTAACTAATATTATCCAAAATATTTGCAAATAAGTCCCATCAACTAAACATGGTCAGTCATTTATTGGATTTTGACCTTGTTTCGCCAGAGATAAGAACCACCACTGCTTGCTATTCCAGACACTGTTCTAAAGCTCTTCAAATCATTAAGGAAGCAGAAAAACATGCAGAAGCTTCAGGATCTCAGGGGAATCATCTAAATCCCAAGGGCCTTCCTGACTTCTACCCACAACTCAGTTTTTCACTTAGCAACCATTTACATGTGTGCAGGTATATGTGTGGTCGTGTTCGTTCTTACCGGATATAAGGCTCTGTGCTGCTGTCGCCAGTCAGCTGGTCCTTAGTGAGGTAGGTATTATGGGAGGAGGAGATGAAGTAATGTGACAGTGGGTGCTTCATGTTTTGGTAAACCCGAACATGATCCGGGTTAAGGACGAAGTTCTCCTTAGACAGCATGTACATGGTGAAACCATTGGGGGTCATGAACTGGTTCTTCTGGGCTGTACTGGGCAAAAGGCACATATATGAGTCAATAAAGGACAGAAATTATTATATTCTGAAAAAAGTGCTGGTCATAGTGCGATTGCTAAATGCTTTTACATAACAAGTTCAGCTTGATCAAAAGAGTCAGAAATTTGTAATGGCGTTTTGTTTTTTTTTTGTGCTACCTGAGCATCCATAAAAGACGTGTGAATATACTGTCCCTTTAAATGGTAAATGCACTGAGGCTGATGATCAGTTTGGATTTTGAGCACTAATTGGACGGAAAAACATCAAACCGATCTGGCAACACTGTTGATACTTTGCAATATATTGTTACTACGCCCCGTACCCCACTCGTTAAGTTCATAGCTGAGGATGAGGCTTTGGGCATGGGTGACTGAAGCGTCCTCCCCCTGGTCTTTCAAGAAATCCCTCAGGTCCACAGTGGAAAGTACACAGCCATTTGCAGAATAGCGGATAAACACAGCATCCAGCTCCGGCCTCCGTAATAACTCCCTGCAGAAAACTTCAATCTCTCCGTGGTCCAGACGACCGTCAGCTGACTGGTCACATTTCTGTCAGACAAACACAGTGAGACACAAATAAGAGACACTCTTTGTTTAGCAATTCATCCAAGCAACATGTAGTTAATAGAGGTCTGTCATTAGTCAAGTTTAATGGATTTACACACTAATTACTGATTGAAATGCCAGAGACAGGGTCAATGTTTTAAAGTGTGTGTTCTGCTACCTGGAAGAGGCTGCGGGCATACTGATCACTCAAGTCAATATTGATCATCTGCAGCAGCGTCTGGACTTCTTCGTAGCTCATCTTATCATCATGGTTCTGGTCAGCCCGACTCAGGTAGGCATGAATCCAGGTGGCACACAAATAGAGTCAAGAAAGCAGCAGGAGCAGAAAATGTGCAGTGTTTTGTGGTGTTGAACCAAAATTAAGTCTAGAAGCAAAGACAAAATTCTTGAAGTCCCCCTCCATTCTTGAAGGAAAGGCATCTTTACTGACTTGTGTCTGTGCAAAGTTTGTCATAGAGGTGCTAACAATGAATGGAGAAGTGGGAGATGTTTGTGTACTTTTCTACAATCAGAGTTTGAATGGTGTGCCAGGCAAACTAGATCAGGTACATTACAAATTTAAAAGGTAATCAAAAGGCATAAAAGAAACCTGAAACTTCAAGTGCAGAGTAGTAAGTTCAGTGAGTGAAAACACAAAACAAGCTACCCTCAAAACTCTGATAAAATTGCCAGAAGCTAATACAGGTGCACAACACTGAATGTAAGATGCTAGTGTTAGCTTTTGTTGTAGGCTTGCGTTAGCCTGCTAGGTTTAAATAGCTACCTAGCACAGACGTCCTGTTATTGATTACATTTCAGTTAAATAAGTCAAATACAATGAATGATACATGTTTTAGTTGGTCTTGTTGACCATGATTTTCTTGCCCTGAGTCCCTGATGTAAGCTGTTTGTTGTTCAAGACCAGCTAAGAGCTCTGGAACAAATTTTCCTTTCCTTTTTTCTGTTCTTTTTCTGTCCAAACACACATGAATGGATTTGTGTGAAAAACATGTTTTCATTGGACATTGTTGCACCGTTGGCTTTCAGGTTTGGGACATGTATGGGATCTTGCAGGGGGGGCTTATGGGGCCTTAATCAAAAAGTATTTTAAATGTTTTACTTATGATGTATGATTATTAACTCTTGTCTCTGCATACACAGCTTAGACAGCTGTACAGTTGCAATTGGACAACAATTAGGATATTGGTCAAGTTTCTCCTTCTGGGTCATGTTCTCCACCCTCTCCTGCAGGGTGCGGATGCCACGGGCCCAGTGCTGAGCCTCCTCCTGGCTCTGGCAGAGCAGATCCAGGCTCTTGCGGGGTCCTTTGAAAACCACAGTCAAGCACCGCTGCTCGGGCACGGAGCCGACCATCTGCCGCAATGTCTCAGACTGGCAACCCTCGCGAACACACTCCACTTCCATGACAGAAACTACAGATGTGTGAGGGGAACAGAGAGAAAAGACGAGAGAAGAGGGAGGAATATTAAGAATAAATTGGCCAATTAGTGATGCATCTGGTTATCAACTGACATGCACTCCAGGAGGAAGTCCTGAGCATGTTTTTTTATTATTATAGTATTGATACTGAACCTCTTACTATGAGGGAAATATCGAAGATCTTAAGCAGAAAATGTTGGACATTTAAAAGGCTGCCAGAGAAAACTCTGCAAACGACAAATTCTTTGTAAATTGAAGATTTCTGTCTGCTGTGGGGCCCCATGGTGGCGCAGTGGTTAGCACTCATGCCTTACAGCAAGAGTGCTTGGTGCCGGGGATTGCGAGTTCAAATCCCAGGCAGCCGGACACTTCTGCGCGTGGGTTTACTCCAGGTACTCCAGTATCCTCCCACAATCCAAAAACCTGCACATTAGGTGAATTGGGGACTCTAAATTGACCGTAGGCGTGAATGTGTTTGTATATATATATAAATTCATTATGCTCAGCAAACATGTGCAGATGATATTCTGGCACAAAGGTGGCTCCCAGCAACTCACTCTCTCCTTTATGCTGTTATATACTAAGTCCTGTGGTAGTGTGTATTTAAGATAGTCAATATGAGTCACCAAAACACACAAAACACACATACACATACACTTGCATGCACAT
>JAOWBC010000617.1:18899408-18911406 GCA_028566105.1 Hypoplectrus providencianus
CACACACACACACACACACACACACACACACACACACACACACACACACACACACACACACACACACACACATTCAGAGGAAGGGTGACATTTGTGAATAATAGATCATTTTCATTTTCCATAGATTGAATGAAGATTATTTTCTGTATTTTTAATGCACTAAACCTTTTAAGGCAATAAAATTACTTTACATTATATAATTATTTGTGTCCTGACTATAAGGCCACATGTAGAATGCAGGCAAAAGGGCAAAAGTGGCCAAACTCTGATTTATCTGCTCATATGTGACTAAGATTACAGTGTGAACAGTTAAAAATTACATAAAATACGATTTTTTTCAGCTTTGACCTGGCCACTTATGTATTTGAAGTTCTTTAATGTGACCTCAGTCTGAACAGTCATGTCCCAATTATGCAACTTTTAAAAAAAATCACTCAAGAGTGACAACTGTTACATTTCTGTTCTGGCAAGTCACTTAGACACAGTGACATATTTTCAATTCTTACGATTACATTACTCCTTGCTCCAGAAATTGATATTGCTCCACAAAAAGGTGAAAGATGTTGCTTCTTCTTTGCATACTTCCAATGCACAACAATTTGAAACTGAAACCATAAATGCAAACTTCAGCAGCCACCTTGTTTACGTCAGCACATAGTGTGCTGCTGGTGATGTCCTTGTTATTGTCCTTCTGTGCATGTGGGTCAGTTCAGGACCATGAGAAGTCCACACTGGAGACTGATACAGGCCACATTTGAAAAATGATATAAAGAAAAGTCTCAATTGAGCACTGTGACCTTTAAGACTGTGTGTTGTCTACCTGTGCACAGTCCAGCTTGTTGGGCAGGTCCATCGTCCTTGACACTCTTCACAAAGATGGTGTCCATAGGCTCCAAACGAGCCCGCTGGCAGCCTACTGAAACAAATGCACAGATACAGATTATGTGCATACACTCCCCATACTGAAAATGTCAGCACAGTCCACTAATAAGAATTAGGTCCACCTACATAGGAAAACACAGGATTCTCCCAGCCACACTGATTTTTGTGCACTTGAACATGTACAGAACATATAATTGGTCCCGATGAGTCCCAAAGGCATGTAGAGACACTTAAAAACAGTGATGTTTGGACAATGGTGTCCTTAGAAACAAGCATCACTTACTTTTTCCAGTTGCATTTCCGTTCTCTTCATCCTGTGGGAGAAATGCAGAGCAGGTGTTAGGCGACATGAGGACCACAGGGGGGCGCTACTGAGCTCATATTTAGCCCAGGTCAGGCTGACTCCAGCTGACAGCACAGTTTGGACTGTTGCTCAGCTGTCTGACTGACTGGTTTACACTTTGACTGAGTATCTGACTGTCTCACTGACTGACATATGGACTCCCTGTCAGATTGACTATCTGTCTGTCTGACTGGCTGGCCTGCTGGCTGGGTCTATCTGGAGGCTTTGATGCTTCGCTGAGTTAGCTCATTCCTGACCTGGACACACAAAGGGCTCTGCACACAGACTGAGGTATGCCACTACACAACACCAATTCCTCTTCAGGCCAGGAGGATGTTGTCATGATGTCTACAGTACTACAGCACCAAGAAGTGTGTGTGTGTAGCTAAATCCATTTTAAAACTAATCTAAATGAGTTACAGGCTGAGTGCACTAAAGTGCAAAAAATAACACAATTATTACATCCCTAAACAACCTGAAGAGAAAGTACAAATTAATGAGGGATTATGACATTTTCAGCAAACATGTAAGGTACATTTCTAATAAAGACCATAATGATACCCTTGTTTTTAAGTCTACAATTATGTTTACCAACTCAAATGTTGTAAACTTTGTTCCCAGCAACTGCAAAACCTACTCACTGTGCCTTTAGTGTGCACACAAAGTGTTTGTTGTTGTTGATTAGCACACAAAGTGTAGCTGAGGCTAATGGATGCCTCATGATTAGGAATCCTTCAATTTTTCTTGGCCCACACCGTGTAGCAGCCTGACTGGTTAAGGTAAGCCACTAAATCTGAGTGGTCATGGTTAGGGTTGTCCATTAGGATCAGGTATCAGAACATTGACCTGGCCGGTCTTAGAGCTTGAATGCAGGGCAGGGCAGATCCCGCCATGAAATGTCATAGGATTCGTTAAACTGGGCCAAAAGGTCACCATAGTCCTTAGGTATCATCATCTGAGATCCATGGCTGTCTATAAAAAAAATGTCATGGCAATCCATTCAATGTTTGTCAAGCGAGTCTTGATCAAAGTGGATCAACTGAAATGTCATCTATAAAGCCACCCCACAGTGTGACTAATTCAAGTCAAATTAAAGCTGCAACTACAAGGTGAATGGAGAATTTTCCAATTCTCACAATTTCACTGGCTATTTACATTTTTTTTTTAAACAACCCATGTCTAATACTTGTGAACAAATCTAAGAGAATTTTCAAAAACACCGTCCTTGAATCCAACAAATTCAATATTGAACTAAATAAACACATTGGTGTCCTTGTCAAAGTCCACACCAGAGAGCAGTCTGCTCACCTTGAGGCTGTGGAGGGAGGACTCCGGCGGGTAGACAATGAAATGGCGGAGAGTGAAGCCAAATCCCTGTGAGTTCTTCTGGACAAAAATGGTCCGAGGGCCTTGCCATGACACGCCCTCAACCTCACCCGATGATAGCGGCCGGCGCCTGTTCTCATTGGACGACAACATGCCATCTCTCCGTCCTTTAGCCTAGAGGAGAAAAACGTGAGAAAATGTTCAGATCAAAAAAGAGTAGTTATTCTTTTCCTTTTTGTGAAAAGGCCGCAATGTATCTGACAATGGGTACACAAGAGACATGCCTGTGCTATGACGATCCCATGTAGTTTGGGGCAAAAACCATTCCAACCAAAAACCATCCTCTTTTCTTAGTCTTTTTAAACCTTTCAGCACCTGACCACTGGGCAGAACCACAGTGAATTGATCCACTCTGTAGCTAAAAGCATGTAAGGGGAAAGTGAGTGGGTGGATGTAGCTATATGTGGTCCATTCACCTAAGACCTGCCCAGATCTGACCAGGGCAGAATTACACCACTGCCAGGAATTTCTCAGAGACTTCCTCTCTCTAAAGAGGAAGTTCCATTCTCAACAACAGCCCCACCTATAATGACACCTATTACCTCCAGCCAACAATGGAAGAGTTAAAAATATATATTATCTATAAATAACCGTCATGGAACAACAGGAAATTATTAGGGCTCATAAACACAAATGTGGAAACACAGCGAGCACACCTTCACAAAGAGTGTGACTGAAAACAGCCACTGATGTTTCTGCGGGCTACAGCAGGTGAGAGTGAAGCCAAGAACAACAGGAAGTCTGTTTCTTGACACAGGAAGTGGATGGCCGTGATTTGGGGACTGTTTTGCTGCCAAGGCTGGGGATATACTTGTTGTTCGACTACATTACTGCACACACAACAGAATGCTTACTGATTTTTTGACAAACTTGCGTGTGAACAACACATTTTACTGAAGGTTTTCAATGGAGGGCACACCGGAGTCAGGCTGTATGGAACGACTGTAAATAACAAAAATGGTAACAATGCAGGGGGTTGCTATGCTGTTAATTCTGAGATCAGAGTAACAGCAGTGCCATCTTATATGACACTGTGAAAATGGTGAGCACTACCCCTTCACTGCCCCAACTGTTCATGTGTGTTTTGCAGCTTGTGCACTGTTAATTTCTGTTAACGTGAATGACCACTCAAAACAGAAACTTCTGAGGAGAGAAGGTGAAGAGATTTAGGAAACACTTTAGGAATCCAGTCCATTTGGATTATTATATAGCCTACATGTCATGTTTTTTTTTGTCAATACATTATAAAAACTCTTCAAATTACTGACAAGAGGGGTTTCCCTATGGGCCCAGATCTTCAGTAAACTACAAATATAATGGGATGGCTTGGTTGGAAAAGGATCAACCAGGCCGAACCACTTTTCTGGGGATTTTGCTTTCTAATACGACTGCAGGACGAATACAAGTTAATACAAGGGTAAACCAGCATTTTTCAAAATGTATAAAAAAAATACTGTGATTTCAGTGCATATATTAAATTGATACATGTATAATAAATAAAGATTTATTTAGGTAATGTTTTTTTTACAGACTATGGTGCCACCACAGGTTGATTTAAACAGATGGAACAGGCACATTAGCAGAGAAAGGCAGCGACTTACAGGACAAACAATATATTTCTTGTAAGTGAAGACCTACTTGGCAACAAAGACTCTGGTTCTGTTTTTTGGGTTCAGTCCAGAAAATAAAGGGGAGCCAACATGAATGAATATGTTGGGCACTATTTATCATTTTATTTCACAAATTTTATGGTCTGCCTCTGAAGAACAAGAGAGCCACTGCAGGATATTCAGATGACATCTGATTAGCTGACAACCAGGAAACATCAAGAGAGACTGTGGGAAAACAATATGTAGACGCAGCATGTTTTCACATCCTTGCTGGGATTTAGTCATGTTATAGTTATGTTATGTTACACACAAATATAAATACCAGCATATAATGAACACCCCAGTGAGATGTCACAAAGGTATGACAATATGGAAAAAATAGATACCGCCCAAGCCCACTTCAGATTGACTCTTCAAACTTTTTAAATGACCCACTCTTACAACATTACATAACACATATTATCCGAACACGGTAAAATAACCTCAAAGGGTTCCTGCCCACTGACATTTATATATATAAAGGTGTGTATTGTGTGTGTGTGTGTGTGGCTGTGTAGGAGAGTGTTGTTGTGCGAAGCCCCAGAGCGTGCAGTCATCATATCAGTGTGGTGAGATAGTTGGGTACATTGTTGTGTTAGATTCCTCATCATCTGACATCTCTGCAGGTGACATTTCACACATGACTGAATGTAAACACAGAGGTGAGACGCTGTATGTGCTCTCTGTCCACAGGCTCACCTTACTCACACTGTGTGAAATGCTGACATGTCAGTGTGTTGTGGTGAACACTGTGATTTTACCATTTCTCTCTAACATATTCTTTTGCAGAACAAATTTCTTTACCAAGTAAACCCTTAACTATTTTTCTTTTCAAAATAAAGAGTGGAAAGATGAATAATTCCTTGCAGAAAAGTTGCAGTGAAAAAATTTAATAAAACATAATGCAACTGAATACAATACAGCTACAATTTTGACAATATAAGTTAATGTTCATGTTTTCTTTTTGTTAATAAACACTGAGTGGAATACTTACTTTTTGTTGATTTTGAGATACTGGTTTCCTATGAAAGGTGTCAAACTGATCTATGAAAGTGAGTGAAATAACACTCCGGCAAGATGAATAAAGTCTCATTTAAAATATTTTTAGAAATAGTTTTACAACTAGAGTATCTTGACACACGTGCAGGTTCACTTTGGATGATTATACCACTTCTATTTGACTTCTGCTGTTAACCTGCTATCTCCCACTGAAAATCTATTGCCCCCCTGTTGTATGTATTTCTCCATCTTATCCTTGATCCTCAACACTTCGATTGTGCAACTGTCTAAGGAAAATAAAAGCTTGTTTGTGCTGACTCAAACATAGCTCTTCATTACCATGGGCCACTCTATCGGTTTAGTTTCTGTTCTGTTCTGCCTGCTGCACTTTTCTTTTAAATTAAGAATTAGTATTTGAATTTCAGATTTGTATTGCTGGGTAGTGAAATTATTCACTGTAGTTAATCTGACGTAAACAGCAGAATGAGCTGCAGACACAGATTGGTTAATTCGAACTGACAGACTTTGTGTAAACACACACACACACACACACACACACACGCACTCAAACACACACCAAGGCACACTGTATGTAGAAGCTGGACTTGTAAACACTTTTAATACACCATACCCTATAGGAATACTCGGACGGATGACGTAAAAGCTCAACCACACACACCCACGTATGCACACACCCACAACATTTTATATAAAGCTACATGAATCTGTGCGTCGTGAGGACATCAGCCTCATCTCCCTTCCCCTCTGCTAGTCAACAGGCCCCCTCAGTGCTACATTACATAACACCAAAAGGAGGCACAGAGATATGGCATAACACACACCCTCGAATGAATCAAACCCCACGTGCTAAATCTTCCTACAAACTGCAGATGACAATAGGCTGGTGATAGGAATCTGTTCGACCCTGCTGTGCAGCACCTCTCGTGGCACAGGTTAAAGTCAATGAAATCAACTTTGGCTCCCTGTGGTTAAAACTAGGACACCCACATGGTGGAAAAGGACAGGGCTGGTCGATAATTGTGTCCTTCTCTTGTACTGATCGGAGCAGACAGGAAAGGTTAAAGCAAGACTGCGGTGGAAGGTCCCGAAGGAAACACACCTGTCCACAGTTATCAGATCAGATAGGGGATGAGGACCCTTCACAACAATGACAGCCCAGGCAGCTTTTCAGGGCTGCAGTCAAATCGCTTTGCACAAAGATGGACCACAGATGATCTAAAGCTATCCCAACAAACTGGACTTATTCCACAGCACAACTTTGAAATTAAATATATAGTGCCAGTACTTATTATCATTGTTTCTATATAATTCAAATGTAAAGCTGCATTAATTAATATCTTTATATTAACAGGTAACAGCAGCATGTGACAAAGCGAAACAAGTTGTAGCCAGTATTAGTTCCTCTGCTGGTCTAGGTAATGTTTTAATGTCTTTAAGCTAATTGATTATAATTTTCTAGATCACAGTGTCACTGTTACATTGAGTCTCTCTCCCCATTACCAACAGCAGCAGTTAGTTGATTTTACTAAAGTGGCTCCTGTAAACCCACTGTACACTACCTGCTCAGCATTAAACAGCAGACATATCAACTGGCTAGCTTTCTGTTTAGCATAGTGGAACTTTTAGCAGCTAAGGAGCCAGATATCTTTTTCTGGTGTTGGTGGAGACCAAAACAGTGCTAAGGAAATTGATTTCTGAACTTAAATTATTTAGGTTGCCAGAAACACAACTTGGGATATGCAATTTGGCAACTGTTTGCTAACATAGATACACGATATTTGGTCCATGACCCGCTATCCATAAACAGTGGACAACAAAACAGATGCATACAAGCTTCATAAAAACTAAGATAGATCAAACTAAATAATACATGTGGAAGATACATAGTACAAAAAGCTGTCTAACTTTCAAAATAATGCGTTAATCATCCTGGCATTGTTGGCCACATCAGTCTTTTCTTTCTTGTTTAGATCCGACTCCCAGAACCAAATCACCCAATGAGTTTTCAGCAATGGTATCAATGATCTTTTTATCATAAGTGACAGTAATGACAAGGGTCACTTTCATGTAACTTGACATAGTAAAGGACAGCTGACAACAGTCAGTATTTCCCTTTTTTTTCAGTTGAACAGTTGGTCTTTCCAACCAATATTGGAATAAAGAATACAATGTTTCTTTCCAGTAATGACAAGACATTTGTTCGGGCAAATTAAGACCCTAAATAAAATTGTCCTTGGCCAAACTATAATAAAACGTAGTAATGAATAAAAGCAAGAAATAAATCAGTTTCAGTCCATAACTAGCTCCCTTCTTACCCAGGACAAGCGATGGCGCTGTATGACCCTCCTGGAGCCCCGTCTTCTTGGTGATGCGATGGGGGTTGGGCGTGGTGAAGCGTGCGGTGAAACACCCCTTAAAACTGCCAGCCAGATACAGCGAGGTTCAGCATCGCTACAGTCCACGCCAACGGAACACTGAAATCGCCACTCGTGGCCCGACGGAGCTGGTGCGACACCCGACACCCTCAGCATAGCACCTCCACATTTATACGCACACGTACTATCTTTGCAGAAAACACACAGCAATACTCACTAGGGGTCACAAGGCTTCAGACCCCACAACTGAGATATCCAGTCACCTCCACGCAATTTCTGCCTGATGCACCATGGCCAGAAGTGATAATGAAAAGGTAAACCAGAGGAAAACACGCGTCTACACATCAAGCCAACTTCTCAACTGTCACAATCAGCAATGTGGATTCAGAGCACCAAGTCTTAGATGAGTGAATTTGTAATCCTTGAGTGGGATTCATCTTGAGCTTCATTATTTGTGTATATCTTCTTCTGGATAAGTCATGAGATCATGCTCCTGGGTCTCAAACATAGGTGGTCAAGCCATGATCCTGGATTGGATTCATTCATCATATTTTGTCCAGCTTTCTACCATAATGTCTCAAACTAGTCCTCATTTTTTGGTTTTGATTTGCACCTTGACTTTGAAATTTAAGGCAAAGCCATCTTCCTGTCTTCTTTGAATTTTCATTTAGTCCAGTTCAGAGTTCTCGTTGAGGAATTCTCAAGCTTCAGGAGCGTCCTGGGTTTTTCAGTGTGAAATGGCATTAGAAACAGCATTGGTCCCAGGGTAACTACAGTGGCAGCATTAGCTCGCAGCTCTCTCAAATGTCAACTTGTCCTCTTCAGAGCTTTCAGAGTTGAATTGTCCCGATGTCACGAATACATACTCATGTCACTGAAGTAGTCGCTGCTGTGCAATCTGGCTTAAATTTAGCTCTCAACTCTGGATTTTGCATCCATCCCGTACCAGTTGAATTCTGTTGAAGGACCAGTTGAATTGAGAAGGCAGTTTGTTGTCAGAACAAATTTAAAATTGCATACAATCCCAAGCTGCTAAGAGATCCAGTGTGTCCCCCTCCATGCTCCATAGTACAGCATTGGCTGTGGCTGACTATCTTTATTGCCGTCTAAGTATAGTCCTCCCTCCTCTCAACTCTGACATGCCTCTCTCTCTCTCTCTCTCTCTCTCTCTCTCTCTCTCTCTTTCATTCTCTCTCCCTCCCTTGGGTATATTTGCTGACATACCCACACTCTCTCTCTCTTTCAAACTCTCAGTCACATTCCTCTCATCCTTTTGCTACACAGTTCAGGCCATTGGTCGAGCGGTGAGCAATGTTACGCTCTCCCTCTCTGCTGGGTCTCCCTGTCTCCTCTTTTTAGTCTCACAACCTGCTGGCTGATGCTGCTGTTGGTTTCCAGCGTACAAGATGAACTATGTGTGTTTACAACAAATATAGTAAACTGTGTAGTAGATGAACAGAACGTTATCAATAAGAAAATTATCAAGCAAGAATACATGTTTGTCTTTAATATATGATGTATATGGTTGGGCGCAACAGGTCTTTTGAAAATGCCATATGGTCACAATTTTTTTTTATGTCTCTGTTCACACGCTTATTTTTGCAGTACTGTGGTACTGCGATTAAACACAAGTCTGGCAAAAGAAGGGGTCGGGTCAGTGATTTTTATTTATTTTTAATTTATTTAAGACATTTTACTTGACCTATTCATCATTTTTGTTGTATGTTGTATAGTGTTTTGTTATTTATTATGTTGCACATTTGCCAGTTTGGGTAATAGTGATCCTCAATACTCAGAGAAGTTGGAAGGCAAGGATGTTTTTTTTTTGTTGTTGTTTTTTTCAAAGTGATGGGAGCAAAAACCTGAGGAGCTATTATTAGTACAACACATCAATAATTGACTAGGTTAGCACTTACGTACTATGCTAGCAACCGAGGGTTACTGGACATACACACATGCTGCTTCTGTGATTGAATGAACACTGAATAAAATAAAGGCTACAGGAAAAAAACAAAAATCAGTTTTTAGAAATCAAGAAACAGCGGATCTAAATCACTTACTATAGCAGATATTAAGACAATGAACTCCATGAACTAACACTGCAACACACGTCATTCAAAATCTGAGAGATGTTTTCTTAACTTTTTACACAGCCAGGTGTGCAGTTTCCCCGTTTCCAATATTTATTGTGCCTGATATAGCTAGAGTCTGGCAGATATATCAGTTGACAGGGTTGTCAGATAGTATTGCACAATATTGGCATCATTACTGAAACTTATCACTAATGATGTTTATTTAGCAATTCAATTTTATTCCAATATATTCAGAATTTTCTCAGTTAATCAAGTTTTATATAAGAGAAACTAGCTCTGTTTTTTGCTGCATTTGATAGATGTGAAAATTCAGTTTATGTCATGCAGCATTTCACCTGCCAGTGATGAAGCAAAGTGGACACAATTCCAATGTACCACTTACAAGAGTAAACTTCATATATTATAAAAGGAATAGTGGATGAGCTACCAAACAAGTGATTTCTGACAGAGACTAATTTTAGGTTGACCATGTCCTGGAACAATCTTTGAGCTTTACAATCAGACCAGAAACTCATTGATAATTCTCATATCTCTCATGGAAAGAGACAGTAGAAGTGAATTTAGCCTAACCCATGTCCCTTTAATCAAGTTAGTGTAGTACAGTGTATGTGTGAGAGCAAAATTGTTCAAATGAGTTCCTCTCTGTGTGGTTGTGTGTATGCATGATTCTGACTGTGTCTTTGAGAGTGAAAAAAAAAATATTACAACCGAACTGTCAACTTGCATAAATGTTTGTGCTTGTTGAATTACTCTAAATCTGAACGCCAGACTGTGAGTGTGTGTGTGTGAGTGTGTGTGCATCCTCTTCTGGCCCTGCACAACAGCTCCAGCAGTGCTGTCAGCCCCTTGGTCCTCTTTTCATTGACACCTGAGAGCAGCTATAACGACAGACAGCCAAAGAAAGAAAGAATGAAGATAAAGAGGGAGAAGCGGGATGAAGAGATGCTAAAAGAGACTGACGTTCATGCAAATATAATCCAGCAGCCTCTGCATCTCTCATCTCCTATCCTCCTCTTACCCCTTCTTTCTTTTCCTCCTCTTTCTACTCAGATTCCTCCTCTCCAGTACTTTATTTTCTATGTCCCTCCTCTATTTTCTATTTCTTTCCTCTACATGCCTTTAATTTAAAACTAAACATGCGTTATTATTCTGCCCAAATGAACTGTGAATATTAATGTGCATGCTGCACTATTTGAGGAGTGTAGGCTAAAGAAAACCATTGTGACCAATCTGTGCACTTATAACACTGTTTTCCCGACTGTGAGGACTCATAATCATGGAGGACTCATGCCAGAACAAAAATAACATAATGTGATGTGTGAGTCAGAGGAGAATGTGAATCTGTTCTGCCCTGATGCTTTATGCCTCGGCTCTGTTAGGACTCAACAGGAGCTCAAGGCTAGCACCGCCGGAATGACGGCGACAAACCACTCGATGGCTGGGAGTGAAAGTCTCCGGCTGTCTCATTCTCTATTCACTTCAGTTTATGGTAAACAAATACAAAGCAATGACTTCCAAGGTAACAACACATTTCAGAATGCACAGGGTATATCCAGTCAGCAGTTCAAAAGTTGAAGCCAGGAGGCACCGGGGGCACAGCCGTCAAGTGCAAGTCAGCATCTAGGTCATTTCTCAAGAAACCACATTCAAAACCCCTTTGGCGTTTGTAATTACACTAGTCAAAGCAAATACAATTTCCAGCCTTCAAACATGAAACCCTGTGGCTCATTCAATATGTGTGGACAAGGTGGGAAACATAAATGCAGTGGAGAAAATGCAGTTTTTCTAATATTTCAAACATGTTTTTAATTGCTTACCATGAGTTGAAATTTAGCTGGTTGTTGACCAAATAAGTCAGTTTGAAGTCAATAACTAGTGTAATTTTCATAATCTTTGAACTGTTTCTCTACATACTTACAGCTGGAGTTGTAACATTGTAAACAAGTCCTGACACATATAAATACATATAGAGAGATAAATAGTATAAAAAACAGTGCTCTGTGTAGCAGCGTTACAGTCACATTTTCATTCCATGTATTTACACTTGCTGTCCACATATTCTCAGTCTCAATCCATATGGTGAAGTTTAATTCCATACATTCACTCATTCATACATTAAAGGTATATTATATTCACATTGTAATTCCAAATATAAGGTATTCATTGCATGTATTCAAATGTTTATTCCACACACCCACACTTCCATTCCATATATTCAAAAGGAATTGCATAAAGTCACTGTTTCATTTC
>JAOWBC010000617.1:18913833-18926537 GCA_028566105.1 Hypoplectrus providencianus
TCAACAATACTACACATGGGACAGAGCAGCAATCCCAGCACACGCAAGTGCTGCAGCACACACACACACACACACACGCACACACACACACATGCAGAAACACAAAGACACACACAAGCACTGTAACCACAGGTAAAGTTTTTAAATGAGTGCATGAAACTATGTTTGCATTGTAAAAATATGACTTTGCCAATCACAATGATCAGGACTGTTTTATGCAATCTACATCTTTCAAATACTTTATGTTTGTTTGATTTTTTTTTTAACAACTTCCAATATAGTCTGGGATATTTTTAAGTAGGATAGCAAGAATAAAAAGTCAAGAATAAAAAGGCACATCAGTAAATGCTTAATTCTACATGATCTGTCATTATTTTAACCTCTGAGGCCTTTCCATTTTAAGGTTTTTGTTAATCTAGTTCTGCTTTATATTAGTAATATTATCTACAGTCATAGTAAAGTATAGTAATAATATTATTTTAAAATGAAATTATTCTATATGTTAATAAATATTAAATCTCAGGACATTTTTGGAACTGTTTTTCTCGTTCCGCCAAGATTTGATTATATTACTGGCTCTATAAATCAGTTGTGATTCCATTAGCTGAGTAATAAAGTCCATTTTTCAGCCAATTATGTATCGGTCTCATATATGTCACACACAGTGTAAAGACATGAATGAGTTTCACTTTAAAGCCACAAGTGGGCAGCACTGCATTACACAGAGCCATACCCTGGCAGCAATAACCAGCAGAGCAGTCCTCCTCACAATGAATTTGTATAGCACATTTAAAATAATCACGTTATTCTTTGCCTTTCAAGCCTGTCATGTCAAGTTTTTGCAGATATGTCTAAAAGCATAACATTTACATGAGCTGCTCTCATCAGGAGAAACCCACAATGAACTTTAATGAATAAATCACCAAGCCGCCAAAAGGGAAGGTCGGTGAAGTAGAGTCCATATATTAGTCCATTGATACTTACTTACTGATGAATACCTGCTTCCCATGCCTAATACAGATGAGAGTTAATTACTTCACATATTTGTAGTTCTGTATTTTAAAGCCTAACAGATATATTGCATGACAGAAATCAGTCATATTGGCCAATCAAAGGCATATTGGTATTGTATAAGCTCTCTGATGTGTTTGTAGTGAAAACTTTAGTATTGCACAATATATATATATATTTTTTTTTCATTTAATCTATACTAAAATAGTCAGCTGAGTCTAGGATATCAAACAGTTTGGAATCTACAGATGTTCATTTTAGTACATAACAACATATATCAAAAAATATTTTCAAACATAGCTTCACTTTAAGAGAGCAGTATATTATAATCAGGCAATGAGACCTTTCAATGTAAAAATGACTCAATACAGCAGTCAAAGCATTTATGGAAACAAAAGCTTAACACTACTTAGTTAGCAGAAAGCTTTCTGTTGTGACAAAAGATATAAAGACAAATCATTACTGGCTCTATTAATAGGCTATAATTCCATTAACTGAATAATACAAATCATGGCAGTAAATTTTCCATTATTTCCATAATTGACAGCCTCACATGTATTATGC
Organism: Hypoplectrus providencianus; assembly: GCA_028566105.1. Classification (NCBI taxonomy): domain Eukaryota; kingdom Metazoa; phylum Chordata; class Actinopteri; order Perciformes; family Serranidae; genus Hypoplectrus; species Hypoplectrus providencianus. Next base: position 18,915,409 of record JAOWBC010000617.1, read on the forward strand.
ATCCCTAATTGATACAATAATACAGTGATATGTATATGAGTGTAGTTTTATTAACAGTGTCCTGTCTGCTGAAGTGCCCTTCACAGTGCATAACTTCCTGATGTCTGTCACATCAAATTAGAGATTTAGCTAACTTGACCTGTAAGTGAAAAATATGCTGACATGGAGATGGGGTCCAACTGGAGGCATGAACGAGAATAAAATGAGAACACATGCTCTCATAATGTGTCTCTGATGAATGCAGGGAAATGTCTCTAATTGACCTACTTTTACTCAGCTGTGAAAATTGTTCTGAGCTAAAAATAACTGCAAATTCATTTTTATGCATTTCTTTGAATTGTTTTTATTTGAGATGCAACTGCTGCCTCCAGACTGGTCTGTAGAACTATACACAGTGCTTTTACATTATATACATTTCACAAATTGAAAAATAAATCCTTCTGTAATTCTTATGTTTTCAGTGAGGAACATTTTATTCTTAAATTTAAAAAAGCACCAAAACAGCAACTGAGATCTATCTACAACTGTAATATTTAAGGTATTTAACCAACGGACCATAACCTGTGAATCTGCACAATGTCTCAAATCTTAGCACTACAGTACGAAAACACTTTGATCAGCTTTAGTTTTTTTACAGATACCACTTAGGCTTTCGGGTCCAAGAGCCCAGTCACTGATGCTAATAGTGGCAACAATGCTAAATGACTTATCTGTGGATGCAAACAGCAGCACTGCGTTTGCGTTGGCCCAACATGAGCAGCAGTCAGTGACAATAGCCTGGGACATTCTGTAACCACAGACCTCCAAAGTGTCTCTATTGCTGTGCCCTGAGAACAGACTTCTCTGAGATCAGCTCGGCTGAGTTAGCCATCAGCAGACTCTACTTTAACTGTGGACTAATACTGACCGCAGATCAGCCCTAGCAGATGTATAAAGCCATTGTTCTCCAATAGACAGTGGCTCTATGTGTCTGTCGAGGCAGTGGGACTAAACAGTTTGGGTATTTGTGTTTCAAAGAACGCAGCATGAGAAGAAAGGAAGGAAACAAGAGCAGAGGATACCACACCGACAGACACTATGATAACAACAGCTCAGTAGCAATACTGTCCCCTACCAAAAACTAGTCTGACATACTGTAAGGTACTATTCCTTAAAAAAAAAAAATAATAATAATAATTAAAAAAGCCTTCAACAGTAAATGATGGAACTATGAACCCTTTCAAAGAAAAACTGAATGACACTGACGTTACATGAACTAGTTTATTTCAATCTTTCCTCCACATAACCGGACTAATCCAATATTACCAGGAAATATGATTTCCCCAGGGCCCCTGTCACTTAATGCTCTGATAGTATTGCATCAAAAGAGACTATTGAGTCTTTATGTTTTATATGTTTAAACCCTGCACGCCTACCCTGCCAACTTCTTTCTGTCAGAGGCTGTAGGAGAATCAGTCTTTAGCTTTAGGGAGGATATTGATATTATATGAAATTGTGTGATCTAATTCAGTGACTGATGTTCAGCATAACTCAACAAACTTAGATCAAACTATCAAACTATGCAGAACTGATGAAAGATCAGAAATTAATATCAAGGTCCTGTTCCTTCATTGTCTATTCTGCTCCTCAAGTGTTTTTAGAAATAAATGTTAGCACACAATTTGTAATTTCAAAGTGTGTGACCAGGTTGTCTTGTTGTTTCAGCTTTAAAAATGCCCAAGCATTCCTTAACTTGCCTGTATCCCAGCCACTTTTTTCTGTGCCTACCAATAACCCTCCTTGGAAATTAAAATAAACTGAGTGTCAGACTTGTATGTATTTACAAATTAGTCTGATGATGGCAGGCTGCTATCCTACCCTAAAAATACCCTGTTCCTTGAGTGTAAGGGGTTAAATAGCTGTCCCAGTTGACTGAATTATCCAATCTTACTTTTAAGTACAGTTTGCGTTGCTACGAGTTGTTACAAGCAACAGAATGTGGTCCAGGGGACACTCAGGGCCAAGAGGACTGGTCACATTCATCTGTGAAGCAGAAGAGATGCTTGACAAAATCTGGGCAATCAGCATCAGCTGTCTGTAAACATCATCCAAATGTGTGTTTAAGTCTGTGTGTGTGCTGAACGAAGGCCTAAAGATTAAAAATAGCCTGTTATGAGCACATTCCAATTGACAGAATGATGAGATTTGTAGCCACTTCAGCCCCCTTGTTTTGAATCTGGTTAGCCGCATTAGTTGCTCTGCTTTCCATTGACCTGGCAAGTTTGACAGATCTATTTTAGGGTCTGTGTTTTTGCTCAGAAACATGTGGAAGTGATGAAATTAGTGGCTGGCAGACAGTGCTCTTGTCTTTGATGTTGCCCCTCCTAGAAGCACACGTCTTCAGCAAGAAGCACTGCTTTCCTCACTGCAGCTTAATCACAGTGTTTCACGCGAGCTAGCAGAAATGTAGCCTTTGCTGGTTTTTACACTGGTGAAAGATTAATTTCATCGAAGTCTGATTTTATAGGTGATTGCAGCAGTTGTGTACACTGATTCTTAACAAATCTCATCATTTGCCAAATGAATGTGTCAATAACTATGTTTCTTGAAAAAGTTTTGGTCTCATAAAATATTTTCTTAATGAATCTGATCCAATCCAAATCTGTATGTTGTATGATCAGTTTCCTCACAATGCGTGTGAGTGTTGGGAGTAGTTTGGTCCCCTGAGCTTTTCCCCCATGTTGATGCTGACCAAATAACCTATTTATGTGTGTTAACTAGTTAATTAATTCATATCACAGCATTAGTTTACATTGCCAAATCTAAGCTGTGACTGAGCCAACAACTTTGTAATAAGCTTTCGGTGCCAGTTTGACATCTTTGGCGCAGTTCCACAACCTTAAGAGCAGCCAGTAAGAGCAGCAAAGGAGCAAGTGCAGGTCCATTATTGACAGTTTAAAAAGGGTGCACCTCTATGGCGTGCGCTCTACCAATCTTATATCTTATTCTATCACCAGAATGGGGAAAATCAAGAGGCCAAGATATCCTGAATTAACCTTAAAAATTGGCTATGCTATGCAGCCAAATAAGACCTTCCCATCCTGGCAAGAGCCCATTTTGTTCAGACTCCTTACCCTTGGAGTTGTATTGATGACTCAATCCTGAGAGTGCAATGGAACATGCCTCAGGAACAGATAATTGTACCAGCGTTCAGATTAAAGACAACCCAGCCAATCAGAAAGTGCCTACCCTAATTCTCTGACTGGCTGAAATTGTGGGACACTGTAATGCTCTGTCAAGCTCAGCAAGCATTCAGAGGAGTGAAGTGAGCAAGGTTATCCTCGTTGTTAGGGCTGCACGATTGCAGCTGCACTACTGTTTTTTTTTTTTCGTTGTTTGTTTTTACATCCGGATCACAATTGTGCAGTGGATACATTTTAAATAACTGCAATATTGCCATCATTCTTTCATTCTAAGTGCCTTAAACAGGACTTACAAGACAGAATGATACTTTTATTTTTTGAAGATTAGTGTTCACATTGATCAACAAAAGAATGTTGGAAGTAATTTTGAATTCAACAGTAATGAAATGACAACAAATAGAAAAACAACTCAGTTTTAAGTAGCAATCTGCAGAAAGTCAGAATAATGCATACTACCATCATATATGTTTATTCATCACATGTATTATAGCTTCTGAAACATTCATATAAATGTATATATATACACTTATATTTGTCTAATTTCAAGCAGCCGTACTTTCTATTATAAATGTGTAGTCTCCAATAGAGCCCAACAAATATAACGGTTGACGGATATTTTTGTTTGAATACTTTGTCCATGCAGAAATGGTTGATTGGCATGGTTTCGTAATGATGTTAGCGATTCATTTTTGTATTCTGTTTATTATCATCAGCAATTTAGTGACACTGAACAGTTATAAGGTTTATTTAGCTATTTATTTTATTCCTTTCTAATCTTTATTTTCCCAGTTATCATTTATGAATTGGCTGACTATGTAAAATATTGTTTGTATGGGCCAAATTTGAACAATGTTATACAAATATTATTTATTAAAGTTTAAGACTGGGGAAGTAGCTTTCTCTGTACCATGCAGAGTAGTGAAAAATCAGTGCATAATACACATTAAAAAAAGGTTTATTTGCATCCAAGCTTAAAATGTTACTATATCGACCACCATCAATTTCCCCCCTCTAAAATCAGTATCTGCATCGGCCTCTGAAATCCCGTATTGGTCGCACTCTAGTCACCAAGCCCAGCTGAGAAATTGTCATGTGCCCATATTAAGGAAAAATGCAACATTGTGTGCAAAATGGAAACACACCTGCTCCCTTCAAGTGAGGGACAAGCAATCATTGTCCTCCTGGTAATCGTAGCCTATGTATCATGAGACAGCGAGTAAGGTCTTTGGGGGGGGGAGTCCGGGCTGCACTGTGGTACCTGATCCCAGCAGCATAGGGCAGCAGCTGGGTGCCCAGATGGGATCAGACCCTCCCCCAGATATCCAGCTGGAGCCCTCTGGATTGACAGGGTAAAAGGGGGGCATGTGTCGGCCATACAGACACAGAAAAATTTAAGAGCATGGATTGCAGCAGTAACTGACTGCGCCTGATCCCTCCCGACCACAGAAAGCCCTCTCTTCACTATTTCTGCTTTTATTTGTCCATCAGTCTCTTAACACCCAGCTCCAACTGTTTAAACTGTTTTCTCAGTTGCACTTTTGCCTGTTTTTTTTTCCACATTCAAGAATATTTTAGTTTTTCTCTCAGACACGCACACACATCATTCCACAGCTGCAGTGTAATCACCAACACTCACTTCATTGACACATTCCTGAGCAGCCCACCTGTTGGAAGAAGAATGGTCCAGTGTTTGCTTACACACAGACACACACATACACACACCTTGCCTCCATGGGTTTAGGTGGGAACCGTCAGCATTAGGTGGGAACCATCAGCATTACATGGGGCCGTACTGACCTCATGTCCGTCCTTTCAACCTTGACCCACACAGGATCTACCCACATCATTCCTCTCATTCACACTCACACATACACACATGCAGTACACACAGCTTAACAGAGCTCCATTGTCACACATTTCACAGCAAGTCTCAGCCCGTCCACCCCCTACCCCACACACATACACACCCCATCCACTGCGCAGCCCCCTCTCTGCCATACAGTACAGAGCCAAGCCTCCACGTCTGAAAAGAAACACAACAATGACTGTTCCCCGTCTGCAGCAGCCAATGTGCTCCCTGTCACTGCGGACCAGCCCCGTGCACACACTAACTACCTCTGCTTAATGTGTGGAGGGTAAGTGCATCAAAGTACAGGGGCACTCTATCATTGTAATGGAGGAAGTCAATTAGGGTTATTGCTTTTTCAGAGCAGATTTCCCCTCTGCTGATTGTGCTGAACTTCTCCCATTCCCAGAAACAGGGAGTCAGTGCAATGTGCCATCTCACCTCAATACACAAAATGATGCTGAAACTTGTACATGATCGATGATTGGCTTGGTCTTTTTTCACACTACCTGCTGTCTGATCAGTCCTTCCATTCAATACACCGGCTTAACCTGTACAGGACTGCCATAGCATGCAGTGAATGAGACAAATTGGACAGTCTGTCACAGTACCAGTACACATACTTTAGACGGACAAAACATTAACACCAGCAATAAAGTTCCATACTGATCCAAATAGGGACACACTGATAAATCGACCAAACCACACCAATGCTGATGTGTCACATCAGTTCTGCATTCTGATTTGACCAAACTATTGGCATTAAGAAAACAGAATGACAACTAATTGAATTGTACAATATTTGCATCACTATACCATAGAGACTCTATAAGGGTTGGGTCATTGTGTGCAAAACTCTATTGTCCAATCAGCCACCCTAAGCATTCAATTGTAGGGGTGTGGGTCCAAGTACATGTCAGTATACATCTTCGCTCCCCCTGGAATGGCAATCACCAACTTCAAGCATAATGACAACAAAGACAGACTCCAGCGTCTCTCCACAAATGTTGCTTCTGGCTTTGTGAGCCTATATGGGCATCAAAACATGACTGTTCAACCAATTTGTTCTGCTTGTCTTGATTTCTATGGCTGGCATTTACATTCTTATTAACACTGAATGTACAATGTAAATGTCTTGTTGCAAGCTACCGCTAGCAGGTGCTCAGGTTCCAGAGCAGCACCAAATCTTGCTGCTCTGCTCTGTTTCGAACCAAGAGCCAGTGCTTTGGTTGTCAAAATATAAGGTTCCACCATAAAATTCACCATGTATGTGTTTTATGGCAATCAATATCGACAAAACATTAACAGCTATGTAGGTTTTATAAATACAGTAGAAGAAAAAAAAATAGTGATGCCCTAAGGTTTTTAAGAAATACATTTATTGTGAACTATCAGGAAATGTCAGGAATTCAGTCGTAACAACACTGACAACAAATTCAAAAAATTCACAACTGTACACCAAGACATCAATAAAAAATGGCCGTGACTTATGGAACCTATGACCTTGAAACTGTATTGATCACAGTTCCAGTATGTTTCCTAACCCATATGCAAACTGTTTCAGCACTTACTGTGTCTCATACATTATGAGTACTGGTATGGATGCTCAGATGCTCACTACATCTTTACTGTCTAGATGATCATGACCTAAGACCCTCTTCTGTAGGAGGAGCAGTACCTTGTCTAAAAGAGAAATGCCCCCGAAAACAGCAGAAACTAACTACCCCTTACTGCATGAGCTCAAGGCAAAAATTGACAGCCTGATACAGGACATATAAGGCAAGAGGAGCCTGCTCGGCTGAGCACTCAGAATCTGATGGGGGGAGGCTCAGATTACCCAGACATTTGGAAGAAGTGGCATTGTAAAATGACTATGCTAAACATAAAATAAAGCTAATGACCATCAACAGCATGATGAGGATTTTTTTTTTTTACAGGGACACTGATTCTTTTGTACAGTGATTACATTTTTAAATGATGGTGATTCCATAGATCAGTGTGCAAAGTTTATATATTAGTTATACTACACAAGAAATCGTAGTACAAATCTGTAGCATTTTCCACTCTCAGTAAATGATCTAGGGCTGCTATTTCTTACATATCTCCTTCATGGAAGCCATTTCGGAATGCCACATTGTTAATTGGTGAGTACATATTCATTAGCTTGAAAGCCAGATGCTACATTCAGCCACTATTTTTAGATAGCTGCATCAGAAGCCATGTAGTAAATACATTTATTTATGAAAACTTCTACCAACGAGAAAAACACTGAATATCACAGCCAACATGAAAGATGCCAACAAAGACGCATCAATAAAACTGCTACCTGACAACAGTACGGTATATAAAGTGACCCATTTCCTCTCATCTATGCCAGAATTAAATCCTGGTAAAAATGTCACTTTGTTTTAAAATTCTACCACGACCATGATAGCAGTTATCACTGGTTTATGACCCTTATGCTAGCTGGAACCATGACACAATCCCACAGTAATTAGCTGTCAGCTATATGAGAACCACTCAGTGAGGGGAGAAAATATCTGATACCCTCAAGTTAAAAACAATGTGCTGTGTGATGGAAGTGATCAAAGTGTGAATAACAAGGAAAGAAATGTCACAACTCATGGTGAGTAACAACCCTTGTTAACATGCATTATTATAATTAATTGCCATGCTTGTTGCGATTGTTAGGGAAGATATTTCTGAAATAATGTCATCTTTGAATAAAAATGTGAGAGAGAACTGCCGACTACAATGTGCCTTCTGTCACTGACTGTGCATATGTAGGCTGGCATATGGAAATACATGCATTCCAGACCAATTTCTTATTGTCTCTCTGCCCACCCACCCGTACCTCATCTCTGCAATTGGGGGTGGGGGGTTGGAGTGGGGGGTATAACAGCTAAACTGTCACAGCAAAAATATGTGCTGCATTCCCTGAGATCATAAAGAAATAATTCAGAAATTTGCACAATGCAGCATATAGAATGCAGCGTATGGAAACAGGCTGTGTTAAAGACACGGTTCTGAGTTTTAATGGTGACTGAATATAACTGATTGATGTCTGCAGATGAATGTAGCTTTTGCCTCTCTGCTTTCAAACAAAACAGTGCACTTGAAGTCATCACTTATTCATGGCTTAACATTATGTGGTTCAATAGCCTGCAGCCAGCACTTTTGTTTCAAGCTGGGGAATTTGACAAGTTGCATAAGACATGGACAAGAGCATGAGAACATCTCCAAGAACACAATCCCAAGACTTACAGCCAGGGAGTGCTTCTAAAGGAGGCGAAGCATCCTGGAGAGAGTTCAGTTAGCTTACACGAAAAGGTGTGTCACTTTAACTGACAATTATCCTGCGACTTTGATGCACATGTGGGTCAAAACAACGACATAAAATTATTTTGTGTTATTTTAGTGTCCTACTTAACTTCAGTAGAAGGCTGTTTGCGTTACGCAGATTGACATAATGCTATTTCACTTAATACTGACTCGCTTAATACAGGCTAAAACAGTATACTTTAGCTAAAGTGAAGATTAGCACGTCGAAAATACATTGAGCTTATGTTTGCACACGAGGAAAAATGCAATTTAAAGGGAAACACAGACCTACAGCAGAATACAAAACAAAATATATTGAAATAAAATGGGTAATATTTTAAGTCACGAGTGAAAGAAGAAAAAGCAGTATATTCAGCAGCCTGAATTCAGTTTGACTTACTTCAGTGTCTGAGTGAGGTGGAATTCCAACAAGGCAAAAAGTAACTCCATTCATTGGGTTCTCAGCGTCTGGTATGTGTAAAACGAACAAAGAAATGGTTTAAAACTACTCTGCTGTCAACATTGTGGACAGTCGTCTTTCTCTCAAGTCCTGTCGTTGATAGCGGCTCCTGTACGGACTGAACAGAAGCCTCTCTCTACAACGTAAACAGTCCCGCTACGGGCAGCGTCATGTTCCCATATTAAGACACAATAGTACCGGAAACGTGGGAAATCAAACTTCAAATTAAAGGCATTTATAGCAAATCTGTTATATCAGACTGCCTTTATCAAAATAAAGGCATTTATATCTAATTTGTGAAAAACAGAAGTTAAGCCTCAACAAACCGTTAACTAGTTACATAACTATATGTTGATACTTATTTCCAAAAAGTTTGAATCAATGATGTTGTTAATTGAACGTGTTGTGATTTTCAGGAGGTGTTCCTGGAGGTAGCCACAAAGTCTTTTTGCTAATCTCTCATCTCTGGGAGTTTTATTCCAAATGTTTTCTGAAGTGGGAAAATGGCATCTACACTTAAAACAAGAAAGAAAATATATAAATAACAAATGTAAAAAAAAACAACAAATAAGCATAACATAATAATGAATTAATTTTCTGATAATTGATTTAATTAAACAGTACATCAATAGCATTTACTTATTTAAAACAAGATTATTATGATGATAATTTGTGATTTATATAACTCTATATACCATTGTATCTCTGTGTGCAGCCCAATATATAGATGTTAAAAAAATAAACACATTAGCATGAGTCCACACAAGTGTGAGAAAAACTACCTAAAATGACAGAAACCATCTTTGGGAATAACTGTCATTTTCTATTTGGGCTCAAGTTGCATCTGCTTGGCTGCACTTTCTGGGAGCTGTCCTCCAGGCCAGGAGTGAATCCAATGTGGAAGTGCCCTAAATTTGCATTATATCCAATGACCAGCCAGGGTATGACACCAGTGGTTGCACAAAAAATCAGTTTGTATGTGTTTAAGTCAAAAGAAAAAAAATTCCTTTGACTTGATTTATTATCTCAGCTAAGAATCTCATAATATGTTTAGGGTCTCAATCACAGGGTTCAAGTCTTCTTCAAGCAGCATGATTATATTATGTCATTGGGAATAAAAAAAAAACAACCAAAAAAAAAACTGTTATTACAGCTTCCAACCCATTTTGCGCATGCACTGGTTCCAAATGACAACATGGCAACATGGGCACAAAGACATATAAAAAAAAATCCTCTTACAAATTAAAAATTATTGAATCAATATATCACATAAAATAAAAAATACTGGCATGATAAAATGTATCTAATGAAAATTTAAAATGTGAACATATAAATATACATTCTTACAAATGTTGATTCTAACCTTAGAGGGAAAGTTCACCCCAAAATCAAAAGTAGGCTACAGATTCTTACATTTTTTCCATTCTGAATTGCTATTTATCAGTCTACATTGTTTTGGTGTCAGATGATGAATTGATGAAGGCCAGTATTGTGAGCTTCACGTAGAAACAGTAGTACTTTGAAGGACCTGGCATAATGTGTACCTTATTAACATACTGCCTTAACTACAATCTGTATCTAACTAAAGCTTAAATTCATTTAATCAGACAATCGTGTGGTTACAGACTCTCAGTAACATTCTGGCAGTGGCTTCTTCTGACAAACGTATAAATGACCAACTTTAACTGTTGTGGGAAAGTTCAAGTGAACAAAAATGGCTTTAAGTTAGCTATAAGTTTATTCTTTGGTTAGTTTTTTGTTTTGTTATTATTTTATCTTAACAGATTTATATTGTTTCCTTATGGCCCAGTAAATGTTTTGTACCTCAGGGTTGCAAAATAACCATTCATATGCAAATAAAATATCAGCCAAATCCATTCATTTTAAACCTAATTTACAAGCTCTAACATTATGTTTCTATTAAAGTATGTTGGTAAGTTATATTTAAACATAAAGAAAGATGTTGCTTTTTCAGGTCTAGTTTTTTTGCGACAGGTCATGTGAGCAAAGTACAGTTTAATTGGAGAGTCATTTTTCAATGAGAGCGACTCTCAGTTGACCTTTTCTCTGTCTATTCTGTGTTGTACACATACATATACATGTACATTGACTCTTTGTTGTACAAATTAACTTTGTCAAACTTAAACTCTCATGCATTTCATGACATTTTGTCAGTCTGTGTTCCTGTCTGACTGTGTGTTGTTTAGAATTTAATAGGAGAATAGTCATGCCTGAAGGAGTGTGTGTGTGCATGTGTGTGTGTGTGTGTGTGTGTGTGTGTGTGTGTGTGTGTGTGTGTGTGTGTGTGTGTGTGTGTGTG
>JAOWBC010000617.1:18974341-18996710 GCA_028566105.1 Hypoplectrus providencianus
CCCCATTCAGTTGTACTTCCGTGCACAACATTATGAATTTGACAATAAATAGTTTTAAAGGCTATTTTTTTCTTCTTGTTTTATGCCTGGGGGTCCATGTTCATACATCATTCATAGTCTTTTTTTCCAACGAACACAGAGAGAATCACTCTGGATGGATGAACATACAATTTCAGAAAAACTTGTAATACAAAACATTTCTTTTCATTAAATATATCTTTCTTTTCATTCATCTTGGTCCAAAGTGTTATTTTTGTTATTCTTCTGATAACAACATAACTACTGACCATTGTGATGTATAAAATATGACTGTTTCTCCATGTATTGTTTTGTGTAATTTTTCTTTATGGCTGAAGTTGAAATGTATTTTCTAGAAATGTCATGGTCTAAATGCACACACATAACGCACCTATACTTTAGATAGATGTAAACAAAAAAATTCCTTTTGGAGATATTTTGTGTTGCTATGATGAATAGAAATGTTATTACAAACAAAAGCAGATGCATAACGGTTCTGTTGTACAAAAAATTCCATTTATCATGACAAAAAAATGCTGGATATTTTTAGAAAGTTTTCAACACCATTTCACCAATTCAAGTCCATAATGGTGCAAAATGCAAATGAACAGAAGCGCCCAGGTTGCAAAACTTAAATCACTTTCTTGCCACTTATGAAAGCATTGTCTTTCAATTCCTACATGCACTCTAGGCATAACATACATACATATATAGTGTGCTATATTGGGTGTGTTTAGAGTGCAGGCAGGACTAAAAGTTACATGGAAGAAATATGAATGTTTTATGTGTTATCACTTGATCCCATCAAAACGAGTGATATAAAGTCAGCTGAGAGGCTTTTGTCAGCTCCTGTGTTTGTGTCTCGGCATCTCTGACGATGATAATGCTTCATGTGGAGGTCTTCTCCATCTATCCCTTCCCCCACACGCTACTCTCCTCCACAGCCACGGGCCACTGGCCTGAACCACTTCAGCAGCAGAGAAGTCAGAAAAATTATGCAGACGTCCCTGATATGAACATGACCTATTTTGAAGCCCTACAGAAGCCTGCAGACCTGGCTGTCTTCCTGCTGCAGAGGCCATTGGCTGCACCTGCCTACATGACATGCTACATACACACAGTTAAAGATTGAAGCTTTTCATTTAGTGAAACAGAACAATATTCAGACCTGCACTTTCACTGCACTAATGCTCAGTCTCTCTGCTACATTGCACTGGAAACGTATTCATATTATATTTCATTATGACAACACTGTAGTCAGGATTTTGTTCTGGTGCAACATGTTACATTTCCTCCATTACTGTAATTGTTATTAACTCAGAGTTTTGTTGACTGATAAATCAATTAATTAATCTTTTTTTTTTTTTTTTTTTTTTTTTTACTTTTTTTTAAAATAACCGTCAGAAACTGTATTTGTGATTGTTGTAATTAATTGTGTATATACAACATACTATGTTTCGGTTACTTATTTAAAGTGTAAGTTTTTTTTAAATATTTTTTTGCCGAATTTACATTCCTTTGTATAAGACCAAAGATATCTTAAACATTTCAAGTATTCAGATCCCTTATTTCAGTGAAAGATCTAATTACACGACATGCTGTAATTATTACTCCACAACAAGTGAACGTCCTGCATTCAAACCCTGATGGAAGTATGTGTTCAAAAGGACTTCAAAATGTACTTAATAATCCACTACCATAAACAGAATATATAACAGTCAAATACTTTATCATCAATCCATCTATGTAGGAAAAAATTTAATTTTCTCAAGGCAGGGTTCATACTGATTACTTAATATAGACTTACGAGGTTATTAAAAATTGTTCTTTTAGGTTAGATCTAGACCTTAAAAGTAAATATATCACTCAAATGTGGTGGACTAAAAAGTACTAAATTTGCCTCAAAATGTTGTGGAGCACAAGTATAACCTTACATGAAACTAAAATACTCAATTACAAAAAATGTACTGAAGTACAGTACTTAAGTAAATGTATTAAGTTACATTCTACCACTGCTTTTACAAATCATCCCTGTCATGTTTGATTGATGTTACATCAAACTGAGTCCCATATGAGTTAAGGTACACAGTGAAAGTGACATTTTTCATCTTAATAAAACACAAGTTGGGGATCCTGTAACATTTTGTATTGTGCTGCCCTCATGTGGATCTTTGCAGCATCTTAACCATCAGTCACACGGGAGGGAATGAAAACTCACTGCACTGCATCCATACGGTATGTACATTTATTAGAGGTGAGTAAACCACTTAGTTGAACAGAAGAATACAGTACACATTGTCAACCTGCAAAAGGACATTTGAGGCACTTTGCATGAGGAAAGATTGAGTAAAGGACAGGAACAGTTGACTGTACATGATGAGTTCACCATTTAAGGTCTGGTTTGCTGTGGAGCATCATGAGGAGCAGCAGGAGGCTGACCTGTGGATCTGGTCTTTACACAAAAACGGAAATGCATTTCAATCTCGATTACTGATCATTTTAGAATCTCACAACTGACAAAAAAGCTAGTCAAGTATCCCTGTGTAATGAGTGGTTTGTAATTGCAGTGTGAATCTTGTACAGTTAGATATCCCATCAAATTTGACAGAAACCAAATAGTTCTTTGGCCTGAGAGCAGTGAAGGAGCAGAAAGGGCGTTTTTTACACTACATTTCAACAGTATATATGAAACTTGTCAGAAACAAATATAAACCCATCAGTAGCAAACTGAAATAACCTAATTTGGTGTTTGTTTGTTTTTTGGTTTACTTAGGTGTGGCCGGGGTGGCTGGAGGGGCACATTTTATTAACCCTTTCCAGAAACTAAACATTGTTTTATGTTTCGATACACAGTTGTCAGTTAAATTCCAGTTCAAGAAAAATAATGAAAAAAGGATGAATAAAATGCAAAAGTCCAACTTTTAAAAACCTTTAGTTACTTTTTTTTTTTTTTTAACTTAATGTAATAACATTTGCTGTGGTGTTACTACATCTAACAGGAACATCTGATGATTTGTCTCAGGAAAGAGACTGAGGAAGTTAGCTTTCTGCAGCTACTTTGACCAAAAGAGCAGTTCAACATAATGTGAGGGAAGTTTATTTACTTGCTTTACTAGAGTGAGATAAGAAAATTAATATGAATGTCATCAATTTAGTGTAATTGCTGTCATATCCTTGTGATACACAGAACTTGCAGAATGCAGAACTTGACAGTGTCTGCATGTGGTTAGCCTAGCTTAGCATTCGTACTAGGGGCAGTTGGAAACAGCAAGCCTGGCTTTGTCCAAAGCTTAGTTCTTGACACATCTTTCTTAAAGTGATACTTTGGATATTTTAAAGTGAAGTTGTACAAGGTACTCACTCACAATGTATTAAGTGCAGTAGACGATGCTCTCGTTACCAGTTTAGAGACCCAGACGCACCCCGGGCAGTAAACACACTGCAGACAGGGACTGTAATTTAACCACCTAAGCAAAGGCCCACCCTGAAAATTTCATCCTCATTTATATGTATGCTGTATTCACAATATGTCCACAGCTGTTTCATTTTGGCACTACTTTTCTTCAATGTAAGAAACGTCACGTTCCTATGCAGGAGCTCACTAACATGCTTTGCTGCCTCAGATCAGCTGTTTTGATCTAAATTCAGTCCCTGCTTTTGTAAGAGATAATAAATCCATAAAATAAAAAACGAACCATTATGTCATATCATACAGACAAAATGATATCTTTATGATTTGGAATACACAGGAGAACTTTAGCAGATGGAGAATGAACGAGCTGAAAGAGAGAAAGAAGGAACTTGTGTGTAAACTAGACCCCAAGACGCAGCCTGAGAAAGCCGAGCCAGAGTGAGGCTTCTGTGTAAACTAGAAATATTGCTGCCATGAGTGGGACTTGGTTCTGGTTGATTCAGCAAAAAAAGCTGATCGGTGGCACTTATTCGTAGGAATATGGAAGTTTCTACAGTTAAGAAAAAGTTGCGCCAATGAAACAGTTTTGGATAGCACAAAAAAATGTGGATATGCAGCATGAACATCAACGGGTTTGACATTTTTTGGATGGGACATTGTTTAGGTAGCTAAAATATGTTTTGATGCAGTCCCCGTCCGCAGTCTGTTTCCTGCAGGGAACATGTGTCTGGATCTCCAAACTAGGAACGTACAGACCATCACACATACTTTGGCTGTGGATAAGTGCCTCATACAACCCCACCTCAAAATCCGAACCATCACTTTAAGCTTTACAAACAAAGCATTGAATCAGTAATCCTTAGTGGTTTTAAGGGAGATTAACAAAATGTGTAAATTTATTCTCCAAAATGTTGAACAACTCTTTTAACCCCGTGCTGCAAGTTAAAAGTTGAATAGTTGTATGTAGTCACTACTAACGGCACATTTTTTAGAATTTTGCAGACAGTTATTTCAGGGAATTCATATCAGGTAAAATAAAATGCCCTGTTGACTGGAGTGGTTTAAGATGAACATCTAGCAAATGCTGGTGAGGAGCCAGACCGGCTGAGGTCAGGACTTCAGTAATTGGAGGCTGGCTATTTAAAAGGATAAAATCATTAGCATGGCTTGCATTGTTCAGTCACTTGCATATTGAACGGAATAAAACATTAATTCCACAGTTTGCTCATTATGTAATACAATCATTAAAACACATGAAATCAAAACGTCCATGCCAGGTTGCCATGAAAAAACGGTCAAATATAACAAACACATTTATGTACAATATTCTAGACTCAATGATACCAGTGAGCATTTTTATAGTACAAAATTAATGCAATAACAGGTGAGTTTATGAAGAGTCCAAACACATTGGTTACATTCAAGGCTCCTACTACACTTAAAACTGTCAGCACGGCATAAAAACAACTGTGACCAAAACTTAAAACAATGTCTGAAAGTATTTGATAAAAGAAAAAAACCTTTATATAAAAAAACAAAAAAGTTTCATGTAATGAAAATGTCTTTTGTGGGTTGTTTTTTTTAAATCTCAGGCTGCACCTTGTTCTGCAGCAAAGTCATGTCAAAACATTCAGTTTCAAGTTCTTATATACACCCTCATCCACTGCTGCCAAAAGGTTAAAAATGTTCTGCCATCAAATTTGTACTTCTGAGGTAATAACACCAACCAACCAATCACACATTGTTGTTATTTTAATTGATTCTTAAACAGGTTCAACATTTTGTCATTATGTAGAGGGTGGTTTGTTAAAATGGTCTGAGATTATTGGCCGCCACGTCAGCCTTCCTGCTGCTTCAAGAGCATAATCAATTTCTTTCCTCAAATGAGGCATCTGCCGTATTGATGATTGAGATTTGGTCATTAATGCTTTTATTTCAGAACTTACAGTAATATGTTTGACCTTGAGCTGAGGCAACTATATTTCAAATAATGATGCAACTGTTTTGACAATCAACTCATCTTTCAAGCAAAAATGACAGTGCCTTGTTCCATCTTGTTAATTGAGATGACTTCCTGCTCTTTCTTGCATTACATGAAGATAGAGTTAACATCTTTGGGTTTTGGACTGTTTTTAGACAAAATAAAGATGGCTTATCAATTCAACTTGGTCATTTTTCACTATATTCTAACATTTAATAGATCAAGTGAATAATTGTTTAACCAAGATGATAATGGACATATTATTTAAAGGTGATAATTACTTGTAGTTGCAGCCCTATTACGTTTGTTGGATCTTAGTTATTCCTGACATATGAGGTATAATAACACATAATCTGTAAAATTTCAATCCCAAATAATTTTAGAAAATGCAGCGATTTTGTCAACTTTTACCTTCTTGAGCCCTGGGACAAGGTTTCTTGTTTTTGACCAATTCTGAAATCAAGTTTCTTGACAATGCCCCTCCTGCACCCGAATCTTCTTACAAGAACAAACACTGCATTCCACAAAAGTAACAATATGAAAGAAAATGTATGGGACCTTTAAGATTTATCAGTAAACTTGGAAATCAACTATGGATTTACAATTTACAACATGAGCACAAGTAAACAGTTGGAGTTGCTGAAAACAAAAATGTTTCACAGAAACTGCATAGGCTGTAAAATGGGCTCATCTGTATTTCAGTACTGACGGAGCTATGCCTAACGGATACAGGATTCTTAAATTGGTCTTTTTGCAACACTTGGCAGATTTAGGAGATTGCTGTGAAAAATCTAGGCTCTAGTTATGACAGGTGCATGCTACAGGTTGACAAAGTCCTGACAAAGAAACTGTAAAAAAAAAAAAAAGAAAAAAAAAAAAAAAGAAAAGGATAAAATGGTATCCACCTTCAATTAAAACATGATACAAAATGGAATTTTTTGGACCAGAACAGTTTTTCATCAAAAGCACAAAACAAAGGAATTTGTTTATGAGTGGTAAAGGTTACCTATACAAATAATTTCCTGTCCTTATCTGCAGGATAAAAAAGAAGATACAAAAGTCCCTTTAACTAGGCCTCTGCTTATTCGAAATGTATGAGAAAAAATGACAAACCAGATTAATATGAAATCACCTGAGAAATTTAATCCAGCTCTACATATTAGTTTTGCTGATATTGTCCCCTTTCTTTAAGCTTCCGCTCTTTCCGGAACTCCTAATTACAGTGTACCATTTTCACAGTTCAATTTGACCTGTGCATGCATGATATAAATCATGCTTGCAGTACATAATTTACCAGAAAATGCACCTATGAAAAGATAAACTATGATTTTCTTAAGAATATTTATTTACAGAAACTGAAATAGAACAAACGTATAGCGGAAGGTCAATAAAAAAATATACAGCTTCAACCATTTGTTCCACCTCAAAAGGACAGAATATCATCCTATTTAAAGGGGATGGAAACGTTTTAAAACAGTTTATTCCAGTCTCTGGTTGCCTCCATGAGGTGCCGCTGGCCATGGCCAATCCAATCTTCTTGGCTGTTGAAGAGTCGACCACAAAACCAGCAGTCAAACACCACAGGCTCTTGACTACAACCAGATAGAGTGTCTACTACCTCATACTTTTTTTTGCTTTTTTTCCTTAACTTCATTTTCAGAAGGAATCGCTCTCGGACAGAACTCTGAACTGGCCGGGGTCTTGGCTCACTGCTGTGAGACGATGCACCTTTGGTCGAGGAGTTTTCCCATGGAGCACCAAGTTCAAAGAGAGCTTGGATTGTTTTCTGAGACAGAGAGACTTTAGTAACAGCACCTTTGTACCTGTTAACTACCTTCATGATATTGGCCACTTCAGGAATGTCAGCATCTGGATGATTGAGCACCACTACAGGTTGGTATCTACGAGGGCATTTGATCTGCTGTACAGAACTGAATGGGGCAAGCCTTAGTGTCCTTTCAGCTTCTTTGGCTGCAGGCTTCCATAACACAGTAGCCTCTTTCTCAGTCAGTACTTTATTTGAGAGTCTTCTAGCTTTATGCACCATTGATGGAAGCTCATCAAATAAGGTTTTCCTGCGCCTCTTCCTTTGGCTTGGAGGCCGAATTGGCCTTGGGGCTAGGAAAGGGGTCTCTGCTTCACATGGTTGTACCTTTACATTCCTTTGGGGGTTGGAATTGCAAGATTCTTTGACATCTTTCTGTGAAGTATTTTGTAAAGTGATCAACTTCTTTACTCCACTGGGTGAAATTGCATTAGCTTTGTTTGATGATACCAGAAAACACTGGGTCTGAGGTCTGGTGGCCAAAAACAAAGGTTGACTACTTGAGGTGGGAGTGCCACTTGTAAGAAGGCTACCAGAAGGTGTGACAATTTTAAATATGACTTTGTTTCCGGAACTATCACTGGTTTGGCTACACTGAGTCCCAGTCCTTGCATCTTGGTTGTTCAACAGAAAGCCTGATTTGGTTGGAGAAACATATCGAAGCAAGAATGCCTGGCGACCAGTCTGCAGAGAACTGGGTTTGTCTGCAGAGCTGAAGGGCACGGTCAGAACTGGCCGTGATTGTGTTGAGAGTGGTGTACTTGCCAGCCTGAGGCCAGGCGCACTGGGGGTATTAACAAAAGGAACAGACCGCTGTACTAAGTAGCAAGTTGGCTGTGTCTTTGCCATTTTTTCTGCAGGTGTATTATGGGGTGTGCTTGACAAGAGTACAGGACCCTTTAATCCTGTGCTGTTGATTAGGTAGTGATTTGAGGTGGTGCTAACACCAGGCTGAACAGCAGAGAGAAGGGTTGTGCCTTTTTCAGCAGCACCTGGTACACCTATCCTTCTGCTGTTTGGAGCAGGGGTTACTCCAGTAGGGTTAACTGCTCTATCTAACCCTGGTTTCATATAAGATAAATTGATCTGTGGATTTGTAGAATTGGTTATGAGTTTAAAACCTGGAGGGGCCTTGACCTGCACTGGCATGGCAAATCGATTCTCAGTGGTTCTCACAAGTACTGGCTGCTTACCCTCTGGCAATTGTAGAATTCGTAGAGTTGTTTTTGTTTGTTTTAAAGACTCATTACTAGCGCTTGAAGGTACAAGTCTTTCCTTATTAAGTTGTTGGTTAATGATTTCATCTGAATGTTCCTCTACAAAATTGCCTGACAAAGATGAACTGTTTGTTTCTGACTGTTTGTTGGAGATAGGAATGCTGTCCTCCTCAATTTTGATTATATTGAAGTCTTGAAGCACTGACTCTGGATTTTCATCCTCAGTGAAAGGATCGTCAACACTAGCTATACACTCATCAACCTCAACTTCGCTATCTGATACCTTATCTTGACTAAAGGCTTCTCCATTTCCATTTTCTGTGAATGGTTCTGGAGACTCTGCCAATGTCAAGCTAAACTGTGATGATTCGCAGGTACTTTCTTTTTCTGCTGAAGTTTCAGACACACTGTCAATATTCTGGGTAGTGTAAGGTGAAATGCCAAATGTTTCCTTGGAATAATTGTGAAAAGTAAATACTTCTTGGTTTGGTGAATTTCGTTTGCAGTTTTCTGAGTCTACTGCACACTCTCTGAGGCTACCTGAAGTGGGTGGGGATGATTTTGATGGAGTGCTCTGACAAGACTGGGAATCATTCTCTATAGTTTCAAGGGAAAAGTTCTTTTTCTGTTCAGTGAGTTTGTCTGCTCTTGTTTCAGGCACTAATACCTCATCTGCAGCCCCACAGTTTTCAATAGTTTCTTTGGAGACTTGTTTGGAAAGCAAGGTTTCCTGAGCAAGTTTTGAAGGTGAAGATAAACCAGTGACGTTACCGGCACACTTTTTTGAAGTATAACTAATCTGACAACCACTGTGGCCATGTGCATTAGAGTTACACGTTGCAGGGACAGAGTCATCATTGAACTTACTTTTCTCTGAGCAGGCTGTTTGACCTTGGTCACCAATGTGATCAAAATCATTTGTCATGGCATAAAATGTATCTGTACAAGTCAAAGCCCTACTTACTAAAGGGCTAGTGGGCTCCCCAACATCATCTCTAGGTGGGGAAGAATCAAGGTTGCAAACAGATGTTTCTTCTTCCTCAATCTTTACTTTTACTGCCATAATATTGTCTTGATCAATCTGTATGTCAGATCCACTTCTTGGGGAAAGAGACAAACAGTGCGATGTTAAGTTCTTGCTATTAGAGCATTCCCCATTCTCATTAGAGACTTTACTTTTATCTAGCGCAGGATTTGGTACTGAGGAGCCCACATCTTCAACCAAGGAATGGTTCTGAGTGGATGAATCTTGCTTTGCTGTTGGTATTACTTTAAGAACTAAATGTTTTTTGCCATCAACCATCTTGAACCCCATCACTTTGGTTGTGCAGTTGGGGGGGAGAGAGATTTTGTTCTTAACCATGAGAACAGTGAGTCCATTAGGATTGTTGTGACTTGCAGCATCAGAACTTGGGGAGTTCTCACATTCCTGTAACATCACTGGCATTGACTGCTCTGTATTATCAGAGCCTTTGCTCCAATTTCTATTTTCCTTTTTTGCTACAGTCCCATCGTCAAAGTTGTTGGTCTCCTCAAAGGATATCTCTGGTTTGATAAGCCTGCCATTTTGGTTTGGCAAACTCCCAGAAACATAATTCACTTTTGATATCCTCTGAGTCTCGAGTGATTCTCCGCTCTTTTTTGCCAAAAGTTTTAAGGTTGCAGATGCATGTCCTGTAGGTCCGTTGTCTTCCACTGATTTCCAAATATTCATTCTTTCAGCTTCCTCTTTGTGTACAGCTTTCATGTGTTGCATAAGGTGGTCTCTTCTTGCTACACCATATCCACAGACATGACAGGTGAAGGGGAATGTACCCGAGTGACCTCTGATATGCTTTTGGTGATCCTCTTCATTTAGGCTGATATGTCGACATCTTGAACACTTCCATGGACTCTCATTATGGTGGTGGATGTGCTGGACAAATGTACCTGCATCCACTGTTGTAAACTCACACCAGTCACAGTTAAACTGTCCATTTAGACTGTGACACATGATGTAGTGTCTGGTAAGCAGAAGCAGAGAGTACTGAACATCATTGTTGCAGAGCTCACAAGTAACCAAAGTATTCCTGTGCTCAATGCGATGACGCTGAAGAGCAGGGAACTCGTTTGTGACAAAACCACACAGGTCACAGGGGTATGTTGGAAGGGTTCCTTTATGGGCTGCTCGAAAATGTTTAAGGAGATCATTGGGGCTATATGTGGAATCATCTTTACACACAGAGCATCCAAAACTCAGAATCTTGCCGGAGAAAACAGCCCCCTGCTGAATTTTGCAATGGGCTTTGTTGAGAGTTTGTCTATCTTTCTTGGTGGGTGTCACATGTTCCTTAATGGAAGATTCTTCTGCATTATTGAAGAGCGACCCATCTGTCACATCTCTAAAATGCTTGTACACAAAGTCTTTTACCTTGTCTTTATCCTCCCCTATTACTGATATGTTGTTTTTGGCAGAATCATGAGGTATTGTGAGGTCTTCTTCCATAGTTGTTTATCTAAAGATATCTGTAAAAAAAGATAAATACATGTGTTTTTCATTAGTACAACCAGAAGGATCCCACCTATTCAAAATGAATTCAGCATAGCTGTAGAGCAGAAAAACAACACAATGCATATATATTATGCATGTACTACAGTGCACCTATTCAATGGTGCATGATAATCCCTGTTCCAAAAACATGCAGGGCCATTGGTGACCAGGATGACCTTGATTTCATGCCCACTTAAATAAAATACACAGGTTTTGCTGCAGAATTTAATAGTAAAGGGGGACAAGCTAAAATAACAACTCTCTACAAATATAAGAAAGAAATACAATCATAAAATGTCAACAACAGAAACTATGTTTTTCATGCATCAAATGTCCATAATCAAATAAGCAAATTACTTAAGATGTGAAATACAGCAGGATCTTGGTATCCTACGCCTCCAGTAAACATTGTCCTGGGAGGAAGACCACTATACTATAAAAACACAATATCATCTAAAAGCTCATCAATACTTTAACATAACAGAGTCAATTTGTAGATCAAACAACAGCCTGTATTTACAACATGTCAGTTAAGGAGAGATCTCTTTCAGTTTAAATCAAGCAATACCTAAAAGTAACCTCATACACTAATTTAAAAAAAAAAAAAAAAAGGTTATTAAAAAAACTTCTCATGGTAAAAGACAAATAGGCAGTACTGAGTCAAGGACACAGCCTCTGCTGGTAAACCTAACCCAGGACCTCATTGACAGTTGACAGCAATTTATAATCTGAGAACATTCAGTGTTGGTCAGTCCATTATCATGGAAGAATTGTCTACAAGTACCACAGTAAAACCATGCATGCATGATATTCTGTCTACCAATTAGAGGCTGTTATGTTAACTAACTGTGGTTAGATGTGGTTATCATCGTAGCCTTAATTATTTTTGGGTGCTGAGGCAACAATAAATGGTAACAATACATTTAATAAGCAGGTATTACCTGTAATCCGTTAGGACAAACTCAAACAATGTATGTCGTGTCTGAAGAGAAGGCGTCTCCATGGTGCCTGCAAGACAAACAAACAAATTCAGGTTCTAGTTTTCAAGCTGTGCACCTAACCTTGTGTGGGTTATCTATGGTATTTATTTTGAACATCTTTAAAAAAATGTATGACAGTAATCCTTGGTTTGTCTTACTCTGTAACCCCTAAGACACAATATTGACATATTATCATTAGCATAGAGGGGTCAGCGGCTCAGGAGGCTGAGCAGACCGACCTCTGGGGGTTGGTGATCTGATCACC
Organism: Hypoplectrus providencianus; assembly: GCA_028566105.1. Classification (NCBI taxonomy): domain Eukaryota; kingdom Metazoa; phylum Chordata; class Actinopteri; order Perciformes; family Serranidae; genus Hypoplectrus; species Hypoplectrus providencianus. The sequence continues at coordinate 18,986,570 of JAOWBC010000617.1, forward strand.
CACTCTTCTTATCAATATGGTCAAAGTGTCCTTGAGCGCTTGTTGTGGAAGGCAGACCAGTGCCTTGTATGGCATCTCCACCATTATCAGTGCATGAATGTGCATGTTAATGTAAGAATGAGGCAAACTGTAAAACACTTTGTCCAGAAAGGTAGAAAAGCACTTTATATGTGCAGCTATTTACCATTCATCATAATTCGTTTCACTATGCTTTCCAATGTTATGATCATTACACAATCTCCTTTTAGCAGAAACCAGTGGACACTGGCACTGTTGATGTCACAGTTCATATCACATTACTGACTGAGATCAAAATCTAAATAAATAAGCATTACTACTTGGCCATACTGATGACTTCTTACAGCCACAGTCACTGTGTTTACATGCACAGCTAAATAGGGCTATGCTAAAACTCGATTTTTTGTGTCTAATCTGACTTCTGTCCTTGTCCCAGTTTACATGCAGCCAAGAAAATCAAATATCACAGAAGAACACGTTAGGGTTAGGATGCATGCAGACACGCTTTGTCTCATCAGAAAAGCAGAGAAAATAAAATTTCAATTGCATTATGTGTGTTTATCAGAGATGGAGAACTTTTCGACTAAGACATTTACATGCACTTCAGTTGTCCAGTTATAGTTGGGTTAGAAAATCATTAGTTCTTTTTTTTTTCCCTCAAGTATCACATGAACATACTGAGTGTTGTTTGTTTTAGATTGTGATTCAATGTATTTGCAGATAACATGTGCACAAAAAATTTCTTTTTGACTCTTAACTAAAAAAAAACGTTTCTATAAAGGATATAGTAGCCAGTACTACATGGAGTTTTCGACATTTCACGTTAAAGAGTACTTTGTTTTTATAATGGGACTGACCCTCTGACACTTTATCAGTCCTGTGAATGCATATGTGAAAGTTCGTGACATGATACACATTCAGCCAACAGCCTGCACTACTCTATTGATCTGGCAAGATGAGTTAAGACTACTTTGCATCAATCATATTTGTAACTGAAGTAGTTTTATAACATAAACAGGACAGCCCCCTTTCTCGCTTAAAAAAGCTACAAATACATGACAACTAAACCTGTAGCTTACTTTAAGAGTAAACTATGCAGCATTAAAATAACTTCTTGATAAGTCAGCTATCAGTGAAAAATAAACAGCATCAAATCTCATAGTTAATTTTTTTAAGTCATTAATTTGTATTCTAAAACACACTGCCAAGCTGCATCTTCTTAATTGTAAAGATCAGCTGCTTTGTATAATCTAGTGTAATAACTAATAAAAGACCCAACCCCTTTTCTGTAACACTGTCTGCTGCAAAACTGATCACATTTCAAGTGTGCAATATTCAGACCCAACTCCCATCGAATCCAGTGACATCATTTGATTCCAATTATTAGACTTTACACTGCTCCCTCCGGACTCAGTACACTCTTATTACAGCTTTTATACATATATATAGCCGTCCCCCCCAACACCTAAAACAGACATTCGTGTGAAGAAAACTGGATGAATATTTGGCTTCTGGACTGTTACTCAGAAAAAAAACAAGCAGTATGAAGACATTAGCTTGGCTTTAAGCAAGCAATATATTCGTGGGTAAGCTGATTAGAGAAATAACAATTTCAAAAAACATATCTAGAGTTTCATTTTATGTTTTTGAACACCACAGAGTAACTTACATAATTTTAAATGAGTAAGCATTCATTCCATCGACAGAGTAATACAATCATCAATCATCAGTCAATACAGTCATCAAACTATCTCTTTGACCCCATCTTAAATAGGGCTGGGCAATAATACAACAACAATAACTATTTCAATATAGTTCTCCACAAAATAAATACATTACATCAATGTTAGATACAATCAAACCACATGCACACACCAGGAATGGAAGGCGCTAATGTACCTTAACACTAGTTGCCATGAAACAGAAGGAGAAGAAGATGAAAACTGTTTATCCTGTTACCATCAGAAAGGTTTGGATGGAATGAGAACAATGCCAGTAAGCAAATAAGCAAATATTATGCCATAAATAAAAGAGATGATGACCACTCAACAGATAACATTGCCCTGGACAGCCCTGCTCATCCTGGGACTTTCCCAACCAGCAACACCTGGAAGAGCAACCACCAGCTGTGCCTGTGGTACTTCCTGGTAAAGAGGTGGGAGAATAATAACAAATGAAGGATTGAAATGTCTATAATTATATTCATCTAGAGGTGTAAAGGTTGTTCCCTGCAGTCTGAGTGCAGACTGCTTGTACCTGTGAATTCCAAAACAGCCTCAACAAAGTCTTGTCTTTAGCCATAACAACAACCTGCTTCATTACTTATTTATCGATTATATTTTGTATTACTTATATGAATCTGTAAAGTAACTGAAGTCTCACACACATGTAGTGGAATAAACCTTTTCTCCAAATAATATATAAAAGTACAACATAGCACAAAATGAAAACCCTCAAGTAAAGTACAAAAATCTCAATATTGTACTTAGTCTACAATATAACAATGGACATGACTTTCTATGTTACAATAATTTATGACAATTTTTAGTCAGGATTTATATGGGCATCATAGCACAGGTGAAAAAGACCTTCTGGTGGCTTGAAATGAAATCTTAGTGCTGCATACAAACTGACCATCATATCTTATTGTTTTAGACCAGAACATTTATTGGCACAAAAAACTGCATTAAGATGGTTAAATCCTATTTATCAGTTCAATCTCAGTTTGCACATATTAGCAATTAATTCTGTAATCACACAAAGTTTGTTAAGGCGTTCCACATGGCTGTGCGCTCAGACCAATTTCTTATTATCGGGCTGCTCCAATAACTCACTAAAGAGTCCCCAGTTGATCCAGAATGTTGCAGCATGTATACTGACAAGAACTAGGAGATAATATCTTTCCTGTATTAGCTTCTGTGCACTGGCTCCCTGTAAAACCCAGAATTGAATTTAAAATCCTCCTCCTCACCTGCAGAGCTCTTAATGGCCAAGCAATATCATATCTTAAAAAGCCCAGGGTATCCCATTACCCCACTAAAGCACTGCACTCCCAGATTGTAGGGTCACTAAACTCCAAATGTAAAACTGAAGATGGAGCCTTTCGGAAGACCTTGGCCACATCTAATAATAGGTTCCTCTTTAAGAAAGCTAAGGAAAAATGTATTGCTATTCAGGGCTGACCAGCCCCTAGTTAAGCAAATATTATGATGATACGATCACTGTCATTATCATTCTAATATAGTCACAGTTAATATTACTATCGCTGTTAGTCATAGGCTGAATACCATTAGTCATGGCACCATTGTAATGTTGGTGTTATTATGGTTGTTGCTGTCCATCACATTTTCTCTGTTTCATATTCTATGTAATGTGTTTTTTTACACAATAGGTCAACATAATCACATCAACCACATCAATTGCATGCACACCCCAATTGAAGGGTTCAGAGGGTGTCACACACATGCTGTACAGATTGTATTTACTCTGAGGTACATTTTTGATTTGAGATACTGGGCTCTATAAATAAAAATGTTTTGATTTGATTACATGCATGAGCACTTCTTTTCAACAATACACAAAGTATGAACATAGGGTCAACAGGGGACCTGCATTAGCCTTAAACTTAATATCGTTCAGCTAGCTGTCAACCCTTGGGATCTGAGGAAGCCATGTTGGGAAAAATGGCTGCCATGATTGTGTGACATATCCATAAAGCTACTTATGTTAAAATGTTTCTGCTTACACTGTCTTGACAAACAGGCTGACTTAAATCATTCATATCCTTAACACCCATTCAACTATGCAGAAGATAAGTTTGCTAGGCTTATCTTTTTTTAATAAACAATATATAGAGTAAACTCAGCCGGACTTAATGGAAAACCTGGACAACACACAGGTAGGCACTCTTGAGCCACACCATCAAGATAGGATAGACATAAATGAAGCTTGGAGATGAGAGGAAAAGTTGCATCGTCTCACTGCAATTCCACTCCCCCTCCGTAACAACACAGGGACAAGTAGGCTACATGTTGCATAAATGTGCCTCTCAGCCTTTACATGCCAACCCGACATGTTTTTAAAAAATTGAATACATGTTTACTTCGTCGTGTGACTTGCTCCATAGTCGCTTAAGTTTAGAAAACGCGAGGGAACGCGGCATCAGTGGGAGAATTAAAGGCTGTAGATAGACAGTAACAAAGGACTCCAGAATTAAAGCTGCGATATGTTATTAGACTGTGGCAATTTATGTCTCGTTACATTGAAAATATGTGAGCCACTTCGCGACAATGTAGTGTCTGTGGAGTTTAATAACCAGTTATTTTACACCAAAATAATGCCCCCACCCACGCGAAGATATTTAAAGTTACGGAAAATATGTTATTTCTTACTATGAACTCGATGGAAGTTCCGGCGGCGTCCCTTCAACGTCCGACATTATGAAAAGGAGGTTAAGGTAGAAAAAACACACAGAAGAAACATTTGCCTTCCTTCTCCCCGTTCTATGGATCCACAGCGACGGCGGCCATGACAGTCCATCCGGGTACTGGTGTGCTCTTGACGCTCATGTAGAAGCGGATGAATATGTTTTGCTTGTCAATTTCCAAACTAGTGCCATGAATGGCATTTTATCGTAGAAAACACAGTTAAAACAACTTTCAATGAAGTAGAAATATATTCTGCTGTACGAGACGCCCGTAAGAAGTTGACGGTGTTTCGCAGCATGAGCGTACGTCATTCTTTGCTTGTGTGTGCGTGTGTATGTGTGTGTCCTAGGTGGAAGAAGAAGCAATGAGCAGCAATGGCGGACATAACGCCATTTCCCATTGAATACGTTACATTTAGGCTCATGTGCCTTTGTTTAACCCCAACAATTAATTCCTTATTTTTCACACTCTTAACAGAACACGGTATTACTAAATCATGTCTCTCCCCCTCTGTGTCACAGCCTACTCACACACACCACACACTCTCACATACACACACACAAACTTACAATGTAGGGTGATGAGGTAACAATGTGTGAGCTTCACATCCTCCATTGTTGTTACATTGTAGCAGTGTGAACTGACAATTTTTCATACTATGTATACTATGAGTTGGCCTACCTTCAGTGGGTTATTTGATTTAAATAGGTTTGCAACATCTCTGTCCCTGCTCCCCTCCCTTGTTTTCCTCTGTCCCTTTATGATTTGGTTGACTGTTTCTGAATAAAGGCTGCCATTATATCCATTTGGACAGAGGTACTTCATAAGGTTGCCAGTTTAAATTGATGACCTGCTTTAACTGTATAGAATGTTAGAAGGACAAACTATTTGCTAATATAAAGGCTAAATGTGAAACAATAATGCTGAAAAAACATCTGTAACCTGAAGGTCCATGTCAGCAGCACTGACCTGTGAATCAGGTCACATTATAGACATTGTTCATCTTGAATATTTCCTGTGTAACTAAAGGATAACCTCAAGGATTTGCTTTGTTGGTTAAAAGGCTGGGCACTTTGTAAAAATGTCTTTGAGAAAAGTTGCAGTTGAGAAAACACCACTACCTCCACATGGCCAATGTATATATATATATATTTACAAAGTCAAGAAAACATTGTACCTTTAAATTTAAATTGTTTAACCCACTGGCGGACTGAGGATGTTTGAGGGGCAGGGGCCAAAAAACAAAACAAAAAGGGCACCCAAAATGGGACACCAGAATCACTGGAGGGCACATCATTATGTTTTTTTCTACCACAGGGGCAACTAAGAGTGTTTGTTTGTTTAAAATACATATCAAACCCCACAGAGTCTGTAAAGATTGTAGATTGCAGCGCTAGAAACAAATGTTTGCCCATTAATACTGATTAATCTAGCCTATGTTTTAGGGCTGCCAACTTTTTAAGTTTACTTTGGAGTGAGATTCAATATCAATGTGTTTTACATTATTTGACATTGCCTATGTAGGGGCCATGGTCCCCTTAAAACAATGTCAATTTGCTTTTTTTTTTTTTTTTTGCTTAATTTAACAATGGCTTTATTTAAGTTTTGATTAATGTTTTATTACATTGTAGGTGGTCTACTCCTTTGAGGAAGGCTTCGAAAACAGCTGGAAAATCACAAAAGCTTCAGCTAAAACAGACAGTGTCTACATTCATGTCAATAAAATGACACACTGCTTAAACAACAGCAATACAAAGACGTATGCATCAGAAAGCAGTTTTGTCTTATTTGGACATTTACTCTGTAATTCTGGGTTTTAGTCAGCATGACAGAAAACTGCTAACTCACTCATGTGCAAGGTTGTTTTATGCATGGCACTAAGTGGGGAAAAAAACTACAATGACAGTTCCATAAAGTTGGGACGTTATCTAAATAGAATGTGATAATTTGCTAATCCTATGTGACATATATTCAATTCCACTGCTCCACTTTCTCTTGTGCTGCCCCCATTCTGTCGTCTCTCAAAACATCTTCAGCATATGATAACCTCTTCTGTACTTTGATCTTCCTCACTTTCATTTCCTTATCTCTCCTTGGACATTGTGCTGACCCCACATAGTGAATTCCCCCAAAGTGAAATCGCATTGCTGGTGTTGGTCTTCTTCGCACTCCTCCTCGCAGCAGTTTTCCTTCTTCTGACTCTGCACACTCCAGCAACAGGGAGCTCTCGCAAATTACCTCACCCAGGAAACATATTCAAAGTACACTTTGAAGGGGGACTGTTCTCCTCCTATAAAACAATTTTGATTGTACAGCACCTTACTGTGACCCATGTTTATGTCAGCATTGCCCTTTAGTGGCTGTAGTAGCTATGACCATGGGAAGCACGGAAACGAAGTAAAAAGCATGAAAATGTTCTATCAGGGTGGAGACTTGGTGGAGATGATAAGTTTTTAGGCTGTCTTTGGTGTTAAGGCTAAAAAAAAATCCTTATTTTCAAAGACAGTACCAATCATGAGGGAGATAAACTAATAAGTAAATGAGCTAATTCAATTTTTCAAATTAAGTCAATCATCTAAAAGTGGCGCTATTGTGAAATGCAACTATATAAAACCATATAGGGTGCCAAATATGTACCAAGCTACAAACACTTAAAAGGTATATAAAGAACCATTTATATCCAGAGTGTAGTTTACATCAGAAAATATACAGAGCACACTGTTATGGTGACAACATAACTTTTTGTCTTGTAAGCATTACACAATGACTTGTTATTCTGATGTCATTGACATATGAATTAGTAATAATAGATTTTTACCCAAGTCAGTTTACACTGCTGTTTGTTCAAATTATAATGAGAAAGCACTTTCTGCTGTCTTAATTCCAGAAATGAACCAATGCAACTGAGAAATATGTAATGTTTCATGGCTCAGATATCAACCCCATCTGTCCTCTCAATCATTGGAGCAGACTGGGATGAGAAAGGATATACAGTGAACCCTCGTTTATCGCGAGGGTTACGTTCCAAAATGAACCCGGGATAGGCGAAATCCGCGAAGTAGTCAATTATTATAAAGTACTGTATTACAGGACGAAACCAAAGATCAGAACCTGTTTTCAGGCCCAATCATTTGTTTAAGAAATAAAAATATAAACGTTTTCTTACAAATAACTATAGGATTTAGAAATATTGTAAAATAATAATTTTGATAATCAACCTACGAGGTTGCACACACTGTGACTTGCGTATTTCACAGTGTCAAGTGGAATGTTTATGATGCGTTTCCAGGGGGACAGATTTGAGTGACACACTCACCGGGTCAAGAGCAGGCTATCGTGATAAACTTTTGCTAATCTGACACCGCTCTGCTGTAGCTTCTTTTTCTACTGCAGCAGATCACAATGCGCGTTCAGACACTGTAAAAAATCATAAAAACCTGCTAAAAAAATACTTTTAGCAGTCAAAGAGGTCTACCTGTAGATGCATGGTAGTACAGGATACACCAAAAACATGACAAGCCCTGTAATCAGATGCAGAGTGTTAAGGTACAACTCCGTAAGTTGAGGCACAAGCTCTATTAGATTAGGTTTAGGCTCATGGACATTTCAGCAACAAGACAATTCAAACTGCTATATATAAAAGCGCATTTAAGTACAATTAAATACTTTTTAGAAAAGCCAACAGAATGGAAACAAAACAGGCGATAATAAAAGAAAGGAAAGAAATTAGAAAAAAAAGGGGGCCAGAGGGTTCTTCTTCAAGGTTTCTGCCAACCTTTTGTATATCTTCCTCCTGTTGTGATTCCCTTTGTCCTTGACAAAGGGAAGAAATGCTTTACACACAAAGTAAAATAGGTTAGAGGTGAGCAGCTTCACTCCTGACCTGTTAAGGCAAAGTCCAACTGCCTTCAAAGGTCCCAGAAAAAAAAGAAAAAATTTAAATTGTCAATATAATGCCATGAATGGGCAGTACATGCAGTTGAAGGCGGGTGCATATAGTTTGCTGGAACTCTCACCTCATTTTCTGACAAAGGGTAAGGCTTTCAGAGCTGACTTTATTGTGTTCAAACCCTGGTTCTTCACTCACTCTTTGCTGGATTATTGCACCAACTACTCTGGTAGTTATCACGCTATAAATCCATTTTTTTTTGATGATTTGTTTTTTTTTTTATATAACTTCTGCCTGCATGCTTGCTAACACCTTTCTCCTCCTGTATGTGTTCTGCTCATGAAAATAACACCTTTTGTCTCTGGGCAAAAATCAGCTGATGTGTTTACTGCCTGTTGCAGTTTTCTCGCTTTGTGTGTGCATTTGACTTTGCATGGTTTTTGCATTTGCAACAGGTTTGCCAGTCAGCCATAGGTGCAGTGCACAAGAATGTTAGTCCGCATGATAACCTTTCAACATAAATCCAACTTATAATTTAGGTGACTGGGATAATAATGCATTGCCTCCACTAATAACATTACTTGCCAAAGCTCAGAAACACCAGAAGGTGACCTTCATCTAAAAACTGATTTGCACTAGCTAAGTAGTAGAGCGCATTATGAGTACTCAAGAGCTAAATCTCAATTGTGACTCATTACACTTTTAAAAATATGGGCAGATATTTTTTTTTACACTATGAAATGGAAGGAAATTCATGAAAGCATTTATTTGATTATTTGTGATGATGTTAGATGTTTTTTTCCCCGCAGCCTTTAACATGGGGTGGCTTGAGTTGTATGAAAACTACAGTTTATATTTTCTAAAACTTAAAACTGACAGATGATAGATAAAAACTGCATGGATCCAATAAATCAATATATATATATATCACACAAGTAAATGTTTTTGTATTTTCTTGTGTGGCTCTGAAACACTCATCCCTCTTCTGTCCTTGTGGATGGTTTGGTCCCCCCCTGTCTGTCCTTGTCTCTGTTGGCGGATTTTTAGCTCCTGTTCAACAGCAATTTTAAGCATCAGAATGAGGAAGAAAGTTGATTTGAACGTGGCATGGTTGTTGGTCTGAGTATTTCACAAACTGCTGATCTAAAACCATCTCTAGGGTTTACAGAGAATGGTCTAAAAAAGAGAAAATATCCAGTGAGCCTTGATGCCAGAGGTCAGAGGAGAATGGTCAGACTGGGTCAACATCAACTCAAATAACCAGTCGTTACAGCCAAGGTATGAAGAAGATCATCTCTGAACACAGAACATGTCCAACCTTGAAGCAGATGGAGAAAACACAAACACTTAATTAGGAAATAAAGGAAATGCAAGGTTGGGCCGAAGTGGAAGTAAAGGTTGGTTTAACTGGCTGTTACAGGCCTCAAAGTCCGCAAGAGAAAGCTGATGTGTAAATGCCATAACTCCCATGGTCCTCATAGGGGACGATGGCCAAGAATAGGCGGAAGGGCAGCTGCCATTTATACCCAGACGTGCTGCAGGTGAAAGAGAGGGCTTGTTTCGTGACACTCTGAGTTTTGAGATAGCATATTATCTCCCCAGCGAAACCAACTGATCAATTGGAAATTATATTGGACCAAAAATCAGCTGTACAGGCATCTGATGTTGAAGACTTGGAGGCCTGGGCTACCAGACACTTTCACAATTTCCTATGACTCCAGTCTCTACATGCAGCCATGACCAGTGCAAAAATTACGATTTCCTTACAGTTTTGAGACAATTCCAATCATGAGGGCATTCATTCATT
>JAOWBC010000617.1:19002723-19050192 GCA_028566105.1 Hypoplectrus providencianus
ACCCTCGGCACCAAGCACTCTTGCTGTAAGGCATGAGTACTAACCACTGCGCCACCGTGGGGCCCCTCATGATTGCATTATTCCTCTTATGAAGACCAGTTGCAGGGCTTTGTCATTCACATTGCAGTTCTCATCTAGCAGCAAGGAGGGGAAGATGAAAACATTCGTCTTGCTATTCAGCTGTACCTCAAGATGTCAAACAATGTTCTCTACCTGTCTTGTAACAATACGCTTTAAGGACAGATTTTGAAAAGACTCATGACACTGACATTTTGTGAACCAATACATAATTGTTTTCACTTTGCCTCCCTTCATTTCATAAAACTTTATATAAAAACAAAACCTTGTCATCTTTTCAGCATAGCTAGCAGTCTCTTGACCTTGTCCTCTTCTCATTTCTTTTTTTCTAAGCTTGTTTTGTCTAAAGGTTGCAGTGTTTGAAAAAGTTGCATATTCATTGAAAAATAAGCAAACAGCGATACGTCGGTGAAAAGAGCACATGCTATTCATGACTCATAATAAAGCATTCAGCATCAACTAAGTTTCTAAGCACTCAGTGAGTCTGAATTGTATTCAAAGTCATCGACTACACAAACTGAATTACTAACCAAACCTGCACAACCTGTCGTTCTTCTACATTAGATTGATCCAAAGAGCAGAAAGTTCAAGAGAGATGTTGACAAAGCCAGTTTGTTTTTCAATCATTTATTCTTATACAATATGTGTACTCAAGTTAGGTGACGCCTATATCCTTATTAACAAAAGCCATTTCAAGTTTTCTGTCATTTGCCATATACCTCTGTTGACTGGATACTTTATTATATTTTACTCATACTTATTCATATTTATATATATGTTTATGTATGTGTGACTATCCTATATTTAGTCTTATACTAACTTAACAACATGCACATATACTCATATTAAGATTTTGTTCTTTACATTATAGCATGATCTCACCTTGTTGTTACCTTATTTTCCTTTCATGCTTTTAACATTGTAGTTGGTGAGGATAAGGAGTGAGCCTGTGTTATTCTGTGAAGTATTATCTGACTTTGTAGGCTCTACAGGGAGTGGCAACAGGAAGTGGGTAAAGAGGAAGCTCAGAAGGCGGACAGACTTTATAGACTGTTCTCTGTTAAAAAGGCCAGACATGCTCAGATAAGATGTTTTCGCACTATTTTTCCAGCTTAGTTGCATCTCGCATCTTTTTTCTTTTTCTTCTTTTTTTTAATGGTCTCCCTGAGGCTTCTCTTCCCTTTTAAAAGTAGTTTTTGTGGGAGTTTTTTTGTCCACTGCATGGGTCAAGGGACAAAGGGGCTTTGTAACCTGTATGGTCTGTAAACCCCTTCGGGAACATCTGTGATTTGGCATTCTGGGCAATATGAATTAATTGAATTAAAAATTAATCCTTAAACGTCCTGCATTTGGAATGCTAGGCTTTAGGGACCTCTACGTGTTACTTTTGGTTTAGTGGGAACAAGGTGTAGTCACCGCTGTGGTATCAAGGGGCCACATATGGAAACATTTTTATCCCTAGTGGGCTGAACCAGAAACCCACTGTTTGTTATGTAATAAGCAAAATATCTCAAAATGTTTCCCCTTCTATTAGAGGACAAAAAACAGTACATTCCGAAAGAATTTGCAGTTAATTAACAAACATATCTCAACGTGTCACAATATTCGTCTACTCATGGATATTGCAATGCATGTGATGATTATCCAGACTTCTGGTTTCAGACCTATGTTTTTAATGTCTGAACATCATCATTGCAACCTATAAATGTAAATGTGACTTAACTTTGTCAGTAATTCTTGTTGGCCAAAAATTGTTATTTGCAGGGACACATGATCTCTGCTGCCTTCGGCGTGCACACACTCCCTGTCAGACTATGGCACTCATGCTGATATTTTGTTTTGACACAACTCAGCCTCTGCTGCCAGTGGACAAAGCTCAGAACAACCCACTTAATTCCCGAATAGCAAATTACTGGACCGGCAGGCCACAGTTTGCATGTCAGGAAATGTGATGAGCATGTGGTGTCCCCAGTGAACCACCCCTCTCCCTTCCTGTTTACGTTATACACCTCTGACTTCTGTCACATGATGGAGTCATGCCTGCAGACATTTTCTGATGATTGTGGGGTTTATCATTGGACAACATGTAGACAGAGTACAAATTTGTAGGGTTATTATATTCTATTAGACCCTGTTTACATTTGCAACAAAATCTGGTCTAAGCAAATAATTTCTAGTCACTCAAACTGTTTGTTTTAACCGACGAACTGTGTTATGTTATACCTGAAGGATAGAACCACTGACCCTGCAGCCTCTCCTTTCTTCCCTCCTTGCAGAGGCTCAGAGGCATAATGTCTGCAACAAGATGCTGCAGATGTTATCACAGTCTGTTGGGGCCAATGCTGCGTTTAATGCTGCCGTGTAGTGGAGATGGAGCTTGAGGGCAAGAGACGCCAACAAGCTCAACTGCAGGCTGCGATGGAGAACAGGACGTGATCCAATTTGGTTAGCAATGATGTCTCCCACCTTCTCTATGACATTATGACAGTCTCTCAAACCTCCCATTAAGATGAAAAAAACATCAACTCTGCCAGTGACGTGAAATGAGTATGGACTTCACTGGACTAGGAGGCTGGTGGAGGTCTTGTAATACCCCAGTGAAGGCAGCCACAGGGGAGATGAACTGGTTTAGTATACAGTGGCTTCCAGTGGAGGTGGTTGAGGTGCATCAGGCCTAAAGAAACAACTGGCTTCATTTCACAGCAGGTTGTTCTGCTGTCATTCATTGTTTCTAGATTGCTACGATTATTAAGATTTCCCTAACCACCGCATCATTTGGATCATTTTCCTGACACTCTTTACGAGAAATTCAGAGCATTTTATTCACCTACTCATGCAAAAAGGGAGTCAGCTTTTGTTCTTAATTTCTTCCTGCATTCCTACATTTCCTTCCTCCTTCTCATCCCACCTCTCTGTCCTATGAGATCAGACCATTTTTCTATAGTATCATATCACATCAAGTATATTTTTCAAGAAGAGATTCCTTGTTAATTAAAGTTCATCCTGCTTAGTGAATTATTAGTTAAATAATTATTTGTCACTTTCACTTATAACCCCTTAGTGTTCCACGCTATTTTATAATCAGTTGGAGATTGTGAGCAGTGGATCTTTAGGGAAATAAAGCATGTCAGCAGTAGATGCGACACAGAAGTGGTGTACATTATGCACCATCTGAAAGCTGGGAAACCGAAGAGCCATTTGTGCCATTTAAGATTTGGCGTAGCACTGTGTGTCAAGGTGTTCTAGTGATAAAACTAGAATATTAATGCATTCATCATAATCATTCAATAAGATAGCATTTAGTCAATTCCATTGCTTATTATGCCTCATAAGTAGATGCAGTCATTTTTTGGGGGTAAATACCATTTGTGATAGATTCTACCACTATTTATTAGTGAATTAATAAAACTGTTCCACAATTCCTCCAACATTTAACAATAAAAAGTCTAGACCATGTTTCACAAAGAGATTTAGCTTTAAAAATGTATATCTATATATTTTCATTAAACTTATGGTGACTGCTTCTTCCTGTAAGCTGCAGCTGCCAGTATAAGCCATGAGTCTTTTCAATGCTTTTGATTGTTTCATGAGGCTGTGGTGAGGTCACAACAGGTACTTTTATACAGTGAGGTAAGAAAATAAATAAATAAAGGTATGGCACTTATCATGAATGGGAAAGTTAGCGATAGAGACCAAACTTGTTGGTTTTCAATGAGGACTGAACAGATGAGAAACTCCAGCAAATCCAAATTGGTTCCACCTTTCAGCCAGAGGTTAATGCTTCAGGATCAGGAGCCTGACTTGTTGGACTTGCAATCAATCACAAGAATCTCATGTCAACAGCTCCTTATACTCTGGAAAAAAAAAACTACTCTAACTATTTACTGTTGGTTATAAGACCTTGCTCATTTGAAACAGCAATATTACTGTTGATAAATTAAAAGACTGCATTTCAGCCTCATCCCTGACCTTATCACAATAAAATATAGCATGAAATAAAAAAAATGCAGAAATCATTTTCTTTATTTTAAATAAATTACACCAGTCCCAGACCACATGCATCCTCTTCATATACATGTATACATAGACATTTATTGCACATGAAACTGTTCAAACTTGTTGTTGAGAGTATCATGCTGGCCAGCAGAGGACGATAATGAAAGAAACACAAAATGTGTCTCACAATACTTTTTTTCTTTTCTTTTTTTTTTAAACAATTTATTACCTTACATTGATAAAGTCAATAATTCTGCAACAAAATTCAACAGCTGTAATTTGATGCACTGTACACATCCTTCATTACACAGCTTTCAACCACAATTTTTTGATCAACCAGGTGATGAGGAAAATTCTGCCTTTCTCTCTGTCTTTCACACATACTTGACACACACACACACGCACACTCACACACACACATACTTCCCATGGTATATCCAGTGTGATGTGCAGTATCATTGAACATACAGAACGTTAAAATTACACGTGTAAGTTTACAATGACATTCTTCTCCTGCTCATAACTCTACAAATGCAGGCTGAGATGATTTTATGGGACAATCAAGATGTAGAATCAAAACACAACAGCATTTTGAAGTTGTTGTCAGTAATATTTGCACAGTCACCAGAATACAGCACAGAGGGTCCACAGGTCCCATCCTCTTTGACTTGAGTGGCTGCTCAGATTTTATTTCTAGACGGGCAAGCCGGGCCTGGGTCTGTGTCTGCTTCACAATCCCAAGTGAAGCGCCAAGAAAGAAAGAAAAGAAATCCCGGCTTCCATACTTTCACCAAAACGGCACAATCATTTAAAAACAGATTTTAATAACACAATGTGTAAAAAGTCAGTCAAAAAATACAGTAATGGACCATCACGCTGCGATCTGATGGTGATTTAATTTGATGATAGCTTAAAATAAATTAGACTTGTCATGGCCATTTATGGGGACAGTTCAGATTTTTTGAAGCGATGTGGTATAGGGTTAGAGTTAGAGTTTAGGTAAGGTGCTTACCCACAGTCGATGTGTCAGTGTAGTAAATGAGTTTGTAGAACCAGATATGCTTCAGACAGGAAACAAATGAAACAAAACACATTTTAACCACAAACACAAGCCCATCCTAAAAAATTTTAAAACCCATTTATCCATATTTACTTGCCAGCCACAGCTGTTTCATGAGAAAAAGTAGTGCCAAATGGGTGTGGATAGTGAAAGAAATGAGCCGACATATTGTTAATAAGCATACACATAAACTGTTATAACATTTTAAGAGTGGGCCTTTGTTAACGTAGATAAATTAGTTTTTTTGACAGTTCCCACCTGCAGTCTGTTTCCTGCCTGGAGTGCGAGTCTGATGCCCCAAACTAGGAACACATACACCATCATCTACAGCAGGTAATACACTGACTGTGGGTAAACCCCAGTTAAAAAAAAAAAGAAATCCAAACAATCTCTTTAAATGTTTGCTCGTATGCCTCACAGTTAAGGAATTATGAGCCAAAACATAAAGTGCTTTATAAATGGCCACACTACTCACAGGCCCATGGCTTCATGTTCTACTAACTTAAGAATGCTTTTTAACCACCAACTTCCACTTTATTCAGCTGAATGTATGTTGTGTAGAAAAAAAAAAATCAACTCAACATACAAGTGAAGAAATGACACATCCGAGTGCACATGTATTTGTGCTTGGCTAGATCCATTAGTGTTGCTGCTGTTGACTTTTGCCTCGCAGCCGTACATCCTCCTGACCCCTGTGCAAGTTATCTCTGTTGTTCCTAAGCTATCCGCACAAAAATGTACTGCAAATAACGATTCAAAGTTATATTCCTTAAGATTTTAATTATGTAAGCCCGTGTTTTTGATGCTATCCCGGGCATGTGTTGTTTATCTAGCAGAAAAATCTTAATCAGTGAGATGTTATTTGCTAAATGGAGGCATATAGGCATCACTGCTGACAACTGCTGTATACTATATATAGTGTTTCTGAGCTGCGGCCATCCCAGCAGCACATGATTGGGTTTTGCCTGGTGGCCCTGCAGCAGCATCCGTAATTGTGTTGGATTCAGTTATCAGACAGCTGCAGAGATGAGCAACATAAGGCATCAAGCTGACAGAGCACGCAACACTGGTTCAAGTGGAAGAAACGAATCAATGAAACAAGATGTCCAGAGGAGGCTCAGCTGCACACACATCCCTTTTCGTTTTTCTCTTCTGACCTCTTCATGTTTTTTTTTTGTCCATCATTCACTGCTGGTGCCCAAATGGCAAAAGTCTTGGAAAGGATTGACAGTCCACTGGATACTCAAATCTTCATGCCAAGTTTGGCTTTCTGTAAGAAGGAAGTAAAGGTTAAGTGAATTACATGTAACTATCATTTTACTCTAAGCAATGCAAGGCAACGACATAAATGCCGACGTGTCTTCAATGTTCTTGGATGGGTGTAACTGTAACTGGAATTTCGTATGCTGTTCGTATGGCATATGACAATAAATTTCATTCATTCATTCATAAATGAGTAGAGAACTGAAATCTGGCCCTGTTTTCATTTAGAAGTGACAATGGATAAACATTAAGGTTAAAAGACTTAACACAGACATTAAAGATTACTACTCAAAACTAATTTTTAACCCCTAATAATCATAATGAAAGTGAAGGGTTTGCTGTCTACAATAACAATAGCACATTTTTGCACCTTGTCTCACAATACTGGCCAGCCTTAATCACCTTCTGTCCTCAACACTAACATTTCTCAACATTAATAGCTTTATGATTATGATGATTATTATTATATAATATCACAATATTTGTGTATTTATGCCTCTGTGGCCACTTGGATTCAGTGCGTGACATGTTATTTGTACGACCAGCACTGTGAATCTCACTTGAGTCTGATAGAATTGAAACCATATTAAGCAAAATACAGAACTTAGCAATAAATGGCATGACAGGCAGTTCTTCTGTCATCATCTGCCTCGCCACTGCCGTCGCTTATTGTACATGTACTGCTGCTGCTGTTACACGCCAAGACTGTCTCCCCACATTTCGTTTCACTACAGCACTTTTGCAGGACACTTGTGAGGAAGTACAGTATGAAAAGGGCTACAGATTTACATAAACAAAGTAATCACAAAAACAATGTTAAAAGGTGAACTTACGATGCCAGAAGCATGTTTGGGCTTGACGCTGTAGGAACCCTTTTCCTTTGCCTGTCGGAAACACTCTTCTGCTGCTTTTAACCTGCAGAACACACAACATGATTGTAGTTAATATGAATACATTGCCAACATGTCATGGTGGTTATCTATTTGCCTTATCCACGTTCTTTAATTCAAGGAATTTTTTAGTCACCTGTCCTTGAGGATGACTTTGTTCTCTCTCTTCCAGTGTTCCTTGAAGTCAGAGGAGAACTCGTGCCAGACGCAGAAGAAAGTGTTGGGTGAAGCTTCCTTCTCTCCTGCCTTGGCCTTGACTGAGAAGAACACTGTGAGTTCCAGGAACCTGGAAGGATACAATCATACGTTTAGTTATATATGTTTCCTTTTTAAAAGAAAAATGCTTTTTTTTTGGTTGAAAATAAATGTTGCTAGTGACCAGACTTTACTGACAGTAAAGTCTGTAGGACTCGGGGTACCAACCCAATTATTCAAGAAAACGAAAATGGCTCTTGGATGCACCTCTGGTTGAGAAAACATGATGAAGTTGCCTACAGGAAACCCTTTTATTGGCACTGGTGCCCCACCACATTCAGCAGATACCCTTTTTTGTATTTCAAGCATCCTGAGTGAGTTATTAACTGTAAAACTATAAAGCTGCATGAGTTGAATGGGTCTCAGAATGCAGACCTTGATAGGAGAATAAAAGCAAATGCAAGTCTTCACATGTTGTTTTCTGCATCTGTACTAAGGTACAATCAAGGCTTGATTTATCATGCATGGTGTAATGTTGTATCTGCTTAACATAAGAAATATTGGCCAGCTGATGTATGAGGGGAATCAGTGGTACAGCTGATGGTGTTTTTGCATTTTTCTTACAGTTTGTGAGTGCTGCTGAGTTGAGCTTCCAGGGTCTCCAGTTCACTTTTAGCTGATAAAAGAGGAAGAAAACATGAGGTCGATACAAGTGAAACACCAAGTACTTTGTTAAGGCACTTTTCTGTCACACAGACTAGCTTTTATTGACTGTGGGATGGCTTTACAAATATCAGACCTCTTTAGTTCACCAGTTCATTATGCAAAGCGTAATAATGCACCCGCGAACACTTTATTTTAAGGTACACATTGACTAGCTACATATTAGAATGCATTGCAGTGGCAAATTGCTTTTTATTCGTAATTGTTAAATGCTTATTAGTTGCTTAATCTGCATGACGTAATTCTACAACTATTTAAACGACATACAACTGCTGCTGCCATTCTGTTACAGTTACTATTCAAGGTACTACTTCCACTGCTGCTACTACGACACAAAAGTGCATTTAAAACACTTAACTGGGAGTTATTTGGACGCTATTTTTGTCTGAGTGTTGTGTGACACAAAATTTGCGTTTGCTAAGGTGTTATTAAGGGCTAATTCTTGAGGCACTACAACCTGATAAGGGCCACACTGAGCAAAACATATTCAGGTTGTAATCCATTCACAACAAATGTGTCTTCAAACCATTAATAAGCAATAATTAAGAGGTTAGTGAAGTAAATCTCTTTGTTATAGCCTAGAAGTTGTAGAATATGACCATACAGAATAAGGCATAAATATGTTGTATAATGACTAATAAAGAGCCAATATGCTACAAGTAGGGATGCTAATAATTTGCTATTTATTCGTGAAAATGGGTGATATAATATAAAGTGTTACCATTGACCTTCTTTGCTGTTAAAAGTCCCAGGTTAGCAAAGAAGGTTTAAACATCTTTGTTTTATGAGCCACATCCAGCTTTAAAGTACATCAATGGGTTTGGATTTAACTTGTGAAAAAAAGTTGGGAACTTTATGTTCATACAAACTGTCACTCGTAGTTGTGATAAATAGAGTTTTACGATTAGGGCAAAAAACCAAACATAATTCCACATATAAGGGGCATAAACTTTTCCCCCTCATTTTCTGCCCCACTACATAAAGGATACACATTGCATTGTGTCTAGTTGAGGATAATGGGCTGTGAGTAAGTCACCTTGTGCCAGGAACTCCTCCATCTTGTCTTTAAAAGGCTGCAGGTTTTCCTCATCTGAGACTTTGCACACCTTTTCCACCTCTGATGTACATGCTGATGGAATAACAGAATTACAATCAGGACAAGAGCAAATATAGTGTGAATTACAAGTAAACCGGTTAATCAATGCATATATGTGTAAATGTGTCATAAAATATAATCTAATCTGCATCTAGGTCCCAAGTTTAGATGAACACAATGTGCTTAACCAGGGTGCGATTTGTGAAAAAACAGAAGTGCGGATTATTTTGAGAAGATTTTTTTTTTTTTTTAGAATAAATGAACCACTGGATTTTCAGAAATATGTTCACATAATATAGCTTATTTATTGAACACATCTATTAAACATTCATAGTGAAGATACTATTGTTGAATATAAGTTTAGTTCCACAATATTCTTAATATATTATAGTTTTTAACCTTTAGCAGCCATGTGTTGATCACACAGCATCAGCAAACACAGACTGAGGCGGTTGCTTTGTGTGTGTGGTTGTGTGTTACCTCTCAGGTCCTTCCTGAGTCGAAGCAAGTCTTTCTGGAAATCTTCAAACTTCATTTGTGAAGACTGGAACAGGTCGTGAGGCTCAGGTAGAGGGTACACACATGTCTCTCTCCCAGCATCCTGGTAATAGATAGAAACACAAATACACACACACGTCTATTAACTTTATGACATAAAGAACTAGAAGGAAACTTTGAGAGTGCAGCTCTATGCCGAGGCCAAATGTCCGATCTCACAATGGAAAATCATTTGGATCAAGAATCCATTAGTACCATCCGTGTGGTTAGAAGCTCACCTCATCGAAGTGCCTGAGGTAGTATGCAACAATATAAGACAGAAGACTCTTCATATTGTCCTGCATGTGGAGAAAAAAAACAGTTACTGAAGCACCCTTAAGAAGACTTTTTTATTTTATAAGAACTTTTAGTCACTTTATTTACCAACTGTGGACACAGGGCAAACTCCACACAGCAGAGCATCAGCCCAGGATCCTGCCAGCGATCCTTAAAACTTATTCTGTTTAAAATGTGATTTATTATGATGTTTCTCTACTTTTTTTTAAAAGAGAGTAAATGGAGGATCTGCATATCAACACTTTGTATGCTGAAAAAATGTTTGATCAATTTTAAATATAGAAATAAAAAAAAAATAGAAAAAGTTGCCATCAGCGTTGATATTGTGGCGGGCATCACAAATAAATCAGTGTGTGAAGAACACATTAGGCAAACTGGTATGCTATTCACATAATATATAAATTATGTGTTCTTGATTAATGTGGTGCAAAATGGCTTGATGATTAAACAAAACAAAAAAAAAACATAAACAAAAAGCCCCTACACTGTTACTTTGAATAAAATAACAGATTTGATGTATAACATTCACAAGTAATGGATGGATTTCAGTTCACATTGACCTTTGACCTCTGTTCACCATATTTGTTCATTGTTCATGCTTGAATCCGAGCAAATACTTGCGAGAAATTTAAGAAAGTGTTCATCCAACATGTTCATGACAATAGACTGGGCAGACAAATGCACCCAGCAACATAATGCCTCAGAGCATGCTATCATTGGTGCAGAGGCATAAAAACACACGGCTGTAAGTCCTGAGCTCCAGAGCAGAGGAGTAGCATTGTAACATGGTTCAGCATCTTCACTCACGCTGCTCTTGACATCTTTGAGTTTGGGCAGGATGTCGAGGGTGAAGCCGTCAGCTTGGCCCCTGGTTCGATTACCACCATTCATGAAGTTACCAAAAGCCAGAACCAGACCCAGAACCTGCTTCACTGTCTCACTGTCCTGCAACGCCTGCAGGGACAGAGAATTAGGAAATCACACATGTAGGCACAGTGGAAAAATCTGACTTAAAGTTTGTTTATTGAAATTTTAAAAAATGCAGTCAGAGCACCATGTTGAGCATCAATCCTGATACTTTTATTTGATCTATCTGCTCAGTACACAGAAACAATGGCGAAAAACATTGATTTTAGCCTAGCTTAGCATAAAGACTTGACAGAGCTTGCATGGCTCCAACATTGATTTGGGAATTTCTTTTTGGGAATCAGATAAGAATTTTGATATCAGTAACATGTCTGCTAAAGTACAGAGCTGATGTTGTAATGGTTTGCCTTTTGTGTTTACATACATCTGGTTTTGACCTCCTGATTTTCCATGAAAGGATTTATCCTTGTCCAGACTTTGTGCAGGAAGTATTTCTCCATCTAAAGCTCTAAAACTTTACTTGTTGCATTGTTTGTTTTTTATGTGCATGAGCAGGTATGTTAAAAATAACCATATGTAGGGATAATTGCATGCTGGAACAGTTGCGTGCGTACACCTTTCCACAGTCTTGTCTCCACAGTGAGGTTGCCAGGTTCTGCACCATCTACCCTCTTTAAACTAGCTTAAATGTGTGCTCACTGACTGAATAGCCAACCTGAGGGACAGCCTCAAAAGTTGATCATGAATAAGGGGAAATAAACTTGTCAAGAAATTGTTTATGCTAAACTAAGCTCCACTCTCCACATGCCTTTATGCTGAAACTTCTCAGTCAGCTGCAATCTAAGGAGGTTAAGTTCAAATCAACCAAAGTCCAGGAGCTGCTGAAGTTAGCTGTCAGTCCCACCAGAGAGACTTGATTGTTACCAGTTCAGTTTTCTCCACAGTCATTCTCCAGCCGGAGCCAAGTATTTTTCTTAAAGCATTCATCAGATGTGCTTGAAGCCAATTATTTTCCTCACTTTGAAGAGCTTGACCCACCTTGCATACCCTCTGCAGGGTGTCCAGTTTCCTCGTTATGGATGACATGCACTCAGAGAAGCTGGACTGGAAGAGGATGCAGAAGACTCTGCCCGAGAAGTTTGGGATCAGTGAGAGCTGGTGAAGAAATCTGCAATACAAGAGGGAACAGGGGATCCGACCTGTGACTCTTTCATTTCCAACATCTTCACAGAATAACACACAGAATTATATCTGTTCATTAGAATTAGAGGAATAACAACTACTCACTGCTCAGGTTTGTCCAGAGGTTTGGCGTTCTCCTTGTCTTTTGAAGACTTGATGTGCTTTTCAATCTTGTCCAGCTCCTCCTGCTGTGCTCTCTGAGGGAGACAAACATGAGACATGATTCAAGCTATGTCCACGTTTATACAATTTAACATTCAACAGTTGAAATTATACTCAGTGTGACATGTGGAACTCCCTTAATCAAGTCATTTATTATTTAGTGCACAGGTCTTCAACAGGGGGTCCGCAACCCCTAAGGGGACAGCAGAGGTCCTGCAGGGGGGTCGTGAACGTTTTGGTTGATGAGACATTTTTTTATATTATTATATTAATTATCATTTTTTTAATATTATTATATTAATTATAATTATAGTATATATTTTTAAACACACAGAAAATTATTATGAAGTTATTTTTAATATTAATATTAATAACTATTTTTAATATATTGTCCTAGAAGTCACAGCAGGTAATTTTATAGAAACTTCATCATACTTGGGACTAACGTCATGTAATTAAAACTTGTTTCACTTAATCAAGTGGGCTCAGACAGTTTTTATGGTGGGCATACACAAAGGCAAAACTTCTCAGTACCAACAGAACCCATTTCATTCATTCTGCTGAAGTCAGAGATTAAGGGACCATTTTGAAGATGACCACTGCCAGTTTTTGGTTAGCCCAAAACATTTCTAAGATCTTCTACTTTCATATGTTAACATGTCTTCTGTAGCCTCAAAAGTCAGCCAGGCCATGATGGCACAGATGGCTTGATATTGATTATATATGATCACATATACTGTACTTGAAAGGTTTCAAACTGTGAGGTGAGTTGAAGGGACGGGGAGAGACATATGACACATGACACCGGAGGTGGACGAGACAAGAGCTGACATAAATAGAAACTAGCTCTTGTTTGGCTAATGTTTGATCCAGCAGCTGCAGAAACACCAATGAGCAGTTCAAATGACAATGAATACAAAAAGCACTAATAGCACATATTTGTTGCAATTTGCATTTATAATCAACCTTCCCTCTCACACATATCATAAGCTTTGATGTCATTGCGAGTATCTTTTCTCACTTAACACTACCACTCTTCTGGTAAAATAAATGGAATCAAACCAATGGACAGAGAGGCAGTATTGATAGCCTCCATGCTCAGATTCTGCAGATACTGCATATTCAGACCAGCAATACAAACTCAGTGTAGAGTGTGTGTTGCTCACATTTTCATATAGGGCCTGCAGGGTCTCCAGGTCAACCACTGTGTTGTCCAAGTTCAGAATGGCTTAAACAGACAGAAGCAGAGGTCTATTCAGTCAATAAATAATCAGATTAAAAGATTTAAATAAAGCAAATGAAACAAATATATATATTACAGTGGCATGCTGCTAACATGTTATTACATTGCAAGATTACATATAATATGAAATACCAGAGTAAAGAAAAATAATAATATCCACAGATAAACATGTTTTGGGGGATCAGTAAATCCTATCAGGTAGATTTATTATCACTAGATGAATAACTGTAACTAAATATTCATTCAGATATATAGCTAGATAGGATTAATATCAACTTAATACAGATGTAAAACTATTGTTAAAATTATGTTTCTCATGATTAACCTCCATTGGCATTCAGAGCTGAATATATGACTAGGTCATTTCACTTCAGCATTCACCCCTTCACGTTAATGTATTTCATGAGCAAAAGAACCCTGTGTTACTTTATGGAGATATAAAACAAGTGAACTCACCATGCTGGATGTCTTTCATATCAAGATGCAGGGAGGACATGAGGATTCCCACCGCCTGGGAGCGCTTATTGTTTAGGAGCTTCACAACCTAAAACACACAATGGTAAATCTTGACCTGGCATACAATGTAAGCTGTTGTTTTGGGTTACATAAAATAGAAATAGTTGAGTGAAGTACAAATATCTCCAAATTATACCTAAGTTTGGTACTTTGGTAAGTGTTCATACTGACATGTACAGTATGTAATAAACTAACCTGCTTGGCCTTGGACTTGGTGATGGTGTCGGAGAGCGGCTGCTTCTTCTCCTTCACAGCTGTTTTGGAGAACAAATGTACAAACTCCTCAAAGTCCATGTCAGGCTCCTCGATGGTGTCCCACACCAATGAGGACCCAGTATCCCTGAGAAACACAAAATGACACTTACAGGAGGTGTGTTGTTGGCAGCAAAGTACATCCAGGTTCATTTAAGGGTCTACATATGGGGCATTTTTCAATTTAATATTTTTCTGTCCTAAAAATTATATTTACACATGTAAAAAAAAACTGCTTATGAAAATCATTTAATTTAAATGTACAATTTCCTTCTATTTAATAAACACAACAATTTGAAACCTGCAATCATAGTCATGCCACTAAGTCCGCCACTCAAATCAATAAATTAAGTTAATATTATTATTATAAGTAGTAGTATTTGTTATAATAACAATATTTTTTTTAGGATTTATGTCCTTATCATGAACCATGGATTTTGAGTTGGAGATGAAAGATAATAATAGAAAAAAAACTTTTATGTTATTGTATCTTTGGCTCTTTTTATAGACACCAACAAAAGATGTGAACACCAAAATAAAATCAAATTAAATGTAAGCAAATCTAATCAAACTAAAGTGTCGTTTTGATGCTCTGATGGCTACACCCTCCTTACTTTTTGGTGTTCAGCTGGATCCTGGTCCAGTAGAGGGGCTTCATGGGCCGTGGAGGTTCCACCACAGCCTTCCTGGGAGGCTTCTCCTGGGTCATCCCCAAAGCGTACAGCCCCAGTGGCAGAGGAGGAGGCAGGGAGCCCAGGGCCCCTGGAGGAGCTGGGGGTCCGCAGATACCTCCAGGTGGCGGAGGGGGTGGAGGAGGTGGGGCTCCTGTTCCTGGTAATGGAGGAGGAGGTGGAGCAACGCCGCCAGGGAGAGGTGGTGGAGGAGGTGGGGGTGGAGTGAGGCCACCAGGAAGTGGAGGAGGAGGAGGTGGGGGCGGGGCAATGCCACCCGGAAGTGGTGGTGGGGGGGGTGGAGGTGGAGGGGGAGGACCTGCTGAACCAGGAGGTAACGGAGGTGGAGGGGGAGGCATTGAGCCTCCCGGTAATGGTGGAGGAGGAGGTGGCGGGGGTGGAGGTGCCACAATCTGCCCTGGTAAAGGAGGAGGAGGAGGAACTGCTCCTCCTGGAAGGGGAGGTGGAGGTGGAGGAGGAGGCTGGAGCTGACATGAACACTGGAAGCTGTCCTGCTTGGGTGGAGGCTGCAGGAAGCCGTTCCCTCCACCCGGCTCACTACAAGGCACTTTGAATTTAAAGCTGTCGTCCATGGGCGAGGTCTGCACCGACTTGGCCTCCAGGCAGCCCGGAGCGCAGGCTGCCTCAGTCTGCAGGTGGGCGTCGCACACCACCCTCAGAAGGCCCTCATCTCCTCCACACTCCCTGTCTGTGGTGGAGGCGGGGGGTTTCATGCCGTCCCTGTCCAGCAGAGGGGGCTGTCGCTCCAGCTCAGCGATCTTAGTCCTGAGATCTTCTATGGTTTGTTCCAGCTGTTGGATGACATTGACGTGTTTTTCTTTCAGCTTTGTTGAAGGAAGGACACATTCCTCCTGCAGGAAAACAGAGAACAGAGAAGTCAAACAACAGTCAGAATGTTCTTCAAACAAAACCTGAGGAACCTTCAATTTAATATTTTTCTGTCCTAAAAATTATATTTACACATGTAAAAACTGATGTGTATGAACACCACTGCTGCGCATTCGTACAAGATTACTGAACTCATATGACCTCCCTAAACAGGGCCACCTGCCACCATTGAGAACAGACACTGATAAATGGAGCATTGGGAGCAATTTGGGGTTCAATATCTTGCCCAAGGATACTTGATGTATCCTTGATGTATACTTGATATATATATATATATGTGTGTGTGTGTGTGTGTGTGGAGCCGAAGTCAGTTGGTAGGCCCATTTGGTCCACAGGATACATAGTCCATGATGTCTCGTGCAAACATTTGGGGCATTTGGGGATCAGAATCATGCAATGACATATCGGTAGACTAGCCCTCATGTATTTTTTATTGAAGTATTGCTGATTGAAACTGAAAGTGCTGAGCTCTCAAGCCTTTTATAGCCCAATCTTACATTCTACACTGCAGCATGTTCATATATTTTTAATTCACATCCATTATATCTCCCCACAGTCCAGTGAGACTTTTCTTACTTCAGTGAGATAGAAAATAAGTTATACATCACAAAATTATATTAAAAAAAAGTTTATTGTTTTGGATCCTGTTGTAGAAAAGGAAATTACTATAAACCCATGAACTACAATTATTATATTAAGTTAAAATAATTTAAGCATAGCTTTTGATACACTTGAGAAACTTGAAGAGACTGACCTCCTGGCTCTCCTTCTGTTGTTGTGGTGAACCCAACAAGCCCGCATGGTGTTCTGTAAAAACAGGCAATCATCACATCATGATAAGGTACATCACAAACACTTTTCAGGAGTCTTTTGCAGGCAACTATGAAAGTATAAATTTACATAATGCAAGATTGATCCCACTCATATACAAAATACATCAAGAGATAGTGCAAGTCAGGCCTTCAGGCCCAGGCATTGGACACAAAACAAAAACTGATCTTTAATCATGTTGGACTTTAAAAGCTATTTGAAAGCAAGCTACGGGAAGCAGCGTATGCCTCATGGAGTGATTTACTAAGATGAGACGGAAAATAGAGATATGGCAAATTTCTCAGCTTCTTTTAAAAGTTTCATCAAGTGGCTAGCAGGCACCAAGTTTTGTTTGCAGTCTCTGTGTTCTGTCATACAAATCTGACAGAACTTTGTGGACATATGAAATCCCTTTTGTAGTTTTGAGGTTCTTTTCAGATCCTGCATGTTTCAGCACATAGCCACCTCGTAGCTGATTGTTGCTAAATTTTGCCTAGAGCCTCAGTGGGATCCTCGAACATACTGAGCCAGGTTTGTGTTCATAGGAGTAATAGTTGCCATGTAGCTGAACTTCCTGTTTCCACAGTCGTCTTTAAATAACTTATCATATGGATTATCAAAATTCTTTTGATAAGAAGAAGCACAATTGCTGTCACACTGTCAATGATTTCAACATATTGAATAGATTTAGAAAGCTGATGTGGATGATGAAGGATGGATAACCTGGATGTGTTTGCATAAGTACAGTATATTATTCAGTTAAAATAATTTATTTTCCATTGTTATAGCCAAATATCAACACTTCTTTTTAGTTGACTGCAAAGCTCTACCAGTCCACGCCTTAGATTACTCCAGAAAAGCCAAAATTAGAACAGTGGGCTTATGAGTGAACATGCAGTAAGTGTTGCAAACATAAATGAGGTTAGTGAATCTTTACCATCTGTGCTTTACTGTTAGTGACTAATTTATTATTGTAGAAACCGAGCTCTATTTTAATAGGAATGCATGTTTCATCTTTAGCTATACCTAGCCAACCGGTATAATGACAGTGATGTATGAGCTCTCCAAATGTCCTGCCAAACACAAACTATCTCCTTTTATAGTTTAACTACATGTTTAGGACACTTTTCTTTCTGTCACCATGTCCCTGTTTGGTGACACACTCTCTATAATATAACAGTAATGACTTTCCTCTCTGTGTGGATATTTAGGGAATGCTCAGCATACATTAGGGAGGTTTATATTATAATAAAGGAGCCTATGTGGGCCAAGCTTATCTTCAATAAGGGCCATTAAAATAATGTAAGCTGCCTGTAACTGAGCTGACTTGACAAAGTGATAAGCAATTTACAGTCCGAAGTGGATAATATAATTGGACTTTGTGACCAGAATGGAATTTAGACATCACCATCTGCATCACTCCGCCCACCATGGAGTGCTTTATTTCAAGTTCTGATGTTATATAACAGGCAGACAGAGCTTCAGCTGGAGCCAAACAACAAACTCTCTGCCTCTGAGTAAGCAAAAAAAAATTAAAAAAAATACTAAACACAACAAACACAAAGTATTACTCACCTTGATTGTCTTCTTAAATGCCAAAGCGTAGATGGAAAATACAGGTTCACATGAAAACAGGGAAAATAAAAAAAAAACACAAAGGTCAGTTTCATTGCATAAACTTTGGGATTCGTATGGTTTAATGGTTTCAAAAATACTCCATGACCTTTATTACAGGAAAAATAGCAACAAGTCATGTAACAGTTTGTATAATTTCTGACTTATTCATTTACTTGATCAAGATGTGTATTCAAGAAACAAATATTCTGAAGGTTGAGAACAAACTAGGAGCTATAAGACCTGCTGTATCATCAAGCAGCCACATGTATATACGGTGTGTTTAGGTGCCGATCTTACCTGCCTCTATGGATTTGAGTCCGGTCTTGTTGTCTCCGCCTGGCTTGGCTGGAGGCCAGGGGCCCTTGAGCTGCCCTGGTAGTTTCACTTCGAGAGGATCCAGGGAATGAGGCGGCTGATTAACTGCTGCCCATGTGTACAGCTGGTCATGCTGCGGGAAACAGAATTATTTTTAAATGCTTTATTTTTCGTATCAGTAGTACGTAGCTTGGCTTTGGCATGCTGGTCTGGAACCTCTCAGTTCAATATTTGAAATCCCAGGGGTGCTTTTAAACAGTGCAGACCAAAAAAGTCCAATGTTATATAAAAGAGCGATCTGATCTTTTGTGATCAGATTTTTTATATATACACTGCAAATTACCCCAAATCTCCTCAAGCTGTAAATGAAACTTTCTATTATTTTTATAGCACCTATATTACCAGAATTCTTACAAACATATAGAAATAATTCACCAATAAACATGGACAAAATCCATCTGTCATCTGCCAAATAGTAAAAAGATTCCTCCCTCTCCTCTGAAACCAACCTTAGTACACAGAAATGAAATGAAAAAGAGATCCAATTTAAAATCCTCCATAGAACACACATTACTCAAATCAAAATGGCTTTGTCCATAAAAATATTCACATTGCACTGGGCACATTTTTTACTTAATTTATATTCTTCCTATACTATTTTTTAATGCATTTTTACAGTATTATATTTATTTCTTTGTGTGTATATATGCACATGTATATATAACTGTACGTTGAGGAAACAAAGTTAGCTATTGGTGTACACACTTTACTCTAAACCCGGTGCATAAAATGTGTTCCTGAACTTTTTCCTTATTTGTCATTGCTGTGTGTACGCAATAAAAACTCTACAACTTGACTACAAAGTTGGGCAAACATGTGGGAAGTGTGATGCTACATACGTCAAACTTGGCTGGTGCTGCGGCGGTGATGTGGGCAGTGCTTCCCCCCAGCTGCTCTCTGAAGCAGTCAGTGAAAGGCAGCAGGAGGCCCATCGCCAGGATCCTGGAGCAGAGCCTCTCCGCCTCCTCCGGCTCCTCCTGCTGCTGCTGCAGGAACAGCTTCTCCAGGAGGGTTCGACCTGGACGGCCAGAGGTGAAAACATACGTGAGAACCTGAGAAGCACTAATGAATAAGTGGTGCTTTTATTAAGCGCTTTGTGGAAATCCCAGAAGAGAGAAAACTGGTGAATTGGCAGGTGTTCACCAATCACACAGCCAAAGGAGCTGCATGTCTCTGTGTCTGTGTCAGAGCTTTGACAGAAAAAGGTTATTAAAAACTGAAACTTGGAATGCAGCCTTCTACTCTCAGTATGAACAAAGAGTCTAAACAAAGGTCTGAATGCGCTCTGAGGCTCCTTCTTAGGGTGAAGGCTGAGGATGTTTGGGTTTCTAAACTTCTTTTCTCTTCTCTTCTTTTCCTGTCTGATATGATCTTGGCTTCAAGATCCATTTGCAAGTTGTTTTTTTTTACCTTAATATATAAGTTCCACATGTAATCAGCACCATCATGGCTAGAAGAGTGGACCACTCATACATGTCTTTTTTGTGGTATAATACAGTTCTAATGACATAAATAATAATAAGAATAATGATAATGTAATATTTTTGTTTATATATATGAACTTAGTACAACTTTGTGTTTAGTTCTCTATTAATTAAACTTGGCCTCCTCTTTTCCTCACTTTTCTCTTTTAGATGATATAAATTCATTCATTCATTCATTGTCTGAACCACTTCATCCAGGTAATCCCGGGTCGCGGGGAGGCTGTGCCTATCTCAGCCGGCATCGGGCCAGAGGCTGGGTACACCCAGGACAGGTGGCCAGCCTATCACAGGGCAGATAAACACATTCATGCACACATTCACACCTACGGGGAGAACCTGCAAACTCCATACAGAAGTGCCCGGCTGCCTGGGAGTCGAACTCGCAACCCTCGGCACCAAGCACTCTTGCTGTAAGGCATGAGTGCTAACCACTGCGCCACGATATAAATTCATGATTATATAATTTCAAAATTAATTAATCGGCCTTGTTCATAATCTCAATCCAATGTTACATAGTGAATTACTTTATTGTACTATGTTCTTTGCTTCATAACTACGTTTATTTAAGTATGTTTATCCATTTTTATTTAGTCCTCCTGAGCTCATGTAGCAGCAACCATCAGTTTCTGGACTTATTATGAGCAAACAAGTTGCCTTTATGAATGCTCCAGCTTAACTTTAATTTATGAGTGCCATGTTCACATTTAAGGGCTGACACAGCCTTGGTTTAAGCCACTCTTTGTACCTAAATCCTGATTCTCCAGGCAAATGCATACAAGACAAAGGATATCACTGGGAATTAAAGGGGCAGCACATGAGCAGACATCGATCGATGATAAAAGGTTGAGCTGGTCTCCGACTAAAAATATCCAATGCATTTGGTGATGGCAAACAAGTATGTCAAAGCTCAACATATTCTATTTTTAGAGCATCAGCAGAATGTTGTCAGTGTGGACAGAGAGGTTATGCCTGCCAAGTCCTGCTTTACTGAGTAATGTTTTTGCTGACACCTTCGTGTTAATGTAAGATTAAACTAAAGGAGATTATTTAGCTGCTCCAAAAGCCAAGTCTGTGTTATTCAGCTAAAAGTCAGCATGCAGTCTGTTTTTATGTGCCCTCACAACCATTAATGCGCTGTTGATACTTTTAGTCTCTTGCTTTCTTCTTTATGTGAAGGTAAACAAGGCCAGGTCAAGGACTTTTATATGGCTGACCGTGGTCCATGCAATTTTGTAGTTTTGTGGGCAGTGTGTCACAGGAATACTTACGAGCAGCCTCAAGCAGCAATGCCCCTAAACAAAGTGCATCTACCCACTCAGTCACACACACACCTATTTGTAGGGCTGACCTTCAGCCAAGAATAATCGTCTCTTGAATTGGGACAGCTCTGTAATCACCTGTAAAGACATCCTGGAAGCCGCAGGTAGAAACTTGTCCACATGAGGATCTTCTGGTGGCACAGAGGGGTTGGCTGCCTCCTCCTCTGTAGCCCACCAGATACTCCCCTGAGCCTCCTCCATCCTCCTCTCTGCTCCTCATTCGCCTCTCAAGCTCCTCCGTCCAGTCGGCTGAGCGACTCAGAGGCCCAGCAAGACTTCGAGAGCGCTGCCTCCGGACCTGATGACCCTCAGCCATCGTCCTGTCAACATTTACAGCGCAGGTTAGGAAAACTTTGATAACAGATCACTCATACAATGAAACAGCATGGGCACGTTGCCATGACGACACAAATAGATCTGAACAACAAAAGCAGAGTTCTAACATTTTGCAGTAGATTCAGTTTGAATGTTGGACTTTGTACTCTATTATGAAAAGGCATCACTGTGAAAGTCTGCATCAGAGGGAAGTCTTGTCTGTGCACGTCGACTTTAATAATATATGGAGATAATGTCTTGTCTTGACAATTACTGGATTTCTGGGAGTGGAAAAGGCCGGTTTACTGTAAATCCTGTTATTGTTCCCATAAGTATGGGCAAGTAATTATAAACATGTTCTTACTTAGTGTCAAAACAAAGGGGAAAAAAGGGATTAGATTATCAACCACGAAGAGTTACTCTTAGGGTGGATCTAGGTCAAACAAACTCAAAAAGATGTTAAATCAAAGTAATTTCGTCAATTCTGGGACTCACATCGTCCTCATAAATACTTCAGGCATTTACATGCATTTATTTCACCATCTTTTTTAATGTCCAAGCAGGAACATTTTTGCCCTTATCTTACAGAAGTATGTAGTTCTGGAAAACTACCAGGATCAAATGAGCTGATAACAATATGTTGGGCCTACGAAAAGGGTAACAGGCCGCTACTCATTCAAACTTATGGGAATGATAACCGCTGATAACACCCCATTCAAATGTGTGATAATTTTTCAAAACACTTGTGCTCAGTATCAAAAGACCAAAGATATTTGCATTTAGGTTCAACCCAGATCAACACTTGTCTCAGCTATTACTTTCACATTTAAGACTTGTTGGCTTAAGAGATTTTACTAGACATACATGTACGCCTGCATTGTAGTCCTCATCTTTTTTCTGTTTGAATGAAACACCATTTGAATATAAAAATAGATAAAATATATACAATTAGGGGTAAATAAAACGTTGTGTTGTATGAATTGCTTGCTTATAGAACTCTAATATTCGGGGAAGCTAGCTCTACCAGCCTAAAGAGGAACTACTTTATTATCAGGTCTTCTTCATGAATTATTACTTTTTACTTGGGAGCTCCTCGCTTTAGCCTTTTAGGTCGCTACACAACACTGAGTTAATGCAAGACAGCAAAATAAATCACTCTTTTGCACACGTACTGTGTTGGGAAGAAAAACGCATTCTTTTCGTGACCCCAGTCAACATGCCGGACTACTTTCGCCTTGACCAATACTGGACAATAACTCTGCTCACAGGACATTGTCAGGGGTAAGTCAGTGAGAATGCACGACACTGGTTATGCTGATGCCACACAGATTCATGTTCAACAAACCGAACTATCCCTTTAATGTAAGCAACAGTAATACTCAGGGAGAGACTAAGGGACATGGCAACATTATGATGCAACACAATACACAAGTAGTCACTCAGTCTAAATTTGTCAACAAGCCAATAGTTATTCTGGATGATTCAAACAACATTATCTGAATTTAGAGCCAAGTGACAGCCACCTGGGTTTTCTTTCCAAAAAGTGTTATATTTAAGTGGATCCTATTGCAATAATGAGCCCTAACCCTTACCCAAATCCTGAAGTTAGTGTTACCCAGTAAATGTTAGTTTTGCTAGCTTACCAACTGATCAACAGCCTTTACCATTTTCCCTCCAATCCAAACTAAATTAAGCAAGACAGACATTACTCTGCTGCACATGGGGAGTCAAAGATGTTGTCCCAGGTTTGTGGCACCATAACTTAGTAGCCAGTTGATATCCCTTGATAGTCTTTCAAGGTCAACTTTAAGCCAGAAGGGTGTAAGGCACGGTCCTGACCTATCCTTGCTTTGGAGGGCAGGTGTGGTTCAGAACTGCAGTAGGATCCATAATAATGCCAACCTGTTTGATTATCAGGCTCTTTGGGTTTGTTTTACCATTTGACACCACATTTCCAGAGCTCAGCAATTAACTTGATGGGTATGTACCAATAGGAATGATACCCCAAATCACCCTAATTGTAATAAACCGTAATTATCCTCCATATCTAACAATACGAATAAGACTGACTAACATAACCTGATGATAGTTTAAAAAAACGATTGTATATGTACTGTAATATTATCATGTCAAAGGTAGAACAGAAGTAAACAACACCCCAGGTACCTGTGGAGGTGATGGTGGGCTCTGCGCGGGGATAGGGGGCTGTGGGAGGGGGACAGGGCTGGGGAGTGTCCTGGGGAGCTGAGCTGTCTCGTGGTGGTCTTGATGTAGGAGGGGAAGATGGGAGGGTAGGGTTTCACCACGGGGACAGAGGAAGAGGAGGACTGGGCGGACCTGAGGAGTCGTTTGGCTAACGTGGGGCTCTCCTGGGGGAGCAGCGAGGTAAAGCACACGCTGCTCCTTCTGCACTCCTGGTTGGAGGGGGAGGCACTGGTGCTACCAGCAGCAGAGTGGTTGGGTTCAGATCCAGCACTCAGGCAGTCCTCGAGGGACTCGGCACTGGTAGCTGAACCCAACTGACCCTCACCTTCTTCAAACACAGTCCCTGATGTCAGCCCCTCGGTGGGTTCAGGACTTCTGTTGTGGCTATCTAGTGGAGGACTGAGATCCACATCCACCTCAGACTCCCTCACATCCACTCCTTCCCCTCCTGCTTCCACTTCATCCCCTGGGCTTTTCCCACCACTGTCAAATGTGAGGTCAGGGAAGCTGTTAAGACCGGTTGTCATGGGGACCGGGCTGACTGCTTCCCCCCCAGCTGTAGCCATGGTGATGGCTGTGTGAGGGGGCTGCTGCACCAAAGCATG
This sequence comes from Hypoplectrus providencianus, assembly GCA_028566105.1. Taxonomy (NCBI): domain Eukaryota; kingdom Metazoa; phylum Chordata; class Actinopteri; order Perciformes; family Serranidae; genus Hypoplectrus; species Hypoplectrus providencianus. The sequence continues at coordinate 19,027,391 of JAOWBC010000617.1, forward strand.
CTGGTCTTTTGTGCCTGTGGCCACACAAAGAGAGACTTCTCTCTCCCTCTGCTCCGGATGCTCCACCCCCTCCTCCTCCTTCCTCTCCTTCCTCGTGTCCTGAACCTCCGAGGGGATTGGGGGGAGTGGTTTGGGGGGCTGGTCCGTGTGCTTGACAGAGCCAGACAGAGTCCCTGTCTCCAGGAATGACAGGGCGTCTGACCCCAGCTCTAATTCTGGAGTCAGATCCAGCACCTCCGGAGGAGTTAATTTAACCATCCCGTTGCTCTGCTTCCTCCTCCCTTCTCCTGCTCCCCAGCCCAGATCCTTCTCACCCCCTCCCTGTGCTTCCACAATTGAGTTAACCCCCCCATGCTGTTGGTGCTGGAGCCGAATAGCGAGCTGGATGTCAGCTAGCAAATCCTCGTGGTCAGCTGCTGAGTGGAAGCTGTAAATATCTGTGTCCGACCCCGAGCTGCCTCCCTTCTGCCCTCCATCCTCTGCGGGAGATGTTGCCGCCGTGGAGGCTTTCCGCTGCATTTCCTGTTTCCGTTGTGGTCCATCTTTATCCTTTGTCCCTGCCTCTGGTTTCTTTTTCTTCTCAATCTCTGTGTCCGACTGTCCGAGCTCATCAGCGGACATTTCAGGTGTCTTTGTGCTGTCCAGCTCATCATGTTGAGATGCTAAAACGTCCTCCTTTGAGCCTGTAACTGATGAGCACGCGTCTCCTTTCCCTTTCAGGTTGCCCTTTCTCTTCCGGATGGAGAAAACAGAGGACTTGGACTCTGATTTGTTTTTCTTCTTTCCTGGTCCTGTGCCATGCACCCCCCCTCCTCCTCCGCCGCTGCCTGCTCCTTTACCCCCATGCTTACCATGGAGTTTCTTTCCTCCCTTTTTAGTGGTGTCCCCTCCTCCCTCTCTCCATCCTTCATCCAGTGAAGGGTAGCTTCCATTACCCGATGCTGCTGCAGCCTTCTTTTGCTTAGCCTCCTGGTTGCCCATGTTACTGCCCGTCGGCTTCTTGCTTCTCCTCTCAGATCAAGCCCGGGAGAGCTCCTCCAGCCTGGGGCAGCTTTAGATTCCTATGTCTGGGGAGCGTAGAACCATCTTGGCCTAATCTGTGGATGCACGTCTGGTGGAGGAGGAGGGGCTGCTGGTGCTGATGGTGTTTTTTTTTTTTTTTTTTCTAAGTTCTGTTGTGCGACAATCCTTTCTCGTTGCTCTCTGGTGACGGAGGCTGGCGTGGCAGTGATGTTGACGCTGATGCAGGAGAGACACACAGCCTGCTCTTCCTCCTCCCCTTTCTCCCTATGTCTTACCCTCCCCCTCCTCCTCCTCCTCCTCCTTTCCATCTGCTGAAAGGAGTGACGCAGGCGCTGCGTGCTCAGTGGAGCTCTGACAGGGAGGCAGGTTTGGAGGGATGCAGCAACCGGGGTCGGTGCACAAAGCTGCTGGAATTTAAAAACCAAAAGACCTGAGAGGAATAAAGATGCTGCTGGCCAGTGACACGGTGCCAGTGAAGGGGGTGAGCACCTTGGCTGATGATTCTCTTTTGGTCTGTCAGTGCAGCTAATCACACAGTTGCTAACTACATTTCCCATGATTCTCATGCTCCTGCCTCCATCACCCATTGGTCTAAGTGTGGGCTAGGTTCCAGTTAAGGGTGCTGTTATGCAGCTCAGTCCTGCAGGTTCTCATGTCAGAAAATGCCTCAATTTCTCTGTTTAACAGTTAAAATACCCACATGATGATTATTAATGAGAAAAATAAAATAAAGGGGAGCTGTTTATTATAAAATATTAATTTCACAGGGGTTTTGGGTTTATTAAAAGGATTGTTCCTGGCTTTGTCATTATGATGTTATCAAATAACACACAGGAAATCTGAAATGAGTTTAGAAGGGAAAAAAACAATCTCACCACAAGGTCCCCTTGGTTGCAGCCCCGAAGCTTTTGATCACATCACATGATCTTCTTCAGCAGGCGGAGATTTCACAGAAGTATACCGTTCCGATTAATCTTCATTCGTAGCACTTTATAGATTTTTCATTTACGTTGGCTCTGTTCAGTTTAAGACAGGTTCCGGCTCCCCATTAAGTGCAGTCTGTTTTTTAGAATAGTTCCCTCCTTTAAAGCGATCACTTTAACTCAGACAAATGTGCACAGTTGTTTTCCTTTACTGGATAATTTGGTTTTGTGCTGGTAATTTATGGCAACAATATGAGCACAAAATCACAGTAGTTCACAAAGATTTTTTTGTTTGTTTTTTTTGAGCAACTGGACAGTTTCACTCAACATGCTCTTGTTTGACAAGGATGCATGTTTACCCTGTTTCTATTTATTTATTTTTTTTAATTCTTCATCTTAATAATGTGTGATGGAAGTCAGAGAGGTAATGAAGGAGAAAAGAAAGTGAAATCCCTTTTTTGTTGAACAGAAAGCCCCTTAATCTTCACAGGGGGGAAAAAAATACCAAACCTGGAACACAATTTAGTCATGGTTTGATAATTTTATTTGACCAAAATATTGTCATGGTGCCATGAAGGTAAACAAAATCACAGTCTTCAGACCTGATCTTACATCTTCTGATATTAAAGTGCTTAAAACCTGGAATAAATGTGTGAAAAAGGGGATTTGAGGTTGTAAAAGAATCACAATAGATTTAAAAAGGGATGACAGATTAGCTGTGACTTTTACATGTACCATAAGATTTCTGCATGTTTTTCATTAAACTGTAAGGGGCGGGGTTTTGTTTAGATCAGAAAAGAGTTGGTACCCTGATGCATGGGTAAATAAAGGGTTTATCTACAAAACTGCACAAAAAAGTGCAAAGAGGGCAGCAAAGCCAGAGAGATCACAAGGAAGCACAAGAAAGTTTTTTGGCACAGAGCAGACAAAAAGCCGGCAGAGCAGAGAAACTCACACAATACCAAAAACACACAGAAAAATACTTATCAAGGAGGCTTTCAGCACCACTGACTAACATGGAGTTACCAGGCACTGTAGAGGAGCTGGGAACAGGTTTATGTAGTGTTTGGCTGATGAGCTGATTGAGACCTGGTGTCAATCTGCAGCCAGCCACGCCCTGCTGCCCCACACACCCTGCATGAGGGGAGACAAAGGAAGGGTGGGGAAGCAGAACACACATAACACAAAACTAGAGTTTAACCAAAACCCTAACACAGGTACTAACATTGAAAGTGCTTGCTTTATATTTTAAATTTCACTCCCTTTTCTTGGAAATATCACACTTATGAAATAATTGTGCTGGTCTTGACACTTAAGGGTTGTTGAGTGAAACTGAATACAAAGCTGCCCAGTGGCCTTATTTTTTTTTCTTCTTTTAACCATGGTCAAATCACTATCATTTATTTTTCTACAATGTTGAGACTCTCTCTTTTTTTCTTTTTTGACATTTGCTTCAGAATAGTGCTCCTTTCTTGCAACAACTTCAATGCATACTTCATTCCTGCAAGTATTTTCATCTAGAGAAATGGAGGAGTTGAATTTGCAATCGTTGTGTTATTGTAGAGTGATTCTGATTCACAAACATAATATAATGAATCTTTTCATTTGGTTTTATTTACGTGCCCTCGACTAACTCTCCTGTCATTTCAGATCCCACCCGTGCAGTCCACTCAAGAATGGAGGTTCTGGTTTTGATTAGACTTTGTCTGTTTTTCAGTAAAGTGTACTGTTTTTTTCACTTGTTGCCTCAGCATTGCGCTTTTAAGCTCAGATTTTTCTATGCTGGTAAACTTCATACTTAAGAAATGTGGTGAGAACAAAATTGGCCTAGCTCGCCCATCTTGAAAGCAATAGTAAATTTGCATGTGCACTTATATTGTGTGCGAAGTAAGCCCGTTTATATGCACATATTGGTGAATGAGGACCATATGCCTCCCTCTCCCATGTCACTGTCAGCCTACAGTAACTTTAACCAGAGCCACTGAATACAGCCAGTTTGGCAGCAGTTTAATGTTCACACCACTTGATGGCGCTCTTGCAGCATTATCAGTGCCACACTGTAACACAACATCACAGGATATTTCAAAATAGTTCTCACAATCAGGGCTAATTATGAGGTTATACATTTCATTTTATTGTTCTTCAAATTATATATTCATGTGAACATCAGTGCAAGATGGACATTGTGTACAGAGTTGAGTTGCACACATTAATTAAAGGTGCCCTGTGGGTTTTTTGTAAACAAACAAAAGTTATATTTACATTCAGTGTTAAAATTGTGTGTTCAGTGTGTCTTTGACCTCTTACACATATGCTGACATAAGCATTTGTTCCATCACAAACCCTATTTAAAGCCAAGTATTGTAAACATGGTAGTACAGTACAGCATAGTTTACATCAACATCTTCTTCCTTGTTGGCACACTGCAGTATTATGTTAGCATGTTCCTGCCCCCTTTTTTACCAGCAGATTAGTGCAACACCATTGGTGGAACTGTGATAAACAAAACAGGAAGAAAACACACCTCTGCATCACTGCTAGAGGTCAAAACTCCACAGGGAACCTTTAACACAGGAATAAAACACAAGTGCATTATATTATCTCATAACAGTTTGTAACTCAGAAAGGTTGATGTCTTCTGTTGGGTTTAATGTCATCTAGCAAAACCTAGCACATGGGTTTAATGAGTGAGATCTTCAATGATATAATGTGGGCTAACTTTTAGTGATGCTTTAAAAAAATAAAATAAAAAAATAAGACTTATGTAGTCCAATCACAAACCCTGAACATGTATTGTAAAACATAAATGCTAATAACTGTTATCTTAATGTTTCTTCATCCTCGATTTGACATTTATCCTTATACATGACGCCATGTCCCTTTTGTACACTGCATAACATGTCTAATAGTGTTTTGAATATGCATTACATTCTCACAGAAAAATCATAATAAAAAAGCATTCATTAAAAAAGGCCCTCATGCAAAAGTAACCAACTTATTTCTGAATGTGTTGAGTATGGACAACACAAAGAAAATAAAATACTACAATTTGTAACTCACCATTAAATTTAAAAGAAACAGTCCTTCTATTGCAGCATTTACAATGGGGGGAGGTGAGGTAAATATAACATAAAGCTCTCAAAGTAACACAATAAAATCCACAGCCTCCAAAAGGATCACAACGATGAATGAACACAACTCTAAAACCACCCGATCAGGAAGTTGTCACATGACTGAATCGACATTTATCAGTATGGGCAAATAGGGGCCTGTCAGCCCATCCAATTGCCTGCTCCACATACAACAACAGCCCATTCAGTTTCATGCATTTTACTGTTTCATTACGCTTTTGTTACAGCACAGAAAAGGCAAAAGTTTCCTGGTTATTTTTTCTGCCACACCACAGTGTTTGTTACATGAAACTCTGTAACTTTAAGATCAAATGCAATTCATCATCATTCTCTCTTGGCTGTTTCATGAACCCTATAAAGTATTTTTCTCTTACAGCTGTGTGTGTGAACAAACGTAAGAGAAAGACAAGAAAACATGCATGGATGAGGCCCAATGAGCCCACCAAATTTCAAAGGAGCAGTGAGGGAACTTTATCCCAACTGGCAGTGGAATGCTTGAGTTTTCAAGCACTCCATGCAGAATAATTATAATTGCTAGCAGGGACCTTTGCACCCCTGATAATTTCGTGCTCAGGTGCACCAAATAAACTCTAACCTGACATGTCATAGCTGATATCTAGGTTATCATTTATAACCAGCCAGTCTCATTGTCTATTTTCACAGAACTCAGAAATGTCAAAACTCTACTGGTGTAAAGACTCTATGCGTCTTATATGTTGTATGTACTGGTCTAATGTGAAAACAACCAATTGGCACACCAATGGATTTGCAACTGAAAAGTCTCAGTCAGTTATTTATTATATCCCACAACAAAAAAACAAATGTGGGACTAAATAGATAGATACTGAAGACATAACTGTTTGTTGGGACTCATCAGAATTTGGTTTATTATCTGTTAGCAGGAATCTGTTTGTAAATTCAAACTGAATCTTTCCATTTGATTTTGGCAGCATGGTAAGTTAAAGGGTCCATCAAAACCACTAATTAATCATCTGGGAATCACGAATATCCACAGCAAACATCACAAAATCCAACATTAGCTTCTGAACTTCAGCGTTATTGGCCAAAAGGCTGGTCAGTTTAAAAAAAAAAAAAGCTAAATGGATTACCAATTTATTCATAGTTGTGCCCTTGGATCATAAATAGTTGTTGCAAATATGTACAGACCAATAGACCAGCCTCTGGCCCCACTGCTAGTCTGGCAAAACTTCCTGTTCAACTTTTTCTAGAAATCGAGGGCTTTGTATGCTGCATCCCAAATCTTAACATAGATCGGGAAGTGAATTTTCAAACACAATGTATTCCACAATGCAAAATAATTCTACATTGGGTCTTTTTTCTTGAAAGCCACCGCCTTCCTTTGATTGAAATGAGACTTGTTCTTATTTTGATTCCACTGACACATCAAGATATCCCTGAAAGTTGTGCGGAAGGTCTTGTTACACAGGGCGTAGCACATTGGGTTGACTGTGCTGTTGACATAACATAACCAGTAGCCGAGCGCCCAAAGAGTCTCTGGAATACAGTCCTGGCAGAAAGTGTTCACCAGCACCATGATATTGTATGGTAACCACGTCGTGATGAAGGCGAAGAGGATGGCACTGAGTGTCCGTGCTGCTTTCTTCTCATTTGCCTTTTTTTCATTCTTGCGCTTGTTGATCTCTGTCTTGGCCTTAGAGGCGAAGCGTTTGGCCATCGCTGCGTCTTTCATGGTGATGGACCCGGATGATTGGTCGGCAGGTGATGAACTGGAAGGGTTTGATTGAGACCCTTTTCGACTTTTGCTGGAGGATGATTGCTTGTCCTTTGACTTTTTGTTTTTCTTGCCATCTAGATAGATAGATAGATAGATAGATAGATAGATAGATAGATAGAAGACATTATGCATTTTGTATCTTGTATATAACTATCTAAATGAGACTACTTAGTAAGGTAATTAAGTCCCACCTGTTGGAGGCCTTGATGGTTCAGCACCATCACCTTCCTCCTCTGATCCTGACTGGTCCCCATTGGCACCAACTTCATTGTTGTTAAAGGTGTCACAGCTGCTCTGCTCTGCTTCACCCACTGTAGTTGTCGTGGTGTTGAGGGACCTCTTGGATGCACGGCGGCCTGGCAGCACTGAACAACACCGGAAGCAGAAAGCTCCACATCTCCCTCTGCTTCCTGGTCCTCCCGGTACGCTGCCATTGTCCTTGTTGTTCTTCTCTGACGCCGCCTGATTAAGTTCATAGCTGCTGCAGCTTTGAGAGCTTATTTGGCGCAGCATCGGGGACGAATCCTTCTGGCTGTTAGCTGCACCTTCACCACTAGCTCTTCCACTGCCACTGCTTTGATTCTGAGCCTGGCTTGGGCTGTTGCCTGCACCAGATCCCTTGAGACCTTGTATATCTTTAGCACGCTTCTCCGTCTCCTGATAAATCTTCCAAAACAGGAATGCCATAATAGTTACTGGTAAGTAGAACGCAGCTATAGCGGTGCAGAAGGTAATGATGGGCTCGGACAGGAACTGGATGTAGCACTCGTTGGGTTGGACTGTCCGCTCACCCACAATGTACTGCCAGAAGAGGATGGCTGGGGCCCAGAGGATGAACGAGATGGACCAGGCTAATCCGATCATGGTCATGGCTCTCTTAGTTGTACGCTTGGCCCGGTATGTCAAAGGTCTGGTAACGGAGAAATACCTAAGAAAAGACAAAAAAAAAAGTTGAGAAACTGTACACATAAGGAGTAACTGAAAACGTGAATTACTGTGCCTTGAACGGCACAAATTAGTATCACCAGAGCCAGAAATTGTGTCCTAAACTAAGCCTGGGTAAAGTAAATATATGTATGGAGTTTTCCAAATGACACAAAATGTGTTATTAATCACCTTGACTAATTTGAACCAGAAAAATATGTTACTCCTTACATATGTCATATAATGTTGCTATGACCAGTGACACTTTGTTAGTAAATGTATCAAGATAAGCGGATATTGGTGGAGACACTTATATAGTGTTGGGGGCAGAGTTAGGATTAGAAAAAACCTGAATATGATTTAAGATATGCCCAAAGAAAATCTATATAGAAAAACAGTTCACTGGCCTGAATACAAACAGTCATTTAACTATATAGTCCTTCTAAATGTTTTCAGCTGCTCTTTTATACTTTGCGAAGCATGTTTCAATACAAATCTCAGATTTTTATTTTATATTTGTCCTCTTACCCAAAGCTATCAGCGTTATTTTGTTTTAGAAAGTTATTAAAAAGTTGTGATGTAAAGTTTTTAAGAGGGATGGCCAACAATATATGATGGTGGCCGTGAGTTTCATTTTTTTTTTTTATCAACGCAACAATGAATTAATGTTGTGTTACCTGTCGAAGCTGATAACAAGCAGGTTCATGACTGAGGCGTTACTGGCCACATAATCTATTGCAAGCCACAAGTCACAGACGACTGGCCCCAGAGCCCACTGGTCCATGATGATGTAGGTGGTATACAGGTTCATCGACAGCGTGCCAATGGTCAGGTCAGCAAACGCTAAGCTAAGCAGGTAGTAGTTGTTCACTGTCTTCAGAGCCTTGTTGATCTTGAATGACACCAACACCAGGATGTTGCCAACAACAGTGACCAGAGAAAGTGATCCAGTGAGGAAGACAATAATGATGACCTGAAGATGAAAAAGTAAGAAGAGAAAGATCCAAAGAAGGTGGTTAGGTTCATTACAAACAGTGCTGATCAGTAATCATCAGTATCACTTTCTGAGTAGTATAACGACTCACAGGTTCAGTAATATCATTTCAGTCCTGCAAAAGAGATCAATTGTTACAATGGGACTTTTGATACATGCTTTACTTGTCATTTGTTCTTATGCCTATGAAGAGCCAAATCTATGTGATAAAAGCTGGCGTAGTTAGTATTATCAGATAGTGACATGACATTAAATGGTTTGTCATGTGATTGAGGTTTCAGCACTGATAAAGCAAGTACATACAGAAGATCGAAGATGTGTTCAACAAATGCCAGATATTGCTCAATTCTTCTTTAACTATGAATATAAACACTATGACTGATTATTAGTTTACACACTTTATATTTGAGAAGTTAAAGCCTGCTTTGCCTCATTATGATCATCATAGGCTCATGTTTGGGTTAAATGTGGTGTCTAATCAGCCACAGAAAAAGTTGCTCGAATTGGTACAATATTATCCATCATATCTTGGATCTATCATTGTAGGACTGTTTTATTTCTAGACTATGAAATATTAAAATAATGCCTAATATAGTAATTAATTACCCATTCTAACTAAAGGCCTATTTATCTCCAGTCAGTTGGCTAGGTTCCCAGTTGCACCCTTACAGAGAATGTGCCTAGATTACAATGTAAACAAGCCAGACCCTGAATTGCAGGATGTCACCAGAAGAGGGTTCTTTCTTAACAAAGGCATAAAAATAATATTTCCAGTGGTGAAATAAAGCATCTGTACAATGCCTGCAGTTAATAACTAACTAACACATTAATGCATCAATAGTTAGAATTCAAGAGTTTAACTTTTTTTCTATAATCATCTGTATTTACCGCAAGCACCGACTGTTGTTGAGTCTCTGCATGCTCCTAGTTTTTGTTAATATGCAAAAAAAATAAAATAAAAAAAAATCCTTTTAATTGTATATCTAATTTTATCTGGAAAAGGACATAAAGTTCAATACAAGCAATTTTAAAAGCACACTCACACCTACACACTAAATATCATAAAATCAGTGATTTCAACCTAAATCAATCCAGCTTTTATGATGTCAGCTCCACCTGGTGAATAGATATATAATCTCAACTCGTTTCTGCAGATTTGGGACGTTACAAGTCAGCCCAGCACACAGTATGTCCCAGTGACTGATCACATTAAAGGAATGTCCCAGCTGGGATGCCACCACCATGTAGGAACGGGGAATTTGAGGGATGCTTTTACTATTTTCAGAATATAGAGCACACTGTTGAATACCATGATTATGCAAAAGTTCCTTTTACAAAACTGCAAACTTGCCTTCTAATTAATGTAGACAAGCTGTCCAACTTTATTTTGGAAAACCAACTATCAGTGAGTTCACATGGGCCACAAACTCTCAGGAGCTTTGAAGCAGCCATGTGAAGAGCCCAGCCGACTGTTTGTCTGGTGTTTAGAATTCCTTGCTACTTAAGACATAGAAATTACCAAATGAGGCAATAAAAATGCATTTGCTTTGAGTGCACTCAACTTGCATTTGACACATCTCCTGTTTGCACATTAAGGTGTCAAAAACTGTAGCAGTAAGCCATATGAGGTGTTAGTTATGGTGGCCGGGTAGTGTCAGGTGATTTGCAAACTCAAAATGCTTTGCAAAAGAAAAAAGCATGAACGCCAATCGCCGCAGCACAAACGCTAACCGTTAGCAGCTAATGTTAGCCAGTCGGACACATGTGAGGTGTACCATTAGCTTTCAGCAGAAGTAGATAACGTCACAGTCACTGTGTCCCAAATCTAAGCTAATGGCCAACATTCTATCAAAATATCACAATAACTAGTAATATTAATAAGCACATTACGGTTTCAGTTAATTTGGTAGTGTAAAACTATAGTCTAACTTTTTATTCGTCTGACAGGCTAGCGTAAGTGGCTAACGTTAGCGGCTAACGGTTAGTCTGACAACATAAAGCTATTTTTTCCCCCGGAATAACTGCTTCTTAAAAGCCTCAGACAGACAGCAGAGTAGCGGGGGGTGAGGTGTGTGCTTCTCCTCTGCTTCCGTTGTAAGTTTACTTCGCGTCGCGGCTCTTTTGAGTTTGTGCTGCAGCTATTGGCATTCCTGCTGTTTCTTTTGCAAAGCGTTTTGAATTTGCAGATCACCTGACACTTCCAGGTATCAGGTGATTGACACTGTGAAGTCAGAGGTGCTGCTTACCTGCCAGATCGTATGTCCTCCTAATGGATCAAAATCCTCTTCTGGCAGGATTAATGTCCGGTTAACCGGTGAATCAGTGACATTTCCTCCTTGTCTTGAGACATGACTGACATTATACGGCTTCCACCCACCAACACTGTCAGTTAATAGGGCCAACTCCTGGTAGGAGCCACCTGAAGATGAAAACACATGAGAACATCAGGAAAATAGTCTGTTAAAGCACCTCATTATTATCTTACAGAAATCATAGAAAGCTGAATGACAGTTTATTTTAATTAGATTTGGACGGTTTACAATTGCTCAGTAATACTTGCAAAAATATTGTGCAATTAGATTTGAGCTGCCTCATGTCTGCCTTATATCTGGAACCTTTGGTTTAAATCAGAGAGATTTAAAAATCACATTTTCATTTAACACATATTTGTTTAGTATCCATTTAACTTTAGCTGTTGTGGTCGTTTTCATTAAAATTATAAATACTAAATACTTATCATTTTGAGGACTTTTTAAGAAATATTATTCAACATGTGCACAAAACTTCACAACATCTGTATTTATTTGTATGAAGACAGACAGAGCTTTAGTGCTGTGCAGTACCTAAGAGGGCAGGCTCAGCTATCAGGGTGGTGTCCGGCTGGTCCCTCATCCCAGGAGAACTGTTTGTAAGGAAGTGGATAGAATCAGAGCCGGAGGTCAGGTTCATGATGACCAATGGACATCTTGGAGAGAAGGAAAAAAATGTAACTTATTCTTTAGCATTTCTTAAAAGCACATGTAATTGCAGGTATTTCATTTGAAGGTTTCAATCAGTGGAGCCTGCAGTCAACTGTGTGTCAACTGGATCAAAGCACCCTTACATATTTACATCCTTGGTACCAGAAGAGGAAATATCTCACCACGAGTTAGAGTGACCATGAAGATAAGACTACTCTCTTTGCATGTAAAATACCATAGAAATAAACATGTGGAATTATGTATCTGGAAACAATGGGTGCAAGACAGCCATTGCATGCATCAAATCAAAGCAGGCTTCAAGCCCAAATCTCTCAGTCTTTTTGAAACACTGAGGCCCTGATAAGCATGTGGTTTTTCCAGCAGACATCACTTAAGACTCTAGCTGCACAGACCACTGGCAGAAAGCACAGTCTTGGTCTGATAAGTGTTTACTTAATGTTATTTGTTTGTGAAACTTCAATATAATGGCTACTATGAGGACTAACATCATCACAGAAAACTGAAATTGGGCTCATTGAATCCACAGGAGTGACAACTTTCCAGTAATATCCAAGGAGAAAATAATGCATGGGTCAATGGTGAGATTTTCGTCTTAGATTGCATGTGCAGACGTGAATGTAAGACCCATTAGACGGTCAGAGATATCATGGCCCTCTTAAATCTTCTAGCTCTATATGATATCAGTATTTTTTCTATTGCCCTACAATGGAGCATGCTACAGCCTCTGACAGAGAAAGGGACAATGTTTCAAATATGGATATTGCTGCAAAGATGCAAAAAAAAAATCTAAACGATGAGGACGTCATGCACATTATTAGTCTCAAGATCTATACAGTCGCCACAGTTTTAAGATGACCCAAGATTACTTTCACCAATTAAGTATCTGACTAAAAACAAACATTTTTAAAGTTGTGTGCTTGTAGACAGACCTGAAAAAGCTGATGATGTTGTTATGTAGGAACATTTCAAGCTATCTATTGCAATCAGATCATGCCATAATCAGTTTGTTTTTTGGGGGTACATACTGCTGTGTCAGTGGCAGCCAGCATGGCCCTTGTTAAAAAAAAACAAGCATTTTAAAAGTTATGCCATTAGCATTATGTTGTGGTTGTTTTGACATTGTTTTGAACTATTCCTTTCAGTTCAGTTTATTTGGGTACATCCAGACACAGTTCCTGCAGAAGGAAGTGGAATTCACTGTGATGCGTGTTCATATAATTATTACAGACATAACAGGGTTTTCTTTTCTAACATATCTGGGATTCCCATAACAGATACAAACAGAAATATTGGTTATGGTTAACTAATGTTATTGGCTGTGTTGTTAAGTAGCAGTGTAACTCAAATGAGATCCGGCAGTAAAATTCACAAGGTTCCAAACTGAAAAGCATTTGGGTGAAGGTGGTTTGTGGACGACCATGGTGATGGCACTTTTGACCATTATGTCTGTAGGTCTTTTTGGGACAAATTTTGTTAAAATAACCTCTTTTAATGGGCCAGTTAGCTCAGATGGTCAGAGCGTGGTGCTAATAACGCCAAGGTCATGGGTTCAACCCCCATACTGGCCAGACGTAGGAACTAACACACAGCAGTGTCTATGCATGGTTGGCTTTTTTTTTCAGCACACTTTTACCTGACAAGCAAGGCTTTTATGTTTCAAGCTCATACACCTTCACAGCAGCCAACATGCCATCAACACACTGACCTTTCAGCAAATTTTAGCTCTCTCCAATTGTAAAAATCAATCACATATTCTAATGGATAAGGTGTCTTTCTTGGAAACCTTCAGACGTATTTGGGTGAACATGGCAGACTGTGGAAGAACATGTTGGTTACATTTATTGATGTTTAGAAAGTCTTTTCTGTTTACTAATTTTTTTCAAATATAAGTTTGATATTTTCAGAGACCACGTGGCCTAATGGACAAGGCGTCTGACTTCGGATCAGAAGATTGAGGGTTCAAGTCCCTTCGTGGTTGCAATTTCTAGCTTAGTTTGAAGAAAATCTTGCTGAGCATGTGAGCTGTTACCTCCCGGGCAACAATGTTTGCAGTCTCAGTATAAGACATTTAAGTAATGCCCTGTCCACTCACCAAAAAGGCCATTTTTCATTTGAAGGTGCAATGTGTAATATAATTGGCAGACAGGTTAGACATGCAATAAAACTGCAATATCATCTAACATAAAGCAAACTAAAAAAAAAACCCAACAACTTAAATCTAACTGAGATTCTGATTTGAACAGACTGGTGCTGGAGTCTTTTTTCGTCCTGGCAGAGATTACTCCCTCTCCCCCTCTGCACAGTCCTGAAAATGTGGCTAATGCTAGGGTTTTACTTCATGATAACACAGCTATCAATGGCATTGGAGGGAAAAGACAATGTAATCTGCCTCACTGCTGCTTCCTCATGCATCACCACCGGTGGCTCCCCTCCAGATACAAGTGGTCTTCCAGAGACAGGCTGAGGCTAGGTGGTTAGCATGCTAATTTCAGTAGATATCTCTGTAACACAAACATAGATGTTTCTGACATAACGTTGGACCTGCCAACTCTTTACACTCATTTTATAATGTTAGTTAAGTCTTAGACAGATTTAAACTGAAAATGTGGCCATATCATACAAATTGTATCTTTAAAATGTGAGTATTTCCTACTTTTTTACACTCAAAGTACTGGAGTACCAGGACTTGTCATGATTCCCTGGAGAAACTTCTGTCCTTCATTTTCTTTCAGGGTGAAAATGATCTAAACACGCTGATCATTTCGCGTTCAATCCTCAACTCCCATTGCATTGCTGGTTCTGGCATAGATTAGCATAGCCTGTAAAGAATAGATGACATTACTAATACAGGCTGTACTAATTAAAGCCAGAACCATCATATCTCCTCAGAAAATCTTCAAGCGGTGTCTCTAGCTCTGATGTACGATGTTGGAGATGACAAAGGTTTGCTGAAGGACTACATTCCTACACAAATACATCTCAATAAGCCTCTCTGCAGTCACACATTTTGTTGCTGTAACTGGTGAATATTTGTCTCCCATTAAGTTCCATTCTGTTTAAGTGAAGGGACGAATAAAACAAGCTTGTGCTGCTAAAGCAAAAAAATGTTTAATGTGTGAATAATAAAAGTTATAATGTAGTCAGTCACCACAACCCAGTTCCTGGTTCAACTACCACAAATTGATAATAATAATAATAATAATAATAATAATAATAATAATAATAATAATAATAATAATAATAATAATGCTGGTAACAGTAGCCTCCACACAAACAAATTTGTTCATGTTAAGAAACCTGAGGATGAATAATTGGTACATCCTTTTTTAAGTATAGGTCACATTTTTCTCAGCAGAACTTAAAAAAAAAAACAACTGAAAGTGTTGGTTGTTTTTTATGGAGGTCAAAACCTAAGCACTACAGTGCCCAAATGTCAAGTTCAGTCACACCTAGTATGAAAGTTTGGCTGTCTGATGTACCAAATGTGTGGTAATCTTTAAGAGTCAGTCTGAGTATAAAGTCCTCACCAGTGTCACCATCCCTCTCCAATATATTTCAAAGAAGCAAAAGCCAAATGCACCTACCAGTCCACTGTGGTTCCCAGTATCCAATATGCTATCCTGCAGGGAAGCCCCTCTGCTAATGCAGCATGCTGCAGCCTGCTGTGGCTCCGACTGTTCAGCTGTCTGTGACTGGAACCTCCAGCTCCGCCTTTCACAATTGCTTTGCTCGTGTTGGCTGCAGAGCCCCTCAGATGTTGGCTGTTACATGACAGAAGAGTTCTAAGGAGGTGTGCTCTAGGGGCTGTCACAACCCTGATTAACTGGTGACAAAGTGCGCAGTTTGGTGAATACATATTTATATAAAATCTATTGCAGAAATGGGCTCACAGTACATACATATAATATTTACATGTTCATAAATGAAGCGCAGTAAAGAGATGGGGGAAACAATAAAAAGCAGTTGCAATGTTATGTTCAAAAGTTTTTCTGATACAGGCGTGGAGTCTGCACAGTCCTGACCATGTGGCTAATGCTAGGATTTTACTTCATGATAACACAGCTATCAATGCAGTGCCACTGGAGGGAAAATACAATGTAGTCTGATATTGTGTTTGAAATTTTAGGCTTTAAATGAGGTACCATATTCAAATTATTGGTTGGACACCAAAGAAATAGTTTAGTTAGAACCAGCTTCAAAAATGACACACACACACTTCCTTCATTACATTTGGAGAATGATTGCTTTCTGGATGGATGCTTGATGAATTACTCAGGAGCTCTCCTGACCAAACAAGGCCATATAATTGGCCAGTCATATATAGTGTGTTGAAACAAGCCAGAGGCCAAACTCTCATGACCCCTAAACACACCCACACACACGCACACACACATGCACAGAGAAAGAGAAAAGAAAGAGAGATTCAGTGTCCAACAAGAAAGTGAGTCGTGTATTAGCTTTGTTACTCAGCAAAGAGAGCAGGATGAAGGAGGAAGTGAGGCTTAAGTGCTTACCAGATTTATAAAAGCACGAATACACAGACACTACTCACTGGATAAATGGAATTTTATATTTCAATGAATATATAAAAAATAAAAAAAAAACTGGATTAAGAATAATCTACTCCTCACAAGTTCATAAATAAAGCTTTATTTTCAAAATCATGCAAATCCATTAATTTCTCATATACTTAGTCCCATTTAGTACATTATTCTGTCAGAAGTAGCAACAGTCTACTCCAAAGGTTTACATGGTGCACGACTGTGTGGCAACCCAAACATGCCTGCTCTGTGGTAAATATGAAAAACATTTATATTTACATGAGCAAAATACCCCTTATTAATGGAAATATCTGATGTTGCATTGTAATGAAAATAAAAGTTACAAAAATATGGCAGAATGAGCACACTGCTATATACATAACACTGTGTTATCATACTTGTATTGTCGTCTGTGCTAAATGTGAATCGCACATGCAAACTCACTCAACATTAAAGTGCAATCTGTTAAGATAGCAGCCTGTAGTGGCAGCATGTCTGTGATGAATTCATGTGCAGTACTTTGGCCTTAATGTCATGTGCACTCAATAACTAACAACGCCTCGCAGTCATTTCATCCATGTGTTTCACAGCGGGAGCACTGCTCTGTTGGTAAATGCTGCAGCAGCTGACATGTTTCACAGGAAAGCAAACATTAGTTAACTGATTTTTTATAGTGAACTGCTTTGTATTGTAGGTTGTTTATTGTGGAGCTTCAAAATGTTCAATATTTCCTCAAGAGACTGTGGAATCAATTACACAGCTACTTTTGTGTAATTGATTCCTCAGCCAATCACACACCAGGATTAAATATTACCTTATAATACTGACCCAGGTTTTATAATTGCTTTGCTTTATCGCACTGTGTCACTGTTATATTGGTCAATATGCTTGTGTCACGTTGTATTAACTGACTTAATATTAAACACTTTGTGCCCTCATAGCTTATTAGTGTAAAAAACATGTTAATGAAGTATTTCACCAGTGAAAATTAACTAACAGCCACTGAGGGTTTGGAGAAACCAAACCAAGTGGGCAACCTCCACATGTCTTAAATCTGTTAGAAATCTGTGATGGTAGGCAGTTATCCCAAACCTGCATGGATGGTTGTTGTTTTTAAGCAAGGAGCCAACATATATGTGTGTGTACATACTTTGCATTGTCTTATCATTATTTATTAAGCAAATAAAATCCAAGGATAATAAATGAATAAATAATTTTATTTTAAATTGAGACAAAGTTAAGCAAGCTTTTATTTGTTTTGCCTTTGTTTGCAATTTACAATGGTCAGTCACCTCCCATACACTCCCTGAAGGGCTATTGCTTGAGCTTAAAACCAAATGATACTTAAAAAAAAAGAAAAACAACCAAACCTTTGACTCATAGTATATTAAAACAGAGATGGTTAAGTGAGAGAAAAGCAGGAGCCATTTCCTTTTTTTCAGAGGGTTGCACTTGTGGCAAATGACTTGAAGAGTTACAATGAAGCCCACAACACTTAAATACGATAATACAGAAATCTTAATTCATCTTAAATAATCTTATTGAACAATTTGGAACAATGGGTGACATAGATTCAGTGTCTTTGTTATACTTGTTAATTAAACCCGCATAATAAACATGCAATGGCATTTTTTTCTGAGCTATTTTTCTGGAGAATGTCTATACAAAAAGAGTAACTCCCTTTGCTGTATTGCATAAGATCATTACCAAAACAAAAATAAAAAAAAACAACAGCCTTCAGTTAAACAATCCTTAATTGAAAATGTTTCCAGGACATGTTTGAACTTTTGCCAGCTCTGAACATTCATTTAATCAACACACACTTCCTATCACTGCAAAAATGAACCCCTTAAAAAAAAAGACAAACAATACTGCAATAATAATTGTGCCTTAAATAGATTATGCTTCTGATATAATCTCTTTCTGATGTTATTATTTCCACCCTTGCACCCTATTCACACTTCAGGAGTCACGAGTTCTGTGGAAGGTTTGCACTTGTATTGACTTTAATCCCTGCCAGCTAATCTTCCTGCTCTGCAGTGAGGGGTGTAACAATTAAAATACAGTGTCGGATAAAAAAATGACTCTTGTCTCTTGATGTTGACTCTTATATTGCACGAGACAGAGTGTATACAGTATGTGTGTCTGCAGCAGAGTGCGCACTAAAACAAGGCATAGCTGATATTTGAAGGCGTGGCAGCATGATGGATGATAAATGTGATGTTGGAACAGCACACAGAACTTTTCCTGCAGTAGAATAAACAACTGTTTTAACACTCTGGTGCCACTTTATTAGGTGCACATAACTATATCCCACTATAGGCTTTTGTAAGTGTGTTTATCCCTTTGGAGAATCTGTTTTTGAATACTTTTCTTCTTTATACTTTAGAATTGTTTTCCCCACCATGTTGGTTTCATTTTTGTCAGCACATCACCTTTATGACCTGATAATTTTTTTCCCACTTTGACGTACTGGATCCACACTTTAAATCCAAAACAACAAAAACAATCAGATTTTTTTGAAAAAACACATCATGCTAAATGAAGATTTTTAAAGAGTTGCAAATGTTAACACTGATTGCAAATATAAAATTTAAGAGGTAAAATAAGGCTAATATTTAGTGCTATAATTCTATACTAAATATGTTTGACCTTGTCTAAAGTTTTACTTGGACTAGCAGCATCACACATAAACTGCCATGGAGTTTCAAGCCAGTACATTAGAGGCTGCTTCATTTACACGTCTTGATTTGTGATGACATGTAATAATTCTGCATCACAAACTGCAGAATTCAAAATGATCATACCATGGAATCAACAGCTCTAAAGTTCTCCTTCAACATAACTTCACATTATAAACTTGGAAAGTAGGTAGAGTCTTTGATTGGACTGCATTTCTTAAGCTAGGTGTACCTAATAAAATGACAACTATGAGAGCATGTAGAGCCACACAAATTAATTCAATGGTTATCCTGAAAGAAAGTAGGCATCTGCACTGTTTGTTTACACCAGCAACACTGATGCCACTCTCCTCATTTGTCATATCAAACTAAACGCTGATTTCCTAGAACTTTACATAAAAAATCATCTGTCAGCACTGTATAATAAACCAGAATTGATTGCACTTCTTTAATTTGTAACACCCCTTTTTGCACTGCATAAAGCTATAAAGTTAACGCAACTGAGGTTGTAAATGATTTCAAATGACCGGGTGATATTTCTACTCAGCACCACACCAATACTGCTTAAGGAACAGTGAGACGTGCCAGTAATTTTAATGTTCCAACAACAGAGTCCTGAGGACATTTCTCCTTCTGTCCTTCTATTTTCATATCGTGCTCAAACCCAACATGTTTGTGTCACTCAGAACCGCCCCGTCCTCCAGCTCCAGATGTCACCCTCAGTCTATACATCCTATTTATGTGACACTCCCTGACATTCCTCTCTCTTCCTCCAGCTTGCATAACTCTCCTCTGGCTTAGTAAGGCACTGTATCCTCCTGTCTCCACTCCCTCTGTCTCCATGTGTCTTCAGTCTGTCCTCCAGCTGTGACGGATCTGATGCTCCAGTCTGGTTGATTATTTATCATAGCTAATAAGCATGCTCTAACTTTGTCTGCAGCTTTAAAGTTTTAAACAGATAAATTCCTTTTTTTTTTTTTTTGCTGCTTTGGTATTGCTTTTCATAAAACACCGCCTAATTAACAAATGTACAGAGTAAGCCCTAATTGGGGAGCGTTAATTGAAAAAAAAGACAGTCTTAAGCCCTATTCATGACACCTGATGTTTCTTACACTCCACAGTACTATTGGATAGAACAAACATGCTGACTATTAGCTATTCTTAGTGCCTTGACCAGCTGTGGGACTAAAGGTTTGTCTGGATGGTGGCATTAGGTCATGTGTTCAGGAAGTTTCATGGCAATCTGATCAGTCGTCGCCCATAAATACTGATCTACCAGGGTGTTGGACGTCCAGACATCTCTATCCTAAGGCCATGCTGCTAGGGGCAAAAGATAAAAAAGGAAAATAAAAAAGAAAGATTCAGAGTCATCAAACATGTCAATAATGGATTGAACCATTTTGCAAGCATTTCCATAGTCTTCCCAGCCCAAAAAAATGTAGATAACCTGCAAGCTGATGGAGGATTGTTGAGTTTCCAGGTCACTTCAGCTCCACTGGAACAAAATGGACTATTGATCATGTTGCTAGTGATGTTAACACTTAGTTAAGGAGCCCTTCACACACAGTGTTGGCATGTACAGGATGCGGACACAATATTAACATCTGTAAACCATTCTAGAAGTCAATCCAGTACAACGGCCCTGTTTGTGACGATCAGGATGATCAGTTGTTGTTGACAGTGTCAGAGGTGTTGATTCCACTCCCTGGTAGCTGTGTCAAATTGGTGGTGTATTGAGTTTCTTATGTGGAGGCACCTAGATCTTTCTGCCCAGGAAACTAAAAAACAAAAGTAAAATCAAATCCCTCACTTCTTTGACATTCTGAACGAAAGCTGACAGAAGCTTCTCAAAGGTCCGATTATTGCCGAGCTGTTGCGTTGGATTACAGCAGGGTTGTAGAGGTGTTCCTTTATGTGTCCTCACCCTGTACCTACATGCAACGTGCATTGTACACATGAAAAGTCGTAAACATCATCATACTAATGTCTGCTCTGTGTGTTGATCATTGTCCTGAAAGTCTTTCAGGTAGAACTCTCCCTTTACATTCCTTCCATTCTCCTCATCTGTCCTTCCTTTTTCTCCTTGCTCCATTCGTCCTTTGTATTTTTTGCTTGTTTCTGTGAATGTAGAATAAGATGAAGTCATCATCTGAGCCAAAAAACTTGACGTGCCATCAGTCCTATTGTACAGCATATGCTCTGATATTTTCTATGTACAGAGTCAGAGTTAGAAGCATTCCAAACAAAGTGTGCTGGAAGTTGGGGCAGAGCTGGCGAGTTGAGTGTCTGGATGAGGAAGAGCTGTGAGAAAGGCTTACGGTAGGACCTGTCATAGAGGCTGGAGGTGTGATTCCTCCTAGCATGGGGTGTAGACGGGGTGTAGAACCCATTGTCCAGTAGAACAGGGACCCCTTACAGAGCAGTAAGACAGGTTGAAGGGAGAAGCAAAGGGAGGATGGCTGTAGCGGGCCTTGAACAGGTTACAGTATGAAAGGGACGAGTTTGTTGCTTCAAGGGCGGATCAGTTGAGCTGATCCTCGTACTGTTTCCGGAAACAGTCACCAGCGGGGAAAAACTCCCAGCAACGCTCCTGGTACATTTTCCATACGTAAGACTCCTTTAAGACAGACAGATGAGAGGAGGAAGGAAGGGGTTATGTTAGATACAGGATACTTCATATAATAATATATTCAGCTTTTGAGTTTAGATGTATTAGTGAATGCTTCAGACACGTAGGCCTCAGTATGCTTCAGAAGTGACATTTGTAAAGAGACAATGTGGTCTATTGTTGTTGTTGTCATGCTTGCGGAGAGGAGAGACGTATACAGATGTATATAAAGATGTAATGATGTGGTTCTCTAGCCTGTATCAAATCAAACAAGTCCTGATAAGGTTAGCAAGTTGAACCAACTGTGAGCCAGCATCAGCACCAGCACTAGAACTGGGTTTATGTTGGTATTACAGGATCTGACAAGGCCTTTATTTGAAGCATACTGAAGCTGTAACAATGCTAGCAGCAAGGATATAAGTTCACAATAGCATATATCTATGGGGACCAAAAGGAAATGAGCTGGTTTACCTGGCCTGTGTGCTCTGTTTCATCTTTGTTGATGAGATACATCACAAAGAATCTAAAACACAGACACACAAACACATTAGAGAAATATATCCACTGACAGCATTATGACACATGCACAAACACACACACACACACACACACCGTCAGAGCCTGATGCTACATACAGTCCAACCCTTACTACAAACAAAATCAGTTCAAAGCTTTGAGTCTCTTTCCATATTAATTTAAAAAAACAAGACATTAAGGGTAGTTTATCACCATAATGCCTAACCTAAAACAGATTTGAATTCTAACCCTAAAATCATTTATTTTGACTTGTATTCTTTTTAGAAAGGGAGGACATACAATTTCTTTGATGCCTCTGAATATTATCAACCCAATCTGTTCTGAGACACATACACATTTCTAAGAACATGTCCAAAATTATAGAGCTAAGATATGCATCTACCACTTGTTGGATGTAGACTGTGTTTGCAGCATGTCCATTAAACAATAAAGTATCCTGACATAAATGTAAAAGCCATGACTGTTTCAACATTTTTTGTGTCATTGTTAGAAAAACTCCCAGTCATTACAAATCAGAAGCAAAGACCAATGAGCATTTATTGAGTCTTTCATCAGGTGATTTGCATAAGGCGGATGTCAAGATAAGAAAAAAAAAAACAGGTTGAAACTACATAAGAGGTGCAAGTACACACGCACACACACACACACACACACACACACACACACACACACACACACACACACACACACACACACACACACA
>JAOWBC010000617.1:19050296-19067408 GCA_028566105.1 Hypoplectrus providencianus
TGGTGAGTGTGTGACGACGCCCAGGTGCACAGTTGGTCTGGTTGGTAAGTGCACACACACACACACACACACACACACACACACACACACACACACACACACTCCAGATGTACTCACAGGTAGTTGGCTAGGTTGTGCTCCTGTAGTGTGTGCGTTTCAAAGCCATGTGGCACTGTGTCAAAGTAGTCATTTCCTATTCCACAGATAAAACATTTTGTCTGGAAGACAAACATATGTGTTAAATGACTGTCATTACACCACATTTACCTGTAATTCTAATTCCAATTTACACTGGTTCTGTCATTAATGTGCTGTAAAATATTGTCCTGTTTTTAGACACACTTAAAACACGTTGAAATAATGTGTTATTGTGTGTCTGTTCACCTCCATGTCTTCTTTCACTTGTTCCTGCTGGTCCCTCAGCTCTCCAAAAGCATCAATGATCAAGCCTATAATGTTCACACCACAGATGGTAAAGAAGTTAATGAACGAGACCACACCTCCTAAAAACCAAACACCTTTTGTTTCATCCACATTACATTTAATATTCCTGTAAAAGTTGTTATCCTTGACTGAAAAAGACGGAACAAAGAAGACACAACATGTCAGTGCAGACAAAAAATTGTGTGTAATATAAATAAATGTTGGTTGCATTCCATTTATTGTGTGAGGGCCATAACTCGGATGGTTTACTGAGACACAAAGAGAACACAGCCATCATTAATGTTATGAGTTAAATTGGTTGTGCTGTGAAACATGCTGTTGCTTCCAGCTGTGATATGTTGCCCAGATTTGATTTGAAACTGTGGGTCTAAATAACATATCTGGCATATTGTCTGAAGGCAGCCCTTCACATTGGTCTGTATGTGACTGAACGAGTGATCACACTTTGTTCAGGGGGGCGGGGCTACTCAAGGCTGCTTGTATGCTGTCCTCTTCTGTGTTCACAGTGTGTGCCAGTTTTCAAACACAATGTCTTTGGCATCACAAGGACAGTGCTGTTACTTCCCTCACTTCATTTCAAAGGTATTTCCTGCCATGGAATTATTATTGACATTAAATATTCCTGTAACACAGTACCTTAAAATTACAATGGATTTGACAGTCTTTTTGAACTATAGAAACACATTCAATGAGTAGAATTTATTGTTGCAGACACACATCCCATAAATATGTGACATGTTAAGAGGCAGGAAAAGACCTGTTGATCATTTTAACTGTTTACCAGCACACATTTCCCAAAAACTACTATTTTAATTTGAGCCATGTGTCAAACAATCCACCCTTATGCAATGCAAAATAAATGGCTCCACAGAGGCAACCCACTCTAGGTTTTTTATTTTAAATAACTACGTCTTTTTGATTCTTGAAGTATGTTACAAAGTCTGTATTCACAGCTGATGTGAAGTGTATTCACTGGTATGAGATGACAGCTGAAAATATGTTTAAAGGAGCATCTACCGTAATCTAACTCCCAGATGGAGAAAATATCTCCTCTCACATAAACCATTCTAATGGTTCATCCCTCCAGAACAAATGATCATGACTGCTAGGGCACGGCTGCAAAATATAAATCCGACCCAAGCTATGATGCAGATTTAGCTCAACAGATGCTCCAACAGGGAGTTATCTCTGCACGTTATTTGTGTGTGTGTGTGTGTGTTGCGTGGCTCACCCTGGATGATGGCCAGGAGGATAACAATGACGAAGAAGAAGAAGGTGATGTCAAAGATGATGCGATAGATCTCATATTCGTCCCCTGCTGGGTCCTCAATCTGGTCGCCAATCCCTCCACCTGCTCTCACTCCTACATACATGTGGAACATATAGCACTGGGAGACACAGTGAGAGGGGGGGGGGGGGAGAGACATTTCAGGGTCAGGATCAGAAATGCTTTATTGATCCACAGGGGATATTGTGTCATGCCAAAAAATATAAATCCCTCCTGAATATACCTGAACCAGTGATGGAAAGATTCACTTTGTTAAATCTGGGTGATTTAAATATCTAAAAGCACTAATTGTTAAAATGAAAAATAATCATAAACTTAATAAACTTTTCTTAAAGTGTATATGTTGCATGGCCATGATGATTTAAGCAACAAAATGCATATTACTAAAAACAAAGTTAATGAATCTGTGTCAATGAGGAACCTGGCATGAGAAAGATACATATTTAATACATACAGAACAAGATGCAGAGGAGAACCGAGTACAGCAGAGAGAGAAGAAGACAGATTAACCTCTGCACAGAGACAGAAAGATGGAGATTGGAACAAGTGAGCAGAAAAGAAGAGATCAGCTCAGATCCTCTCACCCTACTGTGAGTGTTATTATAAGGGATTTATTCACATAAAGGGAGGGAAGGAAAGAGCAAAAACTTGCCCGGGGCAGTGGCCCTTCATCACACTAAGCCCCTGTCACTTTCCTGTAGACCAGTTAGAGCTGCCACCCGCGGCCCCTTAATAGGAAACAGAGGAGCTCTATGGAATGCTATGGGTGACTGACTATAGGGGATTAGAGTGTGTTTGTCCTGAAATTTCCGGGTGACAGAAGGCCCCCTCCCACCTTCAGATAACACACGCCATAGAGCCCTTATATAGTATTTCTTTCAGATGGCTTGGTAGCAAAGACCAGTGCAGTACAGCAGTAATTCATTCTGTCTTTACCTGTTCCCTTCCTCCATCAACATGTTCAGATATTTGACTTATATTAAACATTTGCACTGATTATACACGATACATGAAAGAGTTAGACCAATGAATGGGGCCAGTGGGTTAGCAGTTACTATTGGGCTGAACTCCAGTATTACTTTTCAGTACCACAAACACCATCATTTTACAGCACATTCAAAAACAATAGTTACCAATGAGCTTTCCTGACAAGGCAGCAAGATTCTGCCTCAGTGCAGGTAAACATGATGTGTGATGGTCCTACAAAAGCATAAACTAAGAAAGATTAATATCACATTCCTTGTTAAGTCCTGGTGCTTTTAATTTTGTTTCCCTTATGTCTTTTCTCTAATATTTTGTGACTCCCATCTTCACTCTGTGCTCCCTGTTTGTTTCCTGCTCCCTTTAATCCCCTCACCTGTCCTAATGTGCCACACCTGTGTGTCCTTCCTCCCCTCACACAGGTGTTCCCACTCACTCTGGCTGATCAGACCTCCCCTCAGGAGTGTGTGTGAGTGTACAGACTAAAATGATAGACATCTTCCTGTGTCTCCTGTTAGCTTTGTTCCACCTGTTCAGGTGTACCTGTATCATTGTTATTGACAGATGGAGATTTGTGACATAAATTCCAATCCAAACGAATAAATGGCCTTTCAGTACTGTGCTTCCCTTTGTTCTTTGCCTGTTGGTCTTGTACTTGCTCCAGCATTCATCTGGGAGTTTTCCTGTGTATAATTTGGCCTGTTTTGACATTTTAAATTTTTGGATTCTGCCTACCATTTTAGACATCTTTTTCTGTTTGATTGCTTTTGTGTGTACTGAACCCCGCTTTAAGTAAAGAACACAGTCTTTGAGTATGCTTCTGAATCTGATCATGTGCCCCAATGCAACAGAAACATACAATCAAAGTAATACAACAGGAAGCTAAGAAAATAGAGCAAAACCAACAACAGATTAAAAGCACAAAGATTACATTACAGTGTTATGATGAGACTATCAGGCTGAACTAAAAGCAAAAGAAAAATAATATCATGTTGGGTGTGTTCATTATCAATAGTGGAACATTAGTTGTTTTGGGACAGGATGCTATTCCAGAGCCTGTGAGGACCAACTAAACAAACAACCTTAAAATAGCCTAATTGCTCACTGGTAAAGGTCATAAAACTAAAGCTGTCATAATAACCCTAGTTGGAACCAACCTGATGTTTCTTTGCTGCATTTTTCCCCTCTGTCACTATCAAAAAAAAGAATTAAAATGAACTAAAATGAGAGACTTTATAGAACGGGTCAACTCCACATACAGGGAACAAGAATAATCTTTAGGTGATAAACGAAAAAATGAGTTTCCAGGTCTTTACAAGATAAAAATGTCTCCCTGTAAAATCCTGCTCCTTACTTATGAAGCCCTTAAGGAGCTTACAGTGCCCCTAACCCTACCAGAACACTCTGCTCCTTGGATGGACGGTTATTCTTGGTTCCTAAAGTCTCCAAAAGTAGATTCAGAGCCTTCAGTTATCCAGCTCCTCTCTTGTGAAGCCATCTTCCAGTTTCAATCAAAAGGACAGTCACATTAAAGAGTAGGCTTAAAACTTTCCTTCTATACAGAGATATATGGAAGGTTTTATTAATTATAGATGGAACCAAGGGAAGTCATGTATAAAATGCTAAAAATGAACCTTTAGGGTAAACCAGAGATGAAGAGCAGTTTCCTATTGTGGCTGAGAGGATACAGATAAATCACAATGGAGGCATATGCTGTTAATCTGCTGCTCCAGCATCATAAAACTGCCTTGCTGTTTCAATTCCAGATCCCATTATCCAGGATCATCACTGTTATTGCACCAAAGGAGCCTTAAATTGAGCTTGCATCCTGATAAACACCTCAGGTTAGCTGCATAAAATTCATCTTCCCTGTCCTATTCCCATTCTATTCCTAAAAAGCTAACGGACGCCTGGAAGAGAAACCGACTAAAAAGAACATGTAATCTTCGGCAGCTCAGCTGAACCGCATGCAGGGCCCGAGGGTGAACACTGTCAGACTAAAAGCTCTGACCCATGACATTCTGTCCATAAATGGAGCTGGACCCTCTTTAGAGACGGACTCCTCAGGATACTGGCTGCTTTCAATGAGACAGGATCCAGCAGCCAGGGAAGCAGCGAGCCAATGCCCAGACAACAGACTGAACAGTGGTGAAAAGACAGCAAGTCAAACCACGGTCTTCACGTTTAGCAACACTCCGCTGTGCAGATGACCAAAAAAAGATATTTTTAACTGATTTTTCTGTTTGTTCATAGATAAGATCAATATTTAAGTGTGCCGTTGACCACATGTACTCCAATATGCACAGCTAGAGACAAGCCTACTTGCGTTTTGTGCAGTGAAATTGTAATAATGATAATAACACACCAATTGTTTTAACAAACAAGGAGCCCTCTTTTGATGGTGGATGGTAGGTGGGTATGTATACCATCATGCAATAGAAGCGTAATCTGCTGCATTCTCCACCACCACCTGAAGACAAGTGGGTGACGCTGTAATGGGACCTAATCACAGATGTTGTTGAAGCAAGCCATTTAATGTTTTTTTTTTTTCATCAGTGTCTGTCATATGGTCAAGAGTCTTTAATTACCTTTTGTTTGTATTTTTTTTAAATTTGTTTCCCTATTTTTGCAGCTGTTTTATGGCATTTCCTTTCTTATTTTATTTTGGTTGTCTGAGTTGTTACCTGTCCATTGTCAGTGTTTGCACATGACACTTTAGGGTCGCTCTTCTGTGTGTTTATTGGGCTGTGTCCTTATGCTGATTGCAAATTGCCTGGATCACACACCCAATTTAAGATCAAATGCTATTCACTAATATTTTTTCATGGGTAAAAACAGACTAAGCTGTTCATGAAGCCCATGTAGGACATCCTTTCCTCCATTTATTGCTGTGTATAAGAACAAAAATAAGAGAATAATATGTGAATCTTGCATAAGACCCAACGTACCGAAGTCATTCTCGTGAAGTACTAAATATTGTGAATGCATCTGACGGCCTCAATCACCCCAAACCCATACACTCTTCATACTCACTGTCAACATGTCATCACACTTCATGTCTGGCAGTTCTCCATCTTCACTCTTGTTGTAGAACTTCCTGAAGAAGTTGAAGGCCACTACTGTGTAGAGGTAAACCACCACTGCTAACAGGCCGACTGTCAACACAAGCTGGAAGACAACAGGGAAGACAAAGCTGCTGTCATGTACAACAGAAAATAACACGTGGAATTACTTGTGGACAATGTGAGATGGTCTGTAAAGTCAGTTCATGTTTTCTATACTGTAGTTGAGTATGTGATTGTTAACCTGTTTGCCATTGTGTGTGACTGAGGACAGGATGGTGCGGAGTGTCTTGAAGCCCATAGCAATGTCCAGCAAGTGGGCAGCAAAGAAGAAGTTGTTGTAGTGACCGAGGATGGACATGGTCATATACCAGGCCAGGTACAGGAAGGACTGCAGGGAGGTTAGAGGGACAACTTACGTCAGAATTGTTGCATTTGTGGATTTGTTTGTAGACAAACATTAGCTGGACCAAAACTTGATGAGAAATGAAACCAAAAGTAAAATGCATGAAGTAAGCTCTGCATTAATAACATATATTTGATCATATATTATTGATATGTTTTTTAAACCTGTTCTTTAAGATTTCAAGAATTTGGGACTTTCCTTATCTGATACATAGGTAATAAAAATTTTTTTTTTTCTAAATATCCCATTTCTGCAAGGGAACCAAACCAGTAACAGCTGGAACCTTACTGAGCAAGTCAGAGAAAGACAATACAGTGTAATGTAGTGACAGCGTGGTTAATTTGTAGAACAAATAAAAAAAAGTCTCCAAAGATGTTAAATTTAATCTCACATATCCTTATCTCATACTTACATATTTATTAGTGTCCATAAACAATATTTAATTTGTAAAATTTTATATTAAGAAACAACATAAATTCAATCAATAACTCTCGACATCCAGATAATATTTAAATTCCTTGAAATAGGAAAATGTTTTGGAATCCCTGTGAAGAAATTCAGCAGTGAAGCCACATGATGGAGCCAGACACGGCTGGAGGATGAGTGGCTCTCAGTACTTACATTGTCTGTGAATACGACCCCCAGCTTCCAGATCTGGTACTTGACATCGATGGAGTTCAGTCTGATAACAGAATGAGAAAAGGCTTATGGCCTACCCACCTAAGAACGCTGTGGTCATTGTTAACATTCCTGAATATAGGTGTTGTTTTGTGTTATGCAGGTTGCCCATTTGCAAACTCTTCCATATTTTATATTCATTCACAGAAGCACTATCTTAATTAAAAGGGTAGTTTGTTGCATGCAGAGGCATTATTGCCACAACAAAATGAAGCTTTATATATCATGAATATACATAAATATTAAAATGAATGAAATCTGGGCATCACTTGGGTTATTAGTTTGCTGTCTAATTAAATAAAAACAAGCTCGTTGTCTACACACCCAAAGGAAATACTCACACAGCAGCCAGTGAGCTGTCTCTCCTGGGCTTTCTCTTTTTGTGAGAGTCGCTGAAGTCCAGAGCAGCCTTGTCCATTCCCAGCAGCTCACTGATGCGGTCATGGCCGTAGAACTCTCCGTATTTATCCATCACCTGAAGAAGAGAAGGACCTCCTGAAGAAACACTTTGTAGTGGAACCACATCTCAAATATATACAATAAATACATTGTATTTTTCAAATTGCTTGTACTTCCACTGTATTTTAACCTTGAACCCATTTCTTTCTTTTCTAACCTACAGTAGCCAAATCAGACTCTGGTCTGTACACTGCTTGTTTAACATGTTTCATTTTAAACTTAGTTGTGCAGCATTACAAAAAGAGTGACACCTACCTTCCTCTTCACAAATTTATCCCAGTAGTTGTTGGGGAAAGATCTGAAATCGGATGACAAAAGTCTCATGAGTCACAAAAAGTATACTTTGTAACTATAATTATTTAAGTCTAACTACATAGAATTACAACAAAAAAACACAATATAAAACCACATGTCATATTTTTACTCCTAGTTCTTCACAAAATATCCAGATTATTGCCAGCTGACTCCACACACACACAGGCTCTACTCACTGTGTGTTGATCACCAGTCTGTCCCACTGTCCCTTGATGTCATCCTCTGATGGTTGCTCTGTGATATAAAGGCCATCAAATTCAAGCTTCCTGGCCACCTCCTTTTCACGCTTAAAGATCACCAGCGGCACCTAAGCACACACACACAAACACACCAATACAGTATAAAATAAGTGTTATTTGATTTCAGATGTCTTTTAATAAATGTGTGGACTTAAAGTACAAATGATTTGGAATTTTTTACAGGAATTGTCATCCATTTTCAGTCCATTAAAAAAAATTACTGTAAAAAAAAAAAAAAAATCAAATATGTGTCATAACTCATTTCATTTTCTGCCCCTTGCTGCTGTATTTAAAATAACTCCTGCTGCACAAATAATTAGAACCCCACCTTTAGACAGTAGTATCCAATGATGCAGAAGAAGGAGATGACGGTGTGCAGGACAGCCAGGATGCGCAACATGGGCTCCATGTATCCACTACTCTCCTCAAGGACAAAACGGACTGTGACAGGCTTCAGGGGCTCTGCGGGCTCCTCCATCACCTCCTCCTTTGTCTCCATGGCTTCTCCTCTGAGTGGATCCCACTGAACGCTGCTGTCCGGTGGGCTGCTGGTGTACACCACTTGCCTTTCCTCAACCATTGAAGAGGAGGTAGAAACCTGGTTGGGAGATTTTTTTAGTGGTTAAATGATATATAAAGACATAGAACACAATCAACCCTACAATTCAGCTTCACAGTAAGATCTTCTTCCTATGTTACACTCAGAATTGTCAAAGTTTTCATAGATTGTCAGAGAGAGGTTTCCTCATCCCATGACCTGGAAAGCACCAACACCAAGGGGGGGGGGCTACACAGTTTGCTAATACAGTAGTTTTGTTACGACTAGCAACAAATCTCCCATTATATGTTGGTATTTGACAAACAAAACAAACAAACAACAAACAAAAAAAACAAGTCTTTCCGGTCTGCAGAAACATAACACTGCAGCGTTTCCATTACCTTATAGAACAGGAGGATGAAATTGATTGCAAAGGCCACAAACAGCGCCAGCATCCTCATGTTGTAGAAGTTCCTGGCAAAGTAGTTCTGCAGGGAAGACAGAGTTATAAGTGTCAAAAGAGTAAAATTTTTCTCCTTCTCCATTCATTTGAATTGAGCTGTTTGAATAAGCGGAATATTTTGGAAATATATGAAAAAAAATGAATGAAAAAAGAAACCCACGCATGTTCTAATTGAGCGAAACATTTTGAGTACGGTAGTTTAAGGTTCTAGTATAAAAATGTGGAATGAAATAATGATCAAAAATCTAGGAGAAAAAATATAAATAAACTGTCCTCCACACTTTAACTGCCCACCCTTCATGCACCCTGTGAATACTATTAGTGTTTGACTGGTAATAACTGTGTAAACCGCCAGCACTAAAACAAAAGGACAGAAGGTTCCTTTTACCAGTAGCTTCCTCTGGTAGGCGATGATCTTCTTCAGGAAGACAGACTCCTGCAGATCCGGTTCATCAGATTTTGAGGTATGGTGCCTTCTCACTTTTGGCTTCATCTTTTCATTCTTCTGTTGCTTCTGTTGTTTCTCTACATGTCCACCCCTGAAATCACAAAACAAGTAAACAGGATGCTTCACTGTGGCTGCACTTGGCCAAGTATGGATAGACCTGTTCTGACTGGCTGTGCAACTCCTCTGCCATTGTTGTGAAGTATGCACACACACTAAAAAAAATTACTTTAACTTTAATTAACTTTAATTTTATTAATTGACAGAAAAAAAAGAAAAAAGAAACAAAGTCCAGCATTATAGTGAAACATTAACTGAGATCTAATGACATTTTACAGCAGCACATTAAAGTCTGCACTGTCCATACAGCAGGCCTACATAGTGTGTAGCTATTAAATGATAGAACAAAATGTGTACATACTCAGATGGTTTCTCAGGTTCCTGTTCTGTCTCCACTGTTGCTTCTTTTTCCTCTGAGGAAGAGCCCTTTGACTGAAACAGAAAATACAATAAGACCAAAAAAAAAAAAAAATTGTCTTGACAAGTCTTGAGTCTCTGATGACCATGGTCATCTTTGTTAAAGTTCTACTACACATCTTCCCTTGACCTTGTGACTTTTTCTGTCAAAAGGTTTAGGAAAAGAAAAAAAAAATATTTTGGACTATTGGACTGCAGCCTTAGTTGTGTTTTTCTATTATAATTCAGGCTGAATTTCTGGAACTAGTATCTGAAAATATCGATGATTCATAATTGATCTGTTCATAAAGTAGAGAAAGCCTGGGAAAAACAAGTAAATAATAGGGCAGACAACACTTACATGATGCCTCCGTCTGACCTCAGTTGACGGTGCTGTGGGTGGGGTTGGGGGGGTCTGGGAAGGAACTGGAGAATTGAGCAGTTCTGTCAAGCTGGCATTGGGGTTATGTGGTGTGATCTTGTACTGGCCCCCCTCTCTTCTTAAGTCTAGGCCAAATATGTCCGACAGCAGCTCAGTCTCACTGGTGTTCACCGCCAGGTCAGCCAGGTCTTCTTTCGGGGAGGTGCGGTCAGAGGACCTCTTCTCTCTGTCCTCCCCTTCACCCCTCACCTCATCCTGGGTGGGATCGGGCATG
Organism: Hypoplectrus providencianus; assembly: GCA_028566105.1. Taxonomy (NCBI): domain Eukaryota; kingdom Metazoa; phylum Chordata; class Actinopteri; order Perciformes; family Serranidae; genus Hypoplectrus; species Hypoplectrus providencianus. The sequence continues at coordinate 19,060,727 of JAOWBC010000617.1, forward strand.
TTGGCCAGCAGCTCTGACACCTGTGTTGGGGGCAATTTATGTATTCAGGAGCAGCTCTGACTGTATTTTGTTTGTTTTAAAGACCTGAGGATCATGCATAGTAACCTTTATTGTCTTGGCTCCCTCCACCAGATTTCCTCCCATGAAGGTGTTGTAGAAGATTCTGCAAAATCCTCTGGCCACGCTGAATGCCACATGGAGAAGGCCCAACAACACTGACCAGTAGAATGACACCAGGGTGGTCACTATGTCCTTCACTGTCATGTTCTTAATCTTCTTCATCTGCTTCTTCAGGCTCTTCATAGACAGTACCTAAAAGAGAGGAAATGTATAAATAGGAGAACCCTTCAAAAAAGTGATATTATGGATCGCTCTGCCGTTTCAAACAAGTCATTCCTATGACTCTAAGATTGCTCAGCTTGGTGCCTTATAGTGTTGTAAAACCTACTTGAGACCTCATGTTTTCTTAAGTCAAACCAATCCTAAAGTTACTCTTACCAGTTTACTAACCAATCAACTTCTTTAACCATTACCATTATGATCTACCCTAAATTTAACAAAACACCAGTTGAGAAACCAAACCTCCATATGCTTAAAGTTGTTAAGCCACATCCAAGTGTTGCAGGGCGGATCTTGTTCTGTTCACTGCCCTTCCCTGTGGATTATCTATGGTTTAATTCTATTTTATGATTATTTTATTATATGAAGGCTTCTCTTTGGTTTTGGAACTGGCTATTTAGGATTTAGAGCTATTTCTTGATGACCAACAGTTTATCAGTTTAGCAGCATTTTTGAAGAGATACTTAAACAAGCATATATTTCTTTTAAAAATCCAACTATTCCTTTAATTCACTCCAAAATACACACATATAAACACAGTTTTTGCTGCGTTTGGTGCTATGCGCGGTCTTACCTTTATCAGCAGCATGACGTTGTACTGCAGGGCTAACAGAGCCATGCGGACAGTTGTAACAGAGAAGAATCCCATCTCAGGGTTCTCCTCGTCTGGCTTCTCCCGCTCACTCTCCTCCTTTACTGCTGAGCGCTCACCGGCGTCAGACATCTGAGCCGCCAGTTGCATTTCAAAGATGGTGTCCTCGCAGAAATTAACAAACAGTTCCATCTTCTCCTTCTCCCCTCCTTCATTCACCACATCAAAGATGAACTGACGCTTTGATTCTTTGACCTGGGCAGAGGGTTTATTAATAGAAACAGGGAGGTTGACACATTTTATTTGACTGATCCACATCCACAACCGTCTTTACCTGAGGCTTCTCCCACTGCGTTCGACTGGACTCGCTGATCTCGAAGTAGACCCTCTCAATGCGCTTGGCACTGCCCATGATCTCAATGCGTCCCAGGTAGGGTTGGAAGTAGTTGAGGACGCTATCCGCCAGCTCCAGGAAGGTCTGCAGCCGGGTGTCATGAGGCATGTGCTCTGACAGGTTGGTCAGCAAAACCGCCACGTTGAAGCCAATGTCCTTTTGAATCATAGTTCAGTTTAGAGTGCTGCTTTTTTCGTTTGTATAAATGTATCAAAGCAAAATTATGTTACAGAGGTCTGTTTGTCATGGAGTAGATAATGGGCTTTCAATGGATGGATGGCAAGGTGGATTGATGTATTTTTGGACTGACTGATACATTGACTGATGGATATTTTACGGAACCAAACAAAGTAAGCAAGAATATTCAAGAGTCAAAGATAGAAAATCCAATACTCTTAACAATAAATATAGAATATGAGATGGGAATTATACTGATATATAAAATAAAGTACTGCTCATGAGTAAATGATTCGTGAGTGAATGTCTTAACCTTTTGGAATTTGAGATGTACCAAATTACCAGTTCTATTCTGATATTGGTTAAAGATATTGTAAACTCTTTTATCCAGTCCAACAAATGGGAAAAAAAGAAAAAGAAAACACATAAATAGAAAAAAGAAAGCCTCGCCTCTACTTAACCCTCTTTAAGTTGTTGAAACTGAAAATACTTTCTAAAAACAGATTTAAAAGACAAAATAGCTTGTATTCAGATTATTTGATTTGAGTTGATGTTTACAGATTGTTTAAAGTCTTAAAATTAAGACTGTTTACCTTGGCTGGCTCATGAAAGCGCTCCACAAATTCCTCATAGTCCAGAAGTTCATTCTCATCAGTCTCAGCACATGAGAGCAGGAACTCTGTCTCGGACTGGGTGTAGTGTTTGTGGCTTTCCATGGCCTTATGGAAGTCTCTCTTGGAGATGACACCTGTGATTTCATTCATGAATCTACAAATCATCACCAGCTCTGGAATTCATACATTCAATTGATTCTAACGCTCCCTCAATGACAAATATGATGAACAAAATGTGATTTTATAGGCTTGCCTTTTCCGTCAGGGTCATATTCCTTGAAGGCGTCAGAGGACGTCAGGTCTTTCAGTTTGAGGAACATGTCAAAAAACTTGAGGATCATCTCTACGTTATTGGAGGACTCCACCAACATGTCCACCATCTGCTTTCCAATGGTACCATTCACCACGTTACCTGCCAAACAAGACAACACATATACAGTTCAGGAAGATCCTTGAAGCTACCACACATAATGACATTTTTATAACTATGCCCAGGAGAAAAGGCATAAGTTAAAGTATTCTCAACAATTGGCCATGTTCTCAAAACTTGTTTTCTTATGAAACCATTAATTTGTCATTGGACACTAACAAGTTGATGGTTCACTCAATGAGCAGTCAACTAAAATTCTCAAACACTGCCATGACTGATTTCAGTAAACAGTGCCAAGTCATCCTTGTGACTTTGCGTCGTTATTCTTTCAGCTCTATCAGTAAGCCGCTCATGCTTTATTATTTAATACACTAGTGCTCATGAAAGTGGACCTACCCTCCAACATAGACAGCAGCATGACCACCATATCTTTCTGAAGATCCATCAGTTCCTTCAGTAACTCAATCTGACTGGAGTCCTGAGATGAAATAATGAAAAAAATCATGTTTGCAAGCCCTCTACACTTTTTTCACTCAGTGATTAACCCATTTTGTTGTTGTGTGCTAAATAATACAAGTGTACACACTAAAATCAAAAAGCACCTATACAAGTAACTGTAGAAAAGTAAAAACATGTACGTACTTTAGGGCTAAATTAGATGGTTCATGTAGGAATTGTGGTAAATGAAAAGGTCCTTGGCTGAACTCAATCTGGTGAATTTGTGATTACATTGTCAACATCTTCAACCGATAGTCCTCAAATGCCCCACACAGTAGCTTTAACTCACCTGAGACAATTTCATCTGCATATGAGCGAAAACGTGCAGAAACCCAACCACAGCGTCCCACAGTCGACTATGGGCCAGACTCTGCTGGTTGCCAGTGCATGGACCCTATAACATCATGAAAAACAATCACAATCAGACAACTGACAATTCTCTTTACTCAGAAGGTTTCCAACATTTCTAAAGGTTTCCAACATTTTCTAATGGACCTAAGCAACTTTTAACTACTGCTTACAACTTTTTTTTTTGTAACAAAACAAAACGAAACAAATATATCAGTTGGGCCATTTTACTTATTTTAACCGTGAACATTTCCCTAAATATAATAAATCTATTATGAAACAACAGCTCACGGCACTGAAAAGAACCTCTAATTGTTACTACTGACCAGTTATCACTTTTAAAGACCTTTCCATCCACATATGAGAACACTTTGCAGGTATTTGTTCATTCTAAATATGAGTGGTGACTGCAGCGTCTTCTCTTACCTGGATGTATTCTGTGAGAGTATTGAAAACCTGCTTGGCCACATTTATTGCCTTGGAGAAATTCCTCTGGCCTTGCTCGTCAATGACCTCTTTCCCAGAATAATACCAGTAGAAATCACTGATGGACTCCTGTTAGCAGTAGTTGTCAGGAGGTCAAACAAGGAAAACAAAAGAAGACAACCATGAGACAGATTAAGGATGAGTACATAAATAGAAGGTTGGACAGTTTGGGTTATTACCATTATCATCATAATTATTGATGTAGTATAACTAGTAGCTGTAAAAGTGACAGAAGCAAAAGGAACAATATAATACAAATTTTGGTTCAAAAAAGGTATAGGGTTGCAAGAGCAGTTCTATCATAAAATCTAAGTGAAACAATCATTTTGAAGTGAAAGAAAAGTAAATCTGCTAAAATAAAATTGGTCAGTCTATATTTTGTTTTCAGAGCAAGTTTGGTTTAACAGAGAAAATTTGAATTTTAGTCTTGAATTACAACTTGAAAAACATTAAAATGTTAGTTGTGTTGCTCAAGGTAATACTGTACTATATTTAATCTAACAAGGTAATACTGTACTATATTTAATCTAACATTCTATTTTACTGAATAGGAACCATACACTTCTCTCTATATAAGAAATGTATGGCTCAGCAAAGACTCTCAACATAAGAGGATTGTTCAATACATAATGTGTCCTTATGAGCTAGAAGGAGTGAACAAAAGGAGCTGACCTGTACTCTGAGGAGGTAGTCAACAGTAGAAATAATGATATTGACGGTCGTATTGTTCCCTGTTTGCGTCCTCAAGTAGTTCTGGAAGTCTGAAACAGGATATCGTAAAACACTGCAAATTTGCGCTTGCAAAATGTGAGAAAACAAATAAAAACGGGTAATTTTTCTGTTATGTCTTGGACGCCAGATTGAAATCCACATGCATAAAAAAAGTCTTTCCTTTGAAATGCTTGTTGAAGAAAAACATTTTTCATCACCTTTTCAAACTGCAGTTACACATAATAAGGGAATGTAAATTAAAAAAATCATATAAGCTTAACAACTTTAATAACAGCTTGAGCTTGAAGCCAGAAGAATATTATGAAAAATGCACCAAAGTACTGTGCAATGCTATTATGAACACCATCTTACTGGTTCGCACTTAAAAACACATTCTGCATTAACACATTTGCTAAATTCCCAGATTTTATCAGTAAGTAACAGAGAACTTGCACACACACCTGAGTTGTGTCCTTCACAGAGCAGCTGCAGGAAGCGGAAAAGGTCACAGGTGAACTCATCATCCTGCATGACCTTCTCACCTGGCCGGAGAGAAGAAACACACCCATACACATACATGCACACACACACACGTACACAGACGGACACATGCAGACACACGAGCACATACATAGGTATGCACAAACGTACACACGGGAACACGGGCATGTGCAAACACACACACATGAATGCGCACACACATTCATATAAACACACACACATACATATAAAGAAAGTCAGAGAACAGGGGAGACAAAAGCAGACAACATATAGGAAAGGGATAGACAGACAAGAAGATGGAGAGTGAAGAAGTATTAAAAAGAGATGGCGCTAATGCGAGGAAATCCCCACTGTTTTCTTTCAGTCAGTAAAAAGGTGTAGGGTCATAATACACCATTTTGAACTAATGCAAACACACACACACACACACACACACACACACATACTCTTGAATGAGCAGTGGGCAGCCACAGCGCTTGGTGGTGGTCTGAAGTGGGTTGGTTTTTAAACTGCAGCATTTTACAGTCAGGACTGGATTGAGGTGTTTTTCATGTTTTCTCAAAGCTGGTTTGGTTTAAAAAGAGGGTGCTGGTTGCTGCTTCTTATTGTAGATTCTGCGTACAAATGCATTGTGGGACTTGAAGACAGCTGCTCTGACTATGCTAAAATGCTGCTTTGAACCAAGGAATGCAAAAGGAAAAGAGAGTCAGAGAAAGAAAGATGAGACACTATACAACAACAGAAACATTAACAGAATACATCCATACAGTATGACAACAAACTGGACTGGGCTGAGGGAGGAAAATCTGTGGGTGGGAACTAAGACTGAAAGTGCAGATTTCTTTTTCAATTTAGTGCAAGTGCACGCAGGTTATAGACACAAAACGCAGCTCCCCTTCAGCTGATTCCCTCAATGCAACACATATCGTATAAATACCGGTAGTATAGTGATAGCATTCTATGAAACTGAACAAAAGCGGGAGGTTACTTTAGCACAGATACTCCTGAAACTAGAAAAGGCATAAAATAATCATAAACAAACTTGAGATTTGAAGTAGAGGGATGTTCTATTGCAGCTGTCACCCAAAGGACACCCACCTGCTCTGCAGATGTCAAAGTAAAAAGCAGTGCAAGACTTTCTGGGTTCAAATCAGGGGCCACAACGACCCTCAAACCAAGTCCCATTAAGTGACGGCGGATTAAACCTTGATGTCAGTAGCACACTCCCTTTAAAAATGCATGGCCAGAAGCTGAGTGCCTGGTGTCACTCCATCAAAGCTAACACAGCAGACCCAGCCTCCATTAGACCTTAATAATGGAAAAGGAGAGACCCTGACCCAGCAGCTCCTCATCAAAAGCCTTTTCCTGTCTTTGCAGAAGTGCAGTAACAGGCAGAGCTGTCATTTCACCTGAGGACATTCATGCTGATTCTGCAACTGTGTAATATTGGGGTCCAATTTCAGGTATTGTTGACCAAAGTGTCAAAAGACCAAAGTGGCGTTAGTGCAGCAGCTGTACATGCACTAGCTATCCTGCCTGAGTCAAGTAGTCCAACTTGACAGAGTGGTTCTCTACAAAGACAGAACTACTGGACAGCTGACAGCTTTGGTAAAAGATATATATAAAGCTGACAGCTTTGGTAAAAGATATAT
>JAOWBC010000617.1:19067937-19084497 GCA_028566105.1 Hypoplectrus providencianus
GTGATGACTTTAGTTAGCTCAAGCAGGGTGTCATATCCTATACGATGTGTGTTGTACCAAGTAAATGGACTGAAGGGTCTGGGACTGTTGTCTGAGTATGGGATCACTCTAAGGGCATCAGAAAGTCATTCTTTTTGGACCCCAAAATAATTATCCCAAAAAGTATTGTACTAATTATTTATTTACACAGAATAGGGTTCATACATTACAATAATAGCGTGGAAATACTATTTAAGGATTATGTAAAGGCACTTTCAGGCTTATTCTCATCACAGTGATAAACCAGATGAGGGGAATACATTTTTCACATTTGATAAAATTATGAGACCATATAAAAGTTTTATTGCTAATAACTTATCAAGTATGATGAAAAAAAGGTTATAAAAAGGACAAGCTAAGGATGTACAATAATTGCATATAAAGTTTGCCTTAGTTCATTATGAAGGTTGTTATGCTGTAAACAGTATAATGCATGACTAATACTACAACCAAATCATGAATTTAAAATACAATACTGGGGTGAAAAAAGGTCAAAATATAAAACCATAAAATAAGGACGGGTTTTTCAAATCAAGTTTTTCACTTAAGCAAAAGAGTCATGAGGACATGTACACTGACTACAGACCACAGCTCAGCCAGTTAACAGAGAGAAGGAGGGAGGAAGGAGGGAATAAAGGATCCGAGTTCACCCCCCTCCGCTCGAGGAGCAGCAGGGCCAAAAACAGCCACTTTAAAGTCCAAAGTGCAACACTGACAGAGAAAAAGAAAAGAGTTGGACCAAACAGAACGGATGAAAGGTTGAGAGATGGGTTATAAGCAGGGCTGCAACCACCGGTGATTTCAGCTTTAGGTTCAATCCTTTTTCATCAAAGATATGCATTACAAGTTTTAACATCACTCTATTCTTAAAACTGTTTAAACACTTAAAATTAGTTCTTAATACTAATAATGTTTGTCCTCTTGTCTCTAATTTAAGGTAAGCTGTATAACAATTGCAGGAATCCAACATGATTATGTTGTCCAGTCCACTTACATTAGTGAGCGTAAAATACCTCTTATTATAATGCAAGACAGTTCAGCAAGACAACGACATCCTCAAAAGAAAAATTGACACTTCTATATAATAGTTATAAACAGAACATTATAACCTTCTTAAATGGAAGGGTTTGTACTGTTAGATAGATCGCACTACACTGTTAAAGATAATCAAATTAACTATCTAGAAATGTATTTGATACTTTATTACACTACAGTTTTTTTAAAGTGGAAACTGACTATTGCATGACAAGCAGATGTGAATGTACTCATCTTTGAAGACGGCCATTGATTTTAATGTTCATTAACCAATTTTCACATCTTTTATCTGGCCACTTTTGGGGCTCGGGAATCGGGCAAGTTTTACACACTGGGTTACCAGATCCTTAAATCCTCTAGTGAACATCCAATCCCACATTCCAGCAGACACAGAGCAACATTCATATGTAGCTGCATCAGTGTCGATGAAATGAATGACGTCCAATATTTACTCTACTATTTATTTTTTTTAAACTCTGGTTTGTTCTCCTCCACTCCTGGATGTAGTATCTAGCTCTCTAGCTGCTAAATGCTCCAGTGTGTCCACCAGCTGGTCTCTAACTGTATCTGTCTGCTGCGCGGTGCTGAGCAGGTGAGCAGTGGAACAGCTGCCTGATGGTGAGCGCACTGAGACTGAACCAAAGTCCCAACGTTGCCCACCTCATAACCAAAACTGTGAGCTGAAAGACACTTAAATAAACATTTCACATTGATTGATTTTTGTGATAAATTTGCTTCAATGGATGCTTAATGTACCATTTCGGTTGGCTGATTGTGGATTTTTTGTTTTCATTGCAGCCCTAAGACAGTGAGTCAGGAAAGGACAGAGATAGAGGCTGAGGACACAAATGGGACTGTACACTTCACAACAAATAACAACCAGCACAATAAACATCTCCATTACTAAGACAAAACAACCAACTGACTTTAGATTGACTACATGACCGAGAGGGTAGGGTGGAGGATGGTAAGTATTAGTAAGATTTACAATGTGCCAGATACTGTACAAATCCTGAGAAGGAGGCATATATGGGCTCTGTGTTAGACGGCAGGTTGTGGCTAGCTGCATTTCTACTACTTCTGCCTGTTCAGATCTGGATTTTAAATCTTAACATCTGTATATGGGATTCCAAAATAAGACATCATAGTCATCATCGCTTTGCATATTGTGGCAGAGGAATACATGACACAATTTAAGTCAGAATTCAGAAGTGGATTAAAAGTTCAAACAGTAAAGACCAACTAGAAAACCAGCCAGAAGGTGTTAAAATTGGCCTAGTAAAAAAAAAAAAGGTTAGAATGCTGAGGGTAAGGCAGAAAAGTAGCTACAAGCAAAGGTAAGGTAGGTAAGGATGAGGTTTGAAGGTTTAAACTCAGGACCTGGACAGAACTGACACAACAACTAACCAACGGTAGTAAAAGAACGAGGGAGAAAGAGAAAGAGAGAGAGAGGGGGAGAGGGCGAGCGTGAGAGAGAGGGCAGAGCGAGACCGACCAACACACAAGGAAATGGCAGAAGGCATAATTACCACGCTCATGAGTGATGACTGAGGAAGGGAAGAAAGTGCAGTAAACCAAAATGAGAAAAGGAAAACAGGGGGAAGAAAGAAAGAGAGAAAGAAAGTAAGAAACAAAGAAAGAAACAAAGAAAAAAGATTACATATAGGGAAAAGAGCTTTAAATATTCCCGAATTTAGTTGTTTGGTCAACAGGGAAAAAGGATAATGTGTTGACAGAAAACCTGTACAGCTCAGTAAAACTCAACTCATTTGGAAAAAAAAAAAAAAAAAAATTATAAATATAACACCAAGACCTTTGGTTTTTTACCTTGCTTTTTTGATTGAGGACATGTTTAGTTGAAAGGGTCTTTAAAAAGTTGGTTATTGTGATTATTTTGTATTTATAAGCCAAAGAAAAGGAAAATATATAAAGAAAACATTATCAGCTGTGCCGTTATTTTCCTATATTATAGAAAAATAGATGTAAAGGTATAGTAGGTGAAGTAATGATTAATACAAGGTAAATTTATACATTATTACTGGAAAATTAAGGGTATATTTTTGTACATACCCCGTTATTAAATTCAGTGAAATACATCAAACAGTTGGACAATCATTATGAGCTATCCATTTGTCCATTCCATGTGTCTTTACATTATGTGCATCAGCCAATATTATCATGATTATTATATTATTTATTTTGGGGAGTTTCACTGAGAGCAATGCTCTCCTTTTCAGAAAAAAAAAAAAAAAAACGCATTACACCAGGAATTATGTTTAGTACAACCACAGTCTTATCTGCTGGAGCAGGGAGGTTAGGGGCCGTTTTTCAGGGCTACCTCAGTGCTGGTTCTTAGGGATGGGGCCAGCCCTGCTCTTCCAGTGTCTCACTCAGACTAATCCTGCCGGTTGGGGGACTGACCCAGGGACTGACCCAGGGACTGACCCAGGGACTGACCCAGGGACTGGGCGAGCTTATGACCCTTGTTACAAACTGTCATCTTCCAGTCACAAGCTCCCCTCTCTATGTTTTATGCAATAAGCACGATTTAATTTACAAGAAATTCCTCTTCTTCTTACCTACAAAAAACTTTAAAAATGGTTTTTCATTTGGGCCGTCCCAGATGTGTTATCAGATCTGTTTTTAGTAAATATGTGTTATGGGTTCAGATTTGAAATAACGCTTTCATGCTCACAAGAGATCTGTGTCTCTAATTTTTAATTTATTTTTTCTGACCTCCCTGGGAAAGAAAATAGTTTGAACCAGCAAAGCTACTGAGTTACTTCCTGAATTTATGTTTTTTTTATTATTATAATTACAAAAAAACTGAAATTAAACAAACAAAAAATTTCCCTATCATTGCATGATAATAAGTATTACCAGAAATATAAATAGCTCATAATTACCTTATAACACCAAGCAGTTATTTTAAAATTTACTAATACAAAATAATGAATCAAATATTTAAGAATTTAAGATTTGAATTTAGTAGGCAATTTAAAGTATGATTACGAACATTTGTGACAAATATATACACACAGAAGATGTCACAGGAAAATAATAAGCACGTACACATGTACACTAGGAAATCATACTTGATAATGCATATGAAAAACACGTGGTACTGCATTACAGCTTGATAAAAAAAGAAACTCCCGAACCAAAGTTATGGCAGAATAAATGGGACAAAGCAAGAAAAAGAAGATAAAGTGCTTTTGTATGCTTTTGTAAATAAAAATGCTTTTAGTCATTGATTTTTTTTTTATTGGAGGAAGAAAAGCTTGTTTGAGCTACATTGGAATCTACATTTTTAGCATTCCTCTATGAAATCAATGGTTTCAACAGGTCATTTTAATATGTAGGTTTAAATGCATCATCCTAATTAAAGTGCCAATTGAGAATTAACCTGCACCTGGTGAAGAAAAAGCAATTTCATTTCAACAAATTATTCATCATCAGAACACACCAACCTCTAATGGACAAAAAGAAATATTGCTGCTGACCAGTGATGAGTGAGGTGTAAACACAGTGCAGTGAAGCTTACCTGATCCCTCCTCTGTCACCATTCCCAGTCCTTCTGCTTTGTTCTGCCTCTCAAACGCATTTAGATCCAGAACACTGGAATAAAGACAGGCCTATTGTAAATCTCTGTGCGTGTAGAGAAAGACTCGTCATCCCCAATATTTCACCGATACCAAAGGTTTCACCACTTTTTGCCAAACTGCTGGCACATTATTTTTTATGACTTTAAACAATATTTCCCTACACCAAGACAGTCAATGATACGACACTGTAAGATCTCAACAGACAGTTCTTAATGAAGGGAATTAAGCTGCTGTACTACAACGACAGAGTTCTGTTGTTATGAACCATTAAAAGTGTTAAATGTGGTCCCATGATGCTGTGGAGCTAGACAGATACTTTACCCAGAGCTCTTATTCTACCTCCAGCTTACAAGATGACCTTGTGACCTACTGCCTGTCCCAAGTCTCAGATGGTACATCCCTGATTTCCTCGAGTCATAGCAACAGGCGGTTAACAAAAATAAGATGTGATTGCTTTGGAGCTGCCCCCAGCAATATAAATAGCTTACAATGGAGTCGATTGAGATAAATACCTCTAAATGCAACTACTGGTCCAGAGGAAGCAGTGTGGAAAAAATGAGGCTCATATCTAAAACAGTGCTTCTCATATATCCAAAGGACGTACTGGGCTTCTCATTAGGTTGCATTACATTTTACAATTCTGTTGTTGCATTAAAATTACAATTTAGTCGCTATTTCTTTAAATTTGTTCAAATGTCTAAGGTCACAAATATGTGACTTCTGTCAAAATCAGACATGGTCAGAGCCCAGAAACCAACCCACCTGTATTTTTAACACTGTTAAAATAGGAAGAGCATTTGTAGCGTTACCTGCATGACTGCATCAGACCAGCCAGACTCTGAAAAAAGCCCACATCCTTTTTGTCTTTCAGGTAATCCAACATTTTCTGTCAGAGAAAAAGAGAGTCATGTTTTGGACAAAATTATGCCTTTGAACAAGAACAGGAGCAATAACATGAACAACTTCACAGGGTGGTCTTAGTCCCTTCTTGAGAACACCGTACAGCCTATATATCACCATCACTCACTATTACCCCCGTGCTAAAACAAATAAATAAACATCTTACTGACAGTGTCAGTGGATATTATATGCATCATAAAAGCTAGAAACAATGGCAGGACAGTTGGAACAGGTTTATTCACTTAATAGGGTGACCACTGATAGTTTAGTCCTTCAAATACAATGCAAACAGAAACATGAAGACTAACATACCTGCTGCACAGTAGAGTTTCCTCCATTGAGAATAGCTATGCCCAGCTTCAGAGTCGAGGCCACCATGGGACCCATCTCACCTGGAGAAAAATAAACCACAGAAAATACAATTGGACCTGACAACTGCAGGGTTATTCCAAAGTGCCTGTCTCATGAAACAAAGTATAAGTCAACTCTCATGCAGTCTCTATTCTTTTAACATTTTTAAAAAGGACAAAAGTGGATACAGAAAAAAAACATATATTTTTTGTTAGCTAGTTTTATTCTGGCTCATGGTGTTGATATTGATAGTCCATTTCTTTTTGCAACTGGTATGTGAAGGCATTGTCAATGTTTGCATGCAAATATTTGGTCTATTTTATCACTGAGTTCTATATCCAGGTTAATTACAGATCTTTTAGTTAGGCTAAAGCATTTTAACAGTATTAAACTTTCAAATGCCTTAGCTTGCAAACACATTGGTAAAATTAGCTTGCTAACAGCTTAGCTGTCCTTTCTGGTAGATATGTGCAAAAATAATAATTTAACATGCTTAAAAATAATGTTTTTCACTAGCTACTGACATTTTGTCCGTGTTTTAGCCATTGCTTGCATATTGTGACACCAATAGAGCTCCCCTTTGATTGGTTTTCACAGGTTGCACTCCTCTGTTCATTACAATTGGCAGTGAAAAGTAGTTTTTCCTCGACAATAACTAGGCAAAGACTTCTGCAATGCGGTAAGTGAGCACCATACAACGTGTAAGCTACCTTCATCTTATGCTTACATACATACATACATAAACCTTAACACTGACTATACAGAACTTTCAGTGAAGTAGTTGGTGTTTCTTAGTTTATTAGTCAGCTGCAGGGCGTTCAGTTCGTATATCTTACCTTTGCTAGCACTGATGGTCTGAAGCACCATCTCAGCAGCTCCACGGTCATGCAGCCGTGCCTGCTGATACAACAGCTTCTGCTTCTCCATCTCCTTTTCCTATTTATATAAAACAGGATACACATGGCATGCACATTTACAGCTGAGACCATCATGGGGACAGACAGAGATGAAATGACTAACTGATCACCTACCTCAAAACTCTTCACCTCCTCTCCATCTTCATCTTCTTCATCATGGCAACTCTGAAGAAGTGAAGAGTAATATAAATGAGAATGGTCATGCTTTATTTGCAACGATGTACATGAGATTGACAATAGATGACACTTGTCCTGAACATGTCCTTGTGAAGTTTTATGTAATAATGTGTAAGTCAATGACACTTTGAATGCAAGGTTTTCATGATAACTTGACATGAACCACAGCAAAATTTGAACTCAGTATAAAGATTTGATAAATTAATAATTATAGTGGGGTCATCAATAAAGTGAAGAGATTCAGTTAAAAAATATGAAATATAAAAATTCCAAAATATACTGGAGGGGGACCTTCAAAGTGTCATAATTCAGTTTTCAGTAGCTGGTACCTTAGCCATGATGTCAGCATAGGCCATGTAGAGATTATCTTCATCCAGTTTACTGCAATAGGAAATACATGTGCACACAAAAAGAGAAAAAAGAAGTATGGAGCTGATCATCAGTAAACGGGTCAAGTTGGAAGCAGTTTGCTAACACAGAGCTACATCTTGGTGTTTTGTCTTAAGTGGAAATGTTTGGTGTAACTTTTTATCCACCACAGTATATCTATGAAAACCCACCACTTCTCTGTGAGGGCTGTTCTGCTGAACAGCTGAATGAGCTGATGGAGTGGATCAATGTGCTTCACCCCCTCCTCTTCCTCAGATGGTTCCTGGTCACCTGGTTTCTGAAATAAACACACATTCACAATAACGTAAGACTTTATGATACACACTGAACCTAGGAGTTACTAAGATTTAGGGTGTCCTAGTGGTAGGGATAAATATAAAACATTATTATACTTTTAATGGGGTATCATCATGTATTGTTTTGCTTTTGTTTACTAAGAACAAGCCCCTTCTGTCTATATAGAAAGCCAATCCTCTTCTGCTGGGTCACCATGTTGACTTGCCATGCCATCTGAAGGCCTCTGTAGGTTCTGTTCACTTGAAGCATATTCAGATGGTTGGTAAGTGAAGCTAACTTACAGCAAGGTCTTCTATGAGTTTATCTTCAAAGTAGTGCTCCTCTGCCTCGATCCATGATTTCTCATAGCCCTGCAGGAACAAGTTGACAGCCCGGTGCCTAGTTGGGGGGTCGGAATACAAGCTTTCTTAGACAACACACAAGACCTACAGCAACACGCATGTGCACATGTTAATTGTATTTGTTTGTTACTCTGTCTTGGTGCAAACTTACCTGGGTAAGTTATAAAGAGGTGCCATCCTGAAGCATGCAACCACTGCTCTTTTCCTCTGTTTGGACAGGAGTTTGTGCCACACAGCCTTCTTACTGCGCTGAGGATGTTCAACCTAAACACACAAACTTGACCAGTCAGTATGGCAGGCTTTCCACTGATGCAGCTAACTGTCTGGAAGCCATATTGTTTACATCTCTAAGTTGTTCAGTCTAACTGCTTCAATCTATGCAAGAAGAACACAACTTTACACTTTTAATGTAAACACAAAGGCAAAATCCAAATTTGCATTCATATGGTACACTTATTCTTCTACCATGTTCAAGTGTGGAATAAGTGGCGCCCTCTTGTGGCTGCAGTAATTATGAACGACACGGAGGTGGAGTATAAAGCACAAAAGTAGCGACGGGACGGTAGGAGGGAGGGAAGGTGGATAGGTCAACCAAACCCAGGAGGGTGTTTTGTTTGTTCATTTGTGTCCAATGTGAAAACAAAGGTCAAGCATGTTATTTTGAAGCAAGAGTGCTGAAGTACGAAGCTTATTAATGCTTTTTATCAGTCTCCTGTTACTGGTAGGTTAACAATTTTCTACTCTGTATATGCAGGCAAAATTGTATTTTGGTGTATCCATTTCACTTAACTTGAAAGTGTAAAGTTGTCTTATTTGTAGGCAAATCAAATCAAAATCAAAATCAAATCAAAATCAAATACAATTATACATAACTGTGGATTTTACATGGATGGTCCCATTGCCTGTTCTCCTGCTCATTGAAATGCAGAATCAGAAGTGTATTCTACCCTGTTTTGTCCTTTATTCTTTTGACAAGACACACACATGCATGCATGCACTGAGGCACGCACATACAGCACAGACACACCTGGTCTAGGTGGAAGAGGACATGAGCAATATCCAGGACTCTCTCCACCGTCTTCACTGGATCAGAAGTGTCCTCATAGTGATTGGGGAGGTCTCTGTACAGAGCCATCTGCCAACGAATAGCGGGGTCCTCCAGCTGTAACACAAAATGAGGAAATGCATCTAAATGTGTGCCAAGGCCTTGAAGAGCACTCATAAAACTCAGCCTTATGTTCTGCACATACATATAAACAGGCTGTTAATAACAACCTCAGAGTATTCTTACCTTTCCTTGTAAATGGAGATTGTTCCTGATGATCTCTCGTACTTCATCCTCTGTATCTTTCTGTGGGCAGAGAAAACGTAAACACTTGAAATTATATCACATCTTTGATCGAATATCACAGCCACTGTACTGCAAACAATACTGTATGTTTGCTGTGATATTAGAAAAAAGATAGTCTTTATTTTCTAACTTTGTTGCTTCATGGCATAACCCTCCCGTGTAAAAGAATTTTTTAAATTATACTTAAAAGCCAGCCCCGCACAGTCACTTGTTCTGCACCATAACCACGCTGCCACTAACATACAGCAAAGCAGCGGCAGGTAACTCATACTTTCTCTCTCATAAACAATTAATGATGCAGTAACCCTTGATCGCTTTAATAGATGATTTTTAAGGTGATGCCTCCTTCTGCCAGTAAATGTTTGCCCCTCCATTTCAAACATAATGTCCTCCCTTGCTGTTCTTCATCATTTCTCGCCAGATTGTGCGCCACCTGCGTGAAAAGTAGCGCATCATGCCTTCCCTGCTTTCCTCACAGCCATTGGATGACAACCTGATTTTAGAGAAGTTTCTGCCCTGCACTGGATTGAGTATAAACAACTAAATTAAGTAAAAATGTGGGATATTTTCTCAATACATGAGAAGAGAGAGACAAGGCTCAAAAATACAATGCAGTCACATATAAAGGAGGACATGTGATCCCCCTAGACCAGTGTGATAGGGCTAGAGCTGTTGGTAGTTAAGTCTGTAGCAGCGAGGTGTTGTTTGCATATAATGAGGCTAAACACAGTGGAATGCCGTGAGAAATGGCAATGCACTCTGACATGGCGCTTCACAGAACAGAAGCTCCAGATTTATTATCATATGTCTCTGGCTGCCATCAGATGGTAGCAGGGATTTAATGAAGTGAAGGAGAAGATTTTCACAGGAAGTTATTGTTATTCTGATCACGATTAAAACACATCAAGTGGCTGCCAGAGATGAAGACAGAGAGAGAGAGAAACAGAGAGAAAGCAGAAATGGGGTGTTACCCTACTGAAAGAAAAGACAAGTCATTTTACCACCAGTAAGAAATTTAGGCCTTCCTCTCAACAAAACAACTTATGTAACCTTTTGCACACAAATAATGATCAGCAAGCCAAGTAATTTAAAAAAAGCATCTGTTTAGGAGAGATGGTAGAATGTTACCTGTATTTATTTATCTAATTAATAATGAATATATTCTTTTTCTTTGGGATATGATACAACTTGAAAATCACAGACATTCAAAATGTCGGAGACAAATGCTTCTCCTACCTGGGTGAAGCGGTTCTTTGCCAGTGCAATGAGCTCTTGTTCTCCGGGGGCACAGATGTTGAGTCCAACAGGCAGCAGGCGCTTCAGAGTGGCAACGATAAGACTCGTCTGCATCGAGTATCGATCCCCCTTCCTCTTCATCTTCTTCCTCTCCTGGTCTGAAACTATTCCCTGAGGGAAAGTCAGACAGCAAAAGAACATGTACAAATGGGTCTATAAGGTTAGGTTTTGTTATTCTTAACGTTCAAAATAGCTGTATGCAGAATTTGGATTATATCAAATGCACATGCAGAGGATACTTCTGATATGTAAACATTGGTTTGCTCCTTTCCTCCATCTTTCCTTACCTTTGACATTTTACACTTGGTGTCAGTGATGAGAAAGGACATGTTGTTGATTTCATTCTGGACCACAAAGTTCTGTTCCTCTCTCTTGAAGTTCTGCAGAAAGAACATTTCCATTTTGTCAGATTGGGGTTCAAATCTACAAAGCATATGCTGGATGAGGGTTAGGGTTAGTTAAAATCAACTCCACCACTAAAAAGGTAAATGATGGGTAAATAAAACTAACAGAGTATAGTACGTGTGACCTTAATATTAAACAATACAATATGCTGTACTAGTCCATGAAGAAACCCATTAATAACAGGTAGAACAACATAATTAAAAATAATGTAGTAAGGCTCTTGGGAATTCTACTGCATTTAAGAACGCTGACCCGCTAGTTCCAATTAGCAACCTTGCTGACTGTATTGATCACATTGCAGTTAAACAAATAAAAAAAATGATAATGAGCCCGATGGAAGCAGTTGATGGTTCCATACCAGCAAAGAGTTAGTGTCTCTCTGGAACCAGTTTTCCTGGCTGAGAGCTGGTTTTTGGCTGTCCTAATGTGAAGTACTAGTTAGAAATAAGACAAGAGCTCTGAACCATCCCTCAGAAAAAATCTTTAAAGCATCGACAGCTAAACATGCATTGCCTGATCAAACAAAAAACTGTTAAAAGACTAGTTGCTCTGTCACATGTAACAATAGAGCTTGTCTAGTGCTCCAGCCTGTACCCCTGTTCGGGATCTCTTCAAATCAGCAGCATGTTAAAGTGTTTTCCTTGCATCACTGTAAATCATTTTCTTACATGAGACTTGGCCCAGAAGATGAAAACCTCAGCCACCATGCGGAATAGCTCCTCAGCCTCTGGGTTGGATTCCTTCAGCCATCTGGCCCTGTCGGTTAAATAGGCAGTTTAGTTATATTAGCTCCGTTTAAAGGCTTCCTGTGGAGTTTTTTAGACTGCCTAATGCGTTCTACACAATGCTTTATTACACTGAATGTCAGAAAAAAAAAATCATGTTTGATGACAAAACTGCTCCACCTGGCTCTTTTTGAGTATAACAAAATACTTGTGTTGTGCTGGATCCACCCAATCATTGCACTGTACCTGTTGTAGTCCACAAATCGTATGAGGAGAGGGTAGAAGGCGTACAGGTCCCTGACCAGTATGGTGAACTGGTCCATGATGAGCAGCTCTGTCTCTGACATCTCACCCCTCCCCTCGGCCTTGCTTTGCTCCTCATCCATCAGCACAACCGCTGCTTTCTATAAGACAAAGTCATAGACAGCTTCCATTAGATTTCATAATCTTAGCAGTGGTAGTTTAGAATTCCTACTTTGCAAAAGCACTGTGTTAAACTTACAGACTTACATTATAATGGTTTAACCCATTGCTTGCACATATGTTAGGGACACATTACAGATATGTAGGGGTTAAAGCCCAAAGGGGTGTTCATTTTCAGGAATGAATGGATGATGGGGGCAAGGTCATTTACTCACAAATCCTAACACTGCTATTATAATACTAGTAATTCTGGAGTGATCCTTAAGTGTACCCCGCTGTATAGAATGAGACTTACTTTTTTAAGTTTCTCCATCAAAGGCAGAAAGTGGGTCTTGAGCAGCTGGGCTTTAGCCTTGCTGATGATTGGCTGAGAGAATACTAGAAAGCAGAGACAGGGATAGGTTTCAGTGACTGAGCATACAACTGTTAATTGTTGTTAAGCCTCACTGTTTATTTTTGGGCTGAGTTGTATTCAGTGAATGTGTTGTTAAACCTTTGAATGATACCTGAATTATATATCATATAGTCTATATATAATATTACTTTAGGAAGTAGTGGGCAATGAGAAAGCCATACAATGGGTTCCCAGCAACATGCAAAATCTCAACAAAAATACAGTTTTATATTGTGGATAAGCCACAGAAATGCAACATCCCACAAACAGTATGTTGCTATGTTTACCAGCTAGCCTTTTCATCCAGGCTCCTTCATCTATGCCGAGGTTGTTGTAGATGATCTTCAGAATGTTTCCCAGCAGAGTGTTCATGTGCTCAGAAGTGACGGAGGTGCAGCAGCTGTCCGCTTTGTCTGGGTTGTTCTCTGGTCCATGTTCCCACCAGTGAGACATGTAGCTGCACAGCATTGGCAAGACCACCTACAGCAGAAGGAAAATACATACTTAAGTCAACTTACAATCCTGAAATAAAGATTTGCACAGACTGAAAGCTTGCTTGTCTTACAGATCATAAAGGATTCTATTTTTTTATTGTTTAGTGAAGCATTTTCTGTAGAAACAGCTGATATCCTGCTGTATATATGTTTTGAACTTCTTTACTATATGTTAAGTGATTATGAGACCAATGAAACCATGTTTAAAAACAGGCACTCACTGTAATCTTAGAAGACGATATCAACTGGGAAACCCTGACCCCTGAACAGAGTGGTTCACTCACTGGCTCAGTCATATACACACTAGTATGTAGGCCTGATCCTCAGGGCTCAGCCAAAAATTGTCAAAAGTCAAAATTGATTAATCTATATGGGGAAATTGACCCCCATGTTTAACCCATTTAACTATTTAGCAGCTGTGGGAAGCCAAAAGTGGAATCTTGGTTTTAGTGACAATGGAAGAGTATATCTGATACCTAACATTAATGATTTAAGTGATTAAACCAGAGCACCATAAGGAAAAGAAACCCCAGGCACATGGGTGAACAGAAAGACTTGGATTTTTAAGGTTGACACTTTGATATACATCCTACCTCCATGACATGGGGCATCTGCGTGTATCTCATGCCAGACTCTGCCAACTCCATGATCTCCTCCAGACACTTCTCCAGGTTGGGGATCAGAGGACAAACCTCCCCTACCTGCCCCGGCAGACCTAGAGCTGAGAGAGAATCGATGAAAGAAATGAAAGAGAATGCATTTTAAAAGCCTGTTTATAGTAATATACAATATGCATGTAGATACATAATGTCATTTTCTGAGCATATAATCAATCTTGTTGTGATTTCAGCTCTTCACATTGGTAAAATTCGAGCACACAAAGCAGCTTAACAGTGAAATAAAATCATATTCATTAGTACCTGCTCTGTCTTTGCTTCCTTTGCTGTTGTAGATGGAGAAGCTGTTGAACTTGTTGATGAGAGGCTCAAGGAAAGCAACAGGAAAGGCTGCTGAGAAGGCAGCTAAACACTTCCCTAACGCTGGACGCTGTCTGGAGAGAAGGAAAGAGAGGAAACAAGATCAAAAATAAGCCTTACATTTTCATCATCAATCAAGTATTTCCTCATTGGTAAATTAAAGGAGCATTAAGTAATCAATGTAATAAATAATAGGAATATTGCCAATTTTTTTTATCAACATGCTAAATGTAAAGTACTTTTAACAGTTGGAAATATTCAGATTCTTTACTAGAGTACAAGTACAAAATGTAACTGAAATTAAAAAAAAAAAAGTACTTGTGATGAAGAAGGGCCCTGCTCTGACTGTTATATACAGAATATTCCAAATATATTAGTAGATTATTATTGTTGTTGATGCATTTATGCAAGAAGGATATTCTGTTGTCAAGGTCAGGCTAATTTTAACTTTATAATATACTATTGTCTGGTTTATTTCATGAAAACCCGAACCTCAAAAAGCTGTATTATTTTAAACTGATCAGATGTTTTATGTTAAATCTTCGCCTAAAAAGTAAAGCTGTTGGCAAAATGTAGCAAAATACAAGGTTAAATATCAGCTCAGAAGTAGTAGAGGAGTATAAAGTAATATAAAGTATAAAGTTACATAGATGGAAATACTAAAGTATAGTTCAAGTGTCAAGTACAGCACTGAAGTGGAAGGCTAAAGCTACTTTCCACCACTGGGTAAGATCACTTATTTGCTTATAACTCAGGAAACACAGAATTGTGAATAATTCCCATTGGAAAGATTTGCAGTTGGAGAGATGTTAGTCATTACGGTGTAGACTGTACCTCTCTACATAGATGCTTTTGTTGGTTCCCAGAAAATAGAGACTGTTGAGGATTCTGTAGCAGGAAACCTGGACATCATCCACTTTAAGAAGAGAAACATGAATCATTACACTTTACCAGTGATGCCTTAATCAAATATAAATTAGCATGACGAGTCAGTACGCACATATGAGGTCTTCTCCGAACATGTTCTGTCCAATATGTTCAAATAGGGAGGAGAGGACAGGCAGCAGGGCGAAGGTGGTGTAGTTTATGATCTGGGTGACGCCTCGCGGCTGCTCTCTGCTGTGGGTGAACTGGCCGAGCTTCAGGTTTTCCTGCGTCTTCTCCAGGTCCTCGGCTGCACTGTCGAAGTACAGCCTGAGTGCTGCCTTCACTGACTCCAGACCAGTCTTCATCACTGTCCTGTTATATGGGGGAATTAGGTTTAACATGATACAACTGGGTCTTCAACCCAGCTTTGTTTTAAATTACAGTGCATAAGCATTATGCTTTTAATAACTCGAACAAATTGAAATAAAAGACATACTCTGAAAATAAAGTAACAGAAATAAAAGAAAGTCCAAGTTTTAAACCCATTGGGGTTAAAATTTTTGTTCTCAGCAAATAATCATTACTTATTAAAGAATTAAAAATGGCAGTCACACTGCAAATTTTGAAAAATTTACACACTGATAGATACACTTCAGACTTCAGGTAAACTTGTGCTACAGTTAAATGAATGTGCAGATAAAAACCAGCAGATTTATTAGTAAACAAGTAAAAAGATATATTTTGCAGTTGGCAAGATATATCGTTTTACTTGTGATGCCTCGTAGAGGTAAAACTAAAAGCAATAAGCTTGACTCTTTAGTTTGATAGTGTTCATGAGTTAATGGATCCAATTTTTAATGATTTCTGAGCTTGTCTCTTTCCTTACCTGGCATCCAGGCTTTGTCCCAGTATCTGCAGGCAGTTGACAATGGATGTGGCATTGTTACCTAAAAAGTAGACATGATCACATAATAAACAGAAAGCCCTGTTTACACTCTGGTTTGTTTTTGACAGACCTTTCTGTGAGGGATGTAACGTGTCAAGCATTGCAGCACACCAAAACAACACCAGCCCCATATGAGCCGTCTGTCTGTGGAACACAAATCTGTAGAACCATGTGTGTGCAGTTATGTACATGTGGGTACTCGTTTGTTTGTTTTTGTGCAAACACACAAGGACACACACAGGTGCACACATGCACACAAAAGATGCAATACACACTCCTGCCAATGGCTTCAGGCTACTCCACTGATCACAGGTGGCAGTACACTGCAATGTGCCAACAAAGACAGAAGAGAAGAAGACTGCTGACAAGAAAACTTGGATATACACACTGCAGATTTTAGGGAAGGTTTGTTTTAGTTGTAAGAGGAAAGAAAGGCCTTCAACATGTTTGCTAGTCCTCAAAGATACACCCAATGAAAAAAAAATGCTAGGGGCACTTTTAACTAATATACATAAAAAATTACTGAAGGACCATGATGTCTTTTTAAGTTATGGATAAATTAGTCTGTAATGCTCCATTGTAAAAATCATTGCAAATATGCTTGGCATCATTATATATATCTATATATCT
>JAOWBC010000617.1:19094330-19129794 GCA_028566105.1 Hypoplectrus providencianus
ACACACACACACACACACACACACACACACACACACACACACACACACACACACACACACACACACACAGAAAACATGAAACTGTTCAACCACTATTATCTCCAACCGGGCAGCCTGCCCTACAATAATTCCCGATGATGAGGTCTTACAGAGTCTTGCTGCTCTCAGATGTGGTAGAAGGACCATCTCTGGAGAGATCCTGAGAGATCTTAATGGCTTCCTCCATTGCTGCCAACAACCCATCACCACCTTCACCCCGAAGGGCCGGGCCAAAGCATTCTGGTCGGCGAATCAGAAGCCTCACCACAACATTGGCATTCTCCTCCACACTTTCACCTGTCCACAGAGCAGCAGTGATGTTCATGAAAACATATGTGTGCCACACACAAACTGACAAAGAGTTTCTTGTTGAAAATAACAGATTTGACCACCAATATGGTCAGGTTAAAATTTTTACCATTGCAGAAGACAGCAAAGCGCAGGAAATCGAGGTATCGTTCACCCTCCACAGGGTTCCAGCCAATGTCTGGGTATCCGTTACGCACCAGCATCACACAGCTCTGCAGCCCGCAGCCAGCCAGGTACTGCACCACCTGCACAGGAACACAACATGATAAATTATTATGATATAATGTTTATGATCAACTTTTATCTAAAACAGTTTATACAAAGCTGAACATCGTAATCTTTATGATGAGGGGATTTATTGCTTTGGTCTGGATTGCTTTATAGGTGTTCCTAATAAATAGGTGTTTCCATTACAGATACATTTGCAGCAAAATTTTGACATTATGAAAACATTCAGAAAGTATGCATAAGAGACATTTCCATCAACTGGTTCAGAGCAAATAAATACAGCTGCATTGACAACTTTGGCCAGCCATGAGAGAAAACAAAGTCTTTAGCAATTTAACTTGATTTGGCAACTTTTTAAAAAAGTTTTACAGAATTTGGAGCTTTTCTAATGCAAACCTTGAAAATGCACTGAGTAAACAGAAACACAGCAAGAGAGAATGGAAGGGGTAACATTCAGCAAATGATTCAGACTCTACCAGTGAGCCAGCGGGACTACCCCCTGGAGGAGATTTTCCACACAGATAACATGGAAATTTGATGAGGTTCACAGAGTCTACTTTTGATCTGAGTGAGGCGTGGGCTGGGATGATACCCTGATGAATCTTCTGCAGCCCTTAATCCTCTGATATACACTTTTGAATGCTGAATTCTTGAAATGAAACCCCTGAATCGCTAGTGTATATGTGCATGTGTGTGTGGGTTTATTTAGATGCATGTGCTACAGATTTTCAGCTTCACCTTCTCCAGGTCTGGCTCTCTCAAAGCCAGGGCCAATTCATTATTATCCATGACTGATGCTGCAGCCACATCCAGAGGAGTAGATCCTCGCATGGAAGGAGACGCTGAAAAGAGTGGCGAGGAGAGAAAGATATAAATAACATAACAGGATTGGGAATATAAAACCAACAAGACAACAGAGTTGCATTTGTTTCTGGTTACAGCCCTGCTGGATATACAGCGCTATTCAAACAGGCAGTTTTGTCTTTGAGCAATAGGGATGAAACTCTAAAAAACAAATGAGGTTTTACAAAGTATCCTTGTGAGAAAACGGCACACAGATTGTCTTTGCACACATGTGAGCATGCTGGGAAAAAACAATTCAGCCCCTCAGCTGTATGTCTATTCATACAGTTCACTTTAAATTGTTTAGTTATTATGAATAAGGGAACAAAGTGCTACAAGGTGTTGCTGAGTAGATCCATTTCTAAAATTATTATTGTTAATACAAAAAAAAATGTTATAGAGACTTTTTTAATGAGACATGTAGATTTTTACAGAAATATAAAAAAAAATTAAGCTATTGTTTGGTAACCTTTTTAAATGAAACTCTTGTAATTTGTGATCCATTCAAGGACTGATGGAAAGTTTCAATTCACACCATAATGGCTGTTTTTAAAGCTTCTTTCTACATTAAACGGTGTATTATGGCAATTGTTGGAATTAATAAATATGTTTCAGCAGTTCAGAGGAATTTCATGGATGCTACTTCAGCCTCAGAATGGGCACACAAAGTATTGGGTTTTTCATTCCAAGTGAAATAAAAACAATTAATGTATTGTGGATTACAAACATTCACTGTTCTTTGTAACTGTTTCTTCCATATATACATTTTTGAGAATTAATACATTGAGATCCATACATCTTTTTCAATTTACCAAAATAAGAAAGTCCACTCTTTGTTTTCACCTAATCAATGAAAGAAAAAAATTAAAAACACAGACACAGACAGCATATGCAGTGTAAATCACATATACTCACCAAGTCCAACACTGCTATTCTCCAGCAGGTAGCTGAGATGGTCAAACATGGCTTTCTGGTTCTGACGGCTGATTCGACAGAAGTAACAGAGAAAACGACAACAGTTGGCCACCATTTTAGGAAAGGTAATTTCCTGCAAAAACACAGACTTTGTGTCAGACAATTCATGCAAAAATGAAAAAAATACTAATTATATATTATTTGTTATCATTTATTCAACATTGATAGAAGGTCCTGGTTTCTGTCCACATCCTGATCCAGCTTCAGTACCTAGGCTTATTTTCTGGCTCTGCAGCTCTTACATACTTCATACCTTGGAGTCTCCACCGCTGAGTACGTTGACCATGACCTCCATGACAGTCTCATGCATCCCCAGCGCTCTCATCAGGTTAGGGTGCTGGTAGAACACCTTGTTGTTCATGATGTCACTGCAGAGGAAAGGGGGTGCAGAGGTTATTACACTCATTAAGGGCTTTAATCAATATTATAGTGCAAGCACTGACTGGACATTTTATATAGTGTATGTTACAGTAAAAGGAAAACTGACCCACTGAATTCTACATTCCTTGTTTTCTTCAATGCTAGAGAATTTCAAGTAACCCAGTACAAAACTGGTTGGTGTACTTCCATCAATAATTTCTTTTTGATGAAAATGTACAATCATTCACAGTGGTGGATCCTAATCTAATGTGTACCAAGATATCTTGATTGTTTATGATCCACAACAAACAGGAAGCTGATTAGAGTGCCTAATCGTGCTCCATATAGATGGAGAGCGAACTTGACCAAATGATATCAAAATCAGCATTCAGAAGCTTTACAGATGAGTGTGTCCTCACCCCAGCCCTCGGATCATTAGCTTCTCCTCCTCTCTTCCCATCCGGACGCTCAGCAGAGATCTGATCTGACCCAGAGCAGCCAACAAGTTGATGGTGTCCTCAATCGATACTGAGTTGATGGTGTAGGTCTTAGGAAGAGCCCGCACCTGGAAAAAGAGATTAGTAATTTAACTCTGTTAGGGTCCAAGCATGGCCATCACTGTCTGAGACTTTATAACTTTAATGAGAAGTTGTACAGGACAATTAGTCATCAAATACCATAGAGGGAATTCTTCTCCTTCTTAGGGTTTTTCTGTTTCATATATATCTTTGTACATGATGCCTTATCATTGTCACAGCAAATGTTGCATAGACAGAACAAAACAAGGTTTGGTTGGCTGAATTCTCAGTAATCTACCATCTGATACACTGGTTACACATTTAATATTTTTTTTATGGAAACATTTTCTTGAATGTTCACAAGTCCCATGAATAAATTTTCTTTTAAATTTTATAAAGATTCAGGTTGCTTGAACAATTTGACCGTATACAATCAGATCAAAAATGATAAAGTTTTACCCAGAAAGGACGAGCAATTGAGCCTAAAGGCAATCAACAGGACTTGTTGAAGAATAGAGTACAACAGAACACATTAAATGCTTTTCTTTCCCAACCACATTTTGATTAAACCACATCCACTACTGAATGTAGTGAGTATGACTGCATTAACAACTTTACTGGAGACCGAAATGAGACAAGAATTAGCTAGCCAGCTCACCCCGCAGCCCATCCAGCTCTGTTTATGACGACTGGCTAATTAGCTTGCTACAGATGAGGTATCTTATTTTCTGTAACAGTGCGGAATTAAAATGGCTCTAGGTCGTGAGCCGAGAGCCAAACAGCAAGCTGGTGGGCAGTAGCAACAATGACTGCTGTTGGCAGAGCTTTTGACTGGGAGGAGAGTGGACAGCAGCTCCTGAGACGGGACAACGGTTAGTTACAGTAGTCTAATCTGGTTTATAAAACAGTAGACGAGAGCTTGATGTGTTTGGAAGTCAGTTTGACTGAGATCACACTCAACTGCTTTTCTTGTTCTTGGTAGAACATTATGTGGCTATTTTAATTCTTTCAATTTGCAAGACATTAAAAATTTTAGGTTCAAAGAGGTAAGTTACCTGGTTTACAAAGTAAAATATTTCAATACTAAGAATTCAGTGGTGTTTGTATACAAAATTTAAATAATATAGTTGTTAGGGTTAGGGTTAGGGTCTTCAATGGTATACCATTTCTATTAAAAGCAAAAACACTTGTACCTGTCCTCCAATGCCATCATACTGGCGGTGCAGCAGGACAAACATGGCTCTGACCAGCTCTGGGTCCTCAATAACAGACTCCTGAGCCCAGCGTACCATCGTATCAGAAATCAACTGCTGTAATGTACCTGCACAAACGGAGTCACAAAGAGAGAGTGAGACACAAAGACAAGAAATGATAGAAGCTGTCAAAAATCCCCCTGGAAAACCACTTTAAAATAACAAGACTTTGAGGAAAAAAATCTACACTGTGATTTCCTTTCAAATATTTGAGTATTTCTAGTGTGGTCCTCAAGGGCTTTGTATCTAATGGTGGTATTTTACAGCAATATTAGACTATTTTTAATCCGTTAATGAGCTTTCTCAAGAGAATAAATTGAGCTAATTATTTCATTTATGAATACTAATATTACAGATATATGACTAGAACAACTTGACATACAGTGCTGAGCTGCATCCCAAATTATGTTTCAGAATGTCCCAATGGACATCTTGGTTAATCCTTTTTGAATAACAAAACCCATTACAGCAGGGTTGGTGTCTGGAATGTGGATACCCTCTCACAACACTAAAGTGTGTGTCAGGGGACTTTCACCATGCATGTCTGTTTGGTGAGTCCGAATCAGAGTGAAATCAATACTTTTGGCTTGTTAAGTATTTAGTCTAGAAAGCAGAGGGCTGGAAATATACTTACAGTGATATTTATTATTGGTTGGAAAGTTCTGGTGTTCCTACTTAATGACTACCCAGATGCTAAGCAAACATTGGACTTTAGCATCATTATGATTCATTTCCAGTAATTGGTTCTGATTTTGTGACATTGAACTGCAGGGTTCTTTCTACAAAAGTGGTCTTAGACTAGTTGTTTTGGGTTCAAAACAGATTTGGTTTTAAAAGTGTCCTTCAGAGTCCTACCAAAGGCATGTAAGAGTTGTCCTGTGGTTCATGCTAGGAAGAGGTCATGGCGTTATTAAAATCTAAATAATTTACCGTCTAAGATCTGAATGTACATACTGCAGTTCATAGAAGTCTCACCATTAAATATGATGCATATTCTGTGTGATTTCAGGATTTCTCCAGAACTTAAATGTAATTCTAATGATAACAAATTGTCAAATGTCCACACATAACCCTCTTCTTCTTCAGCAGACTTACTGGGTTTCCTGTCTTTTTTCTCTTTCGGCAGGTTGGCCATCTTCTTCTTGAGGTAAGCCACTTTCTCCACCAATGACAGGAGTCGACCTCGGATGGTGAAGTCACTGTCACCGTCTATCCCCCTCTCCTCATTCAACTCTATACCTGACAGAATGGAGAGATCAGTACACAGCGCATACTCCCTGATATCATAGCTGATGTGAAGATAAAGCTGATTAGTAGTTCACCACAGTGTCTCATCAGGTCCTCATGAAAGTCGAGCAGCTGTTCTCGGATGTATTCAGGACAGGGACACTCCTGCTTCTCATCCTTAAAGTTCAGCAGCATGTTGATCTATAAAAAGCAGACGCAAGACTGTGATGTTCATTAAATGCTTGCAAAACAAACACTGGGAATCCATTCGAGCAAACAGAAGTCTAACATACATTAGTTTACAGGTTTGGGGGCATTTTCCACCACCAAAGCAACACAGAAGACAAAAAATGTCTAACCCAAAATTTTATACACTGCAATATTGGATCTGTCAACATAAAATTGGAGAGAATATGAAGTACTTGGTGTCCGGTGTTTAAGCTAATAGTGTTCAGAAAACTTCCATTTTCCTCATTGGCGCGAATGCTACAGGCATATTTACTCAAATATTTTACATCTTTCAAACATTAATGGTGTCATCTAAATTTTCAATCACATTTACTATTAGACACTTTAAACCCTTTATAATTTGTGTATTTTTTAATGTAACCCTTGCTTACACATTCAAGTCAATATTGCAATTCAGCATTAGCATTTAAAAAAAAATTAAATATCCCAATTGATTTTTTTTTTTTACATCATTGGTATTAAGCAACTTTTCGATGGCATACATTGTAACCAGAAGCATTCCTGCTTTTCCCACTATTCATACTATTTTAAGTTCCTCTCACACATTCTACTCATTGATTTTGTCACTGCACTGTTCAAGCCCAGACTCTCTCTTCTTCAGTGGTGCTCCTACCTGTTCCTGCGGAGGAGATCTGAACTCTTTGGTCTTCTTGGCAGTGAGGGCTGCAGACATGTTGAGTGCCAGCATCACCTCGTTGTAGCGGAACCGCTGGTTGTCTTGGAGACAGGCCACAAAGTCATCAGAGAAGGCCACCACCGCCTCGATACGGTGACGCACCTGGCAGTCACATAGATACTGCAACACGTGGCACATCTACAAACACACACAGGCACAAATCAGACACATGCTGTTGGGTCAGCTTCATATTATGATGATACTGTTATACTATTACAGATTACCATAGAACTTCCAACATGCTTGTTTCAAGTGGAGACAAAAAAGGTCAACTCAGCAAAAGTTTTCTTTTCAAAATCTATGTTGTAATGTTGTGCGGTTATGATATTGAAAACAGCTTGCATCGTTGATCTCATTGTTGTGGTGTTTTAAAGCTATGTCAGGATCTAAATTGATTTGTAACAGTTTTCTGTAACTTATCGTCCTTTGCTCACCATATCACATGCATAATTACGTACACACATTGAATATAAGTGAGTCTATCAATTTTCCTGTAAAAAAAAAGACAAAATTTGTTATCTTTAAATGAGACCACAGTAAAAAAAATCTGATATGCTCAACTGCAGTGATTTTATTTTGATGTATTCCCTATTGTGTAACATAAAAACATACAGCAATGTGACAAACAACAAAAATCATTTAAAAAAATTGGTATACATGCCACTAATCTGCCTCACTAAACAAATTTAAACAGTTATAAACTGATAGGGTGTCACCTGAAGTTTCACAGGCTCAGGTAGCTTCATCTGTAACAATCCTTCCTTTGGCATGTTCCTCCGTCCATCCTCAGTCTCCCCCTCCTTCAACACCTCCACCTCTTTCTGCGTGTCATCCTGCTCTTCCTGTCTTTCAGAGAACACGGACGGCTCAATCAGTCTGAGGATGTTCTTCAGGTCCCCACTTTGGAAAACTCCCATGATGAGCAAGGTGTAGAACAGCTTGATGAGGGGGACGAACAGGAACTCGGTGCTGCCTCCCACTGGGTCGCGTACGTGCATGCTTCCCTCCCGCACTGCCTCCGTCAGCATCTCTATGGTTTTCATTTTCAGCTTGTCTAAGGGGAATTCAGGGCTATACTGGAAACAGTCCCCTGATCCGTTGTTGCTGTTATTACGATAGGAAGGTCCAGTCCCACAGACAAAACTTGGAGATGAGAAGTGCATTCTGGGTCTTAGCGACGTGCTAAGGCCAATGCCTGGCAGCCCATGTTTCTTCTTCTCATCTGGGAACAGGGTGATGCTCTTGGTTTCGTCCGTCATGGGAACTATATACTCGTTGTTCATCATGAGGCGGGCCGTGGTGTAGCTGCTCAGGTGAATGTCGATTAGGAGGTCGTAGTAGCCTGCACGAAGCAAACCTGTAAGAGAAGAGATAATTATTAACATTCAAGTCTTCAGATGTACCATTTATGTTCTCATTAATGATCTAATTAAGCCCCATTTCCTGGTAGTAGCAATTAAAGACATGTCTTCTCTGTG
Organism: Hypoplectrus providencianus; assembly: GCA_028566105.1. NCBI lineage: Eukaryota > Metazoa > Chordata > Actinopteri > Perciformes > Serranidae > Hypoplectrus > Hypoplectrus providencianus. The sequence continues at coordinate 19,102,486 of JAOWBC010000617.1, forward strand.
TGGGTGTATGTAATAGCCGTGTCACAATTCTCCAAATCAATTATTTGAATTTTAGGTCACAATTTAAATCAATTATCAGCTTAAACTTTTTCTTTAGCACTGTAGACCACTGGCTTGCCATATCATTGGTTTTATACCCAGACAACTGTCATTCATAGTTTGAAAATCCCCTTTACAAAGATGGTGCATGACATGACTGCCACCATTATTTGAAATGAACCACACCAAGGCCATTTATTTAAAATAGGGGTTTCCTGATCCTGCTTTGGATTTCAGTTGTTATGACTTACAAAATTTAATTGTGAATTGAAATCATGATGCTCATCTATTTTGAGCCAGTTTTTGAGCAATGGAATTCTATGTGTGAAATGCAAACACTTTGCAGTGCAATAACGACATGATAGGGTTCATTAAGCACTGAAAAAAACAAGTATTCAGATCCCTTACTGAAGTTAAGTACAGCACTTAAACCATACAGTGCAATTACTCCACTACAAGTAAAAGTCCTGCATTAAAAACTTAAGGGATTTTAATATATAATTTAAAAATAAGATGTGATGCATTTATGTAAGCAATGTTTTAATATTGTCAAGATAGGGCTCATATTAACTATTTAATAAACTGCAATTGACTAATAATTTGGAAAATGTCTAATCTTTAAAACTATCGTGTTTATGTTAAATCTCAACAGAAACGTATCTAAGGCTGTCACATACATGTACTGGAGTGAAAAAAGGAGTGTAGAAGTATAAAATATCTTCAAATGGAAATACTCTAGTGAAGTAAAATTTCCCTCAAAACTGTCCTCAAGTAAGTTATTGAGCAAATGTACAAACCGCCACTGGAAAAATGTTCAACATATTATATAATTAACAATTAAAATCAGAATGCAATGATTTGCAAAAAATGGCAAAAAATATTTTGGACTTACATTTACCTGAATACAGTACATAGTGCTCAAACAGGAAAACATTTAAAATTTTTTTTGTAAATATACTCATTCTGAATAAGGTGCATTCTGTATTTATCTACGTTTTACAGCAACCCAACCTTTTTTTTTAATCAGTGTTGGTGAATGCTTGAATTAAAATATGTGAAAAATCATTATGGATTTTTTTGTCTGATTACTTCTTCCATGTCTGACCCATGAGTGTCTGAAATCTTGACTCACTTCCCTGTTTGGAGTAAAGCAATAGAGATTTATTACCTTGCATCAACTTATGCTTTAAGGGCAGGCTCTGACTATGACCTGACCTTTACTTATTTCTCAGGAAGAGGCTCTGATACCTTGCGTGTAGTTCTTCTGGCTGTGTGTTACCTGGCATGTACTTATTCTCTATAGCCTGCAGGAGTTGAGCCTCGTCTACATGGGAGCAGAGGGCGTGTGCCACTCGGTTGTTTCCCAGAGCACAGATGGCTGAATACAGTCTGAGGGTATGGTAGTGAAACTTTAATAAGTCCCTCTGCTCTGACAGCTCCAGGACATCCACCGACCTGGACAATATAAAGAAAGATCCTGCATGAGAATTGACAGAGTGGAAGAATGCAAAGGTGTGTGTGTATGTGTGTGTACACATATATATGTATGTGCATACTTGTTCTCCTCAGGTATGTGCAGAGACATGAACTGCAGAGGTTCGTTACACTGGACCAGCCAGCCGTGTCTGTCATTCACTCTGGATGCTGAAACCTAAAAGAAAAAGAAAAAGAAAAGATAGATGGAGATACATGTAAGAACTTTACATACATTTGCTTTCCCCACACTATGATGCATAGAAGTCAGTTCAACCAGCATGCAGCCCACATGAGGTACAGGGAGTAGGAGTCACAAGACAAACCCAGCAGCTGATATCACTAGCTTAGCATAATTTCAATGCTGTCTTATTGGGTACCACAAGCATGAGTTCCTACACCAGGAAGTCAGTTAGTTTTTAGTTTGCATTTTGGGGTCTATCCCCCCATGCTTACTAAGAATTCTGAATGGTGAGATGCCTGAAATAAGGTTTGGTTCAAAACCTGTACAAAACACTTTAGCATCACAAATGTGTGTTTTCCACAAAGCTTATTGTCTGCAAAGATCCAGAATCCAATGTAAAAAGAAAAAAAACAATGGTGATGCTAGCTTCCAGGTTGGCCTTCAAAAATATGATATTTCATTTGCACTCTGTACAAGTGTTGGTTGGGCTGGCATAGTGAATTGGGAAATATCAAGATAACAGTCAGGCAATCAGTTCTCCAGTCAGTGATCAGACTTTCAGAAATGCTTTGACAAGGAGATGCAGCTGTCCCAACCAACCCAGACATTTTTTGCAGTTATTTTTCAGTGTTGACAGCATGCACAACCTGTTGTTCTATACATTTCAAATGAGTGATAAGCACATTCTGCCATGCCTAGTCTACATGTCTCTTTTTCAGCTGAAACAAACCACAAAAAAAAACCCCAAAAGAGCCAGGAAATGTAAACCTGCTATTTATAGGAAGGAAGTGTTACTGTACCTTGAGGAAGTGGTTGGGAACACGACTCCATAATACTGGAGTGAGGAACTGGACATGCAGCCTTGGAGGACACTGAGGAATAAAGTTCTTCTTCTCACTCTTAAACAGGCCAGCTGACAAGGGCATCACATTCTGTCAGGAAGCAGACACAGAACCTTTCATGAGACAGGGCAGGGACCACTAGAAGGCTTAAATTCAGAACAGAGATTCTTGAGAAGTTTTATAAGGACACAGATTGGGACTTCTTTGGAAGCCCTATGGTCCTGTATTGAGAGTCACACGATGAGAAAGTTAAATAAAAGAAGGCAGCTTTTAAAGTTTTATGTTGTACTGCTTGCTGATTTTCAAGAAAATTCTTATTCTAATCTTTAATGATCTTCATACAGATATCTCATAGAAAGACTGGGAGAAGAAGTGCCTTTAAGCCTCATTTCAAACTATTAACACCAAATTCAGGCTGTTGCGGTGTATATGGTTATTTACATTCATGTGTGTTCCATTATTTTAACCCTCACAAACCTGATAACTGTAATACATATAATGGAGAAATAGGCACCATGTATTGTATGTGGGAGAAACTTCAGAGGTTCTGGAAGGAGGTTGTGCAGTTGATTTCAAGTATAACAGGAAGCACATGTTTATCCTGAGAATATTCCAGTAAGTGGAAAGAAAGGGAAATTGATTGATTTAGTTTATGGCAGGCTCAATACCTTTAAAGACCTGGCACAGTCAATGGATTAAAGAATTGTCTTCATTCCATTAAAAAACTGACCGATTTGCCAAGAGGGAAGGACACCCTTTTGACAATTTGTGAGTGACTTGTCTGTATAGATTATCAGAAAAGGGCTTTTAAGGTTTCATATTATCTGCCTTTCTTATTTATTAATTCTTATTATTTTGATTATAGTTATTGTTGTTTTGTTTCACTTAGGGAGTGATGTTGTTGTGAAGGGTTGGGGAGGCAGGTCCATGGGTTGAAATGTGTTTCGTTGTTTCCCTTAATTGACTAAAATACATAAAGATAACAAGGACAAAAAGAAGTCGAACTTTTGGTAATTTTCCTCTGAGGTTTAAAGCAACCTCCTAAACCTTGATTACTTAATATCCATGATGAAGCGTGTGTGTGAGTGTGTGTACTTCTTACCTTAATACGCCCCAGCTCGAACTGGAATACGTTGGGGCTTGTTGCTTTTGCAAAGACTGCTGGGAACAGCTTAGTACTGGGCTCCACCTGTGGAAATGAGCAGGTGTTTAGCTTGTTTCCAAAGTTATTCCTTTGTTGCAATAAAAAATATATATATTGTATTACATGTTATATTGTTATTGAAAAGAAAATAGTCTTCTTCAGAAAGACCTTCAGCCTGTGAGTGGCTGTGCGAATGCAACCATTACTTGGAAGCTTAACAGACAGGGGCACAGTGAGAAAATGTATAAAAATGATCTGCTAAGTGTTATTTAAAAGAACAAATGAGCACACTACAACAGATTAATAAATTTAGCTAAATTTTGAATGTATTTAATGTGCTAGTTAAGCTAGCTTAGCTACCACTTTTTGTTAGTAGCAGTTTGGTAACATTTTCAGTAAGACAGTACAAAAGAAACAGGTATTAACTAGAAAGCTGATGTATAACAAAGACAAAAGGAATCAGAATAAATAGGATGGAAGCAGTTGAAGACCCTGTGCTTCTTTAAAACCTGTGGCACTGTATTAAATATTTACCTGGTAGTATGTGCTGAGTTCTTTTCCGTTGGCTGTGAATGTCAACAGTCCATTTGTCGTGTCGACCAGACAGCCTATCTCTAAGCCGTTGTTGTTCCTCCCCTGACCGGGACTGCTGCTCTCTCCAGCCCACACCATGTAGCAGTTACTTCGCTTTATACTGGAGAGCACACACACCATGTAACAGGTAATTAAAAACTTGACCTCACTGAATAAAATTCCTTGCTGTGACCTTAAGGATAATTCACAGTGGTATGGAACTTTACAGCATCAAACTAGAGACCTAGAACTTTTATGGGATGAATGTTTTCCCTTCGTATATTGACAATAAAGAAATTTCAAAGCAGTTTAAATAACATAGGTCCTCATCATATAATTGCAGAAAATACTGAAATATCCTAAATGACAAATGTGTTTGAAAATCCATGGAAGCATGGAAGTTCTAAATTGCCCCATAAATTAATCTTCAGATCCCCAGCTTTCAGATGATGTACACCACCTCTATGTGTCATTTAATGTTGACCTGCTATCCCACCCTAAAAATCAACTGCCTACAACCCAAAAGTCTCAGTCAAAGGTGGGTAGAATTATGAGGAGTTTACCATATAAGCAGATAAGATTTAACTATAATCAGATTTAAGTATAATTATTTACAGTGGTTAGTTCTCCATATTATGTGAAATGTTATGCTCATCACTGAAATCATATCCTGTATGCCAACATAAAATCACACAAAAACAATGATTTACCCACTGGCGTGATGACTGACCTCTCATGAACTTTTCCCTTTTCATCTCCCAGGGTAACAGTGACAGTTCGGACATTGTGCAGCTCGAAGCCTGGGTCGTACTGATGGAAGTCAGAGGTCACCCAGCCGACCCAAACACTGCTAGGCTCCTGACCGGGGAAGATCCGCACGGAGTAGTAGTGCTGCACAGAAGGAGATGTGCACTGGACTCAGGTTTCATTTCATTGATCTTGATCATTTACCCTAATGGCTTTACAACAACCATATTATAAAACACTAAAATCGATGCATATATTTAATTAATGACACTTGGTCGGACACGCAATAATTAGCTAAAAAAAACTTTTGCTTGATGCCAGAAAGGAGCGTGTTACTGATCACAAGTCAGGAGAAGACACACACATGGTTTCCACTAGTTTGTACTGGCACTGGTAGAGTACTGGTTTAATTCAGGAGATGGACAACAGGTTTGAGGTCTACTCCAAAAGGCATAAAAGCTAGTTTTCATCTAATGATTGGTTAAATAACAGCTTAAAAACACATTTTCCTCTGCTAAGTGGCAAGATCAACAGGTCATATGTCTGCTGTTGTCAGTATGGCAGAAAAAATATTAAACAGACAGGACCATACGACATGATTTAAAATGAAAGTTCAAAACAACAACAATCAAATAAAATGACAACACATGACGCACAATGCATGCTGCTATTTCTTGAATGTATCATATGTATAACATATAACTATAAAACCTTTGCATCTTCACCATCAAGTATACTGTGTGTGATTTTTTTTATTATGTATGTGACTTACAGTCGAGGCTTGCATGAGGAATTCATATTCATCTCTGTCGTCAGCCATCACCTCCTCTGACAGACGGGTTGATGAAGGACAGCTGTTGTCAGGCTTGTTCCTCTTTAACATGAACCTGGAGGAGAAGGTGGTGGGTTTAGGTTTATACAGTTTAATAATCAAATAAAAGGACAAAGGGTGAGTCGTTAATGCTGATTTGATGAAACAAGGGGGTTTACCGCTGCTTGAGCTTGGAGGGCTTCTCCTGGTTATAATCTTTGTGGTTGTTATATTCGTCTCTCTCAGGTCCATTGTGACCATGGGAAGTCTTCATTAGGACCTCAAAGTCTGATACAGTTTCAAAGTCCTCCAGCTCCTGCAGGAACAGACAGTAATCCCACCGCATGTATTCTCAATCAAGTATCCAGATGTGGAAGCACATTTACTTCAGTAAAAGTAGTAATATCACACTGTGAAATTAGTGTAAGTAAAAGTCCTGCACTCAAAAGCTTATTAAAGTAAAAGTACCAGCATAAAAAGCCACTCTAAGTATTTTGTATATATTTTCAAAATATAACAGTGGATTACGATTATTATTGATGCAGGTATGTATACAGCATTTAACTGTTGTCAAGGTACAGCTCATTTTAAATTTCAAACATTTTAAATTGGTCACATCTTCCAGCTAAATGTAGTGGAGTAAAAAGTACAATATATACCGCTGAAATGTAGTGGAGCAGAAACCTAAAGATGGAAATACTCAAGTAAAGTAACCTCAAAGTTGTACTATAGTGAAAACAATCATGTGTACTTTGGCAATGGAGGAAACCTATACATTAGTTTTGTGTCTATGTGTCTATCAGTTATTGTCAGTTACATATGTATGATTATGAGTGTGTGTGTGTGTGTGTGTGTGTGTGTGTGTGTGTGTGTGTGTGTGTGTGTGTGGTACTGTTACCCTCTTTGGTGAGAAGAGGCTGTCGTGAGGTGGGGACCTGGAGAATGATTCTGCACACTCTATGGGCATGCTCAGTCTGTAGAAGGTAATGTCAGTGTAACAGTTCTGGGAGCCAAATGACCTCTGGGTGACCTTTAGGCAGGGACACGACTCCACTGTCCCGTCAATCCTTGTCACCTGTAAAAGGATGGGAAAATTTTTTTCTCTGTACTACTATAAATGTTTCATTTGGGCTTGATTTTAGTTTGATGAACTATTTGTGAGCGAAATTATTTCTTTATTCTTTATTCTAAACCAAATATCCTAACGGAAAAGCCACAAGACAGATTCAAACCAGTCACCAGGAAGAAGTGGATCTGTGTTGCAGGTTACTCCCCTCACCTCTATGTGTTGGTGGTTGGGGGGGACAGGAACAAACTGAGGCAACCTCTTGCTGAGCCACATGGTGACATCCCTGTTCATGTTGACAGCAAATGGTTCGTAGCCTTCCTGAAGGCCGCAGATGGTGAAGTACTTCAGAGTGCTGACATCTTTACCAAAGTTCATTCTCCCCACCTGACACACACCCAGACTGGACACTGGGATAAAACCTGGAGATGGACAAAGATCTACGATGATGTTTTTTGCATCTCTATCTTTTGGACTATCCATATAGGAACATTTGAATTGGTCAACCAAGTCAATATCAATCAAAAAAGTTGAAAAAAATGAGCAATTTCTTCTGAAAATGCTTTAAAGCGCTGACTGATATTTGCGACACAGCTTGAGTCAGGAATGACCAATGTTCCTCTTCAAAAAATATTCAAAAAATGTTCAAACAAATCTTTATTATGATACCAACAAGGTACCAGACTTACATAGATTAGGCTGAAAGGTTGCTTAGCTTGTGTGAAGATAACTTGTAAGCTTCAACGCTAATTCTAACAACTTGTTGTCAAGGTTTTACAACAGATCCAGAGGAGGATTCCCGCTGGCAATCACTGTTATGTGTTTTCTAGTTATTCATCAAGGCAACAGAGTTTGGCTGTTTCTGTGTTTTGAGTGTGTTCTCATACTAAAGCACTGACCTTCGCCAACTTCAAAGTCCTTGAAAGCCAGTTCTGATCCAGAGTCATCCAGTAGCACCTCTCCATTGAGTGTGAACATCATGGTGTGTTCATTCAGATCCACCATGCAGCCCACCACGTCCCCCGTCTGCCAGGCACGTCCAAAGTGTTCATTACCTTGGTGCCAGCGCTGGACCTAGAAAAAAAAATGAATAAAATTTTTTTTAAAAATTTCTGGTTAAAAACAAAATCAATGCAATACGAAAAACAGAATAAATAAATAGGTGTAGTGAAGAATAATTTAGGCACCTTAAAGCCATCAAAGACAAAGGCCTGGTCATCAGATCCCAGTTCTTGGTCTGGAAGGCATCCTGGCCTGGCCCAGCCCACCCTCATCTCTCCTGCTGTTAAAACCTGGAGAAGAAGCAGGAAGCAGGTAATATCTTGTTAAGCAAGAGCAAAAACAGTAAATATCCAGTGTGAAAACTTATATGTTTAGTCCATTGGAGTTTTGGGGACACATGACACTTAGGAAATATCTTGGCCCCTGAGAAAAGCTGCTTTAACTCCTATGCTTGTGGCAGTAACTTATTCCCAACCTAGCACAGTGTGATATACACCATTTCCTGGCACACTTGCCCCACATACTGATACACTGACTGGTGCAGGTCACTGCCTTTATAAAGCCATCAGAACAATATGATCGATAAAGACATCCTGTCCATCCCAAATAAATCTGTGACCTGGGACAACACCCACAGAAAATAAGTGTTGGAGGTTGTTCTGAATCTTTCTCTCACTTTGGATTTGTAAGTACTGGATGGCTCATAGCAGTGATGCCAGTATATCCCATATATCCCGAATTAACCCTGCTAGCTGGTCTACTGTTCAGCCACAATAAGTTCCCTCCCTAAGGGGGCTGTGCTCAGTCTGAGAGATATGATGAGGAGCTCAGACATGGAGAGGGAGGTCGGATTAGAGCCAATGCTCCCTCGTGTTTAAAGGAGCCAGTTTGGCTGGTTCTGGTTTCTGATCAGGATTGAACTGATCTTGAACTTCTGTCTCTGTACTCCTCAGCTGAGAATTGTTAACATTTCTGTCTGCGAGTCTTTGAGTCTCTGAGGTCTTCACTGTGTCCTCAATTCAGTCAGTTTTCAGGATTTCTTCACAACACTGAAACAGGAATTTACTCTGATTTAGATGAGTGTGTATTTAATCCTAAGCATTCCATTTACTTTATCAGCGACTGGTGGCACCCATCTTTACCTAATAAAGTTGCAAGTGGTTTCAAACAGAACAGTGGTGTATCTTTCATGTTGCCTACCTCTAGCTCAAAGTACCACTTTCCAGCATTGACACAGTAGGTTTTTTCTGCTCTGAAAATTCGGAATCTCTCAGCAGATATGTTGCTGGGGTCAGATTGAGCTGCTGGATGAGAAAAAGGCAGGGAGGACGAAAGGGAGTAATTAAGCAAAATAAAATGTACTTTCATTATGGGAATACACTGAATAGTGAGATTTGTACCATGGTCCTGGTCAGGAGCTTCCAGGTTGTATCCATATCCCAGCAGAGTCCTGACAGCCTCTCTCAGGCTGTCTTTGTTTGACTTTTTGGTTCTCTCATCTAGCAGGATGTACGGGACAAGACGAGGGTTTCTACGATTCTTCACATCCTGAGAAGAGACAGAGGCCAGAGAAATGGAGGGTAAATAACCTATTCCGTAAAGTGAGGCTGGCTAGGGAAAGTGAATAAGTAGTGCTTGCCCCACCCTTATTGGCAACCCTTAGCCACCAATGGTCAAGATATATTAACTCGAATGGCTCCAGCGGAGTGGCAAACAAACTGTAAAACATTTGTTTACTAGTTCTTTGTGGACAAGGATAAGCCTTGGCACATCAGCCAATTTGGCAAAATGGGGACGTTTCATCAATGTATTACCAAATGCCAACATTTCTCAACAGTATTTAACCATATGTGCCACACTCTCCTACCTGCTGGATGCCATAGGTCCAGCCCTGGCGGATGCGATCTCTTGCCCAGACATTGTGTGCATTCTCAGCTAGTTTGTCCACCATGGCTTCCTGGGTGGAGGTCAGTTTGATGTGACTCAGGTCCAGAGGAGCAGGTTTATAGCCACCAGACAACTCATAGCTGCACAGATAGAGTTGAATCACAGAATAATTAGCTAGTCAGCTAAAACATACCAGCTTTTTGTTTTTTTTTTAGATTAATTCAGAAAGGTGTCTTGCATAACAGCAGGTCCATTTGCAACATCAGCAAAAAGAAAAAATAGCACTACAGTCAACGAACACAGAATATTTAAGACCCCTGAACATACATTCGATCTGGTATTAAGCTCAGGATTTAGTTTTAGGATTGACTGGTGCTCAAAAGAGTACTTCAGCCTAATTCTTCAAATCTTAGAACCTTGAATCTCAGTTCTTTCTAGCTATTTAGGACATGGTTGGGCTCAGACACAATGTTGAAAGCCTGCCTTAGAATTTTTCTCGTAGGCTGATTGATATAATCTATATTATATAATATAGCTATAATCTCTGATCTGAATTTTGAGGAGAGGTTTTGTTGTTAAGGTGGTGAACAAACACTGCCTTGTAGTACAACAATACTGAACATAATGAAGAGTTTGTCTCTACGCCTCAAAAGACCTAAGCCAGCTGAGAAAATAAACTTTGCTTTGGCCTTTTGCTGACAAATTCCGCCTGGTCTTTCCAGATGGTGAGCCAAATGGTTATATCTGGAAAGTTATGTATAACAGAGGGAGTGTGTATGTGCCTGTGGAAGCCTGAAAGATGGCTGCTAATCTGGAGCCAGTGTAACCTTCATGTACTGATGTCTGAGTGTGGTGCTCTCATCATTTGTTCTGCCATATTAATCATCTCATTAAATGCTCCATTGCCCCCAATATATCATGTAAGTGCTATTCTGAAAGCTGTTTATTGACTTGTGGCATTGCTGTTTTTCAAAATGATACTAATGGCAGAGGTGACTTACGTTGTTGACAGTTTCATGCTCTTGACCTTGTCTACAGCGTGTTCATCTGCTAGGCCGACATGGCAACCCAAGGCCAGGAGAGTTCTGTAACACACGCATGAACAAATATGTAATTTAATATTCAAATCTTAGATGCTGACCCAGACTGTTGCATGAACACATTGTGTATCTTTAGGCCTAATGGTCACATATAAATATTGGATCTAGATGTTATCTAAATTGCCTATGTTGCTCAAAGTGCTTCTTCATTACTTGAGAGTCTCCAGAGACATCTGCAAGTTGTAGCTTCGTTCTTGTTCAGGTAGCCTGGAGAACTCTACCAGACAGGGGTGTTGCCGCTTGTTATCATCTCGCACCTAAAACACAAAGACACACATAAAAAAGAAATGGTAAGGACAGTAAGGGAGTTACCCTGTTAATCTCAGGACATTAGCAGTGGGACACGTGAACATTTGTAGTAATAGAACTGTAGTTAAATCCATGTAACAAAAATTTTGTACCTCCCTGCTCTAACAGGTAACACTAATAAATGTAATTGATATACTGCAAGAAGTACCGGTCCCAGCATAATGCGTTACTAGTGTTCAATAGCTTTAAATCTGACCACCAGAAGAATTGTACTGTAGGTTCCTCTGGTCAGGCTGGAAAACACAGAGGCAGAATTTTGTTATAGACATCTTTTTTCTACTTGCAAAATTTAACAGTCAGTGTCCCTTTTCATTTGACAAGGATGTTTTCCATTGGCAGCCAGTTGACACTGGTGTGTAACCTTGGTCTGCATGTTAGCTTTACACACAGGAACCTTATAAGCATATCCACAGGGCCTGCTACATTCATTAGGGCAGTGTGACCCCCAGTGGACAAAAGGGAACAGTAATTATAGTGATTAACTACTACTACCATAATTACTATAGTAAAGGCAATGGGTTAAACATATCAATAAGCCTAAAAAGCCTAAAAGCTCATGTGTTTTTGCTCTGGCAGATGAGTCAGGTCACTCTCCCATTCAGACTGATTTCCAATTGATGTGCCCCTCACTGGGAACAATCAGCATGTTTGATCAGATGATTGTGCAACACAAGAAACTCAGATAAAACAGTCAAACTAGGCAGCCCTGATTCGATGTAAATCAAGATTCGGTTCCTGTGCTGCCTAGTTTGATTGAGGTTATCCTGCTGGAAAACAGACCAGGCACTGCCTGTAGACGGTGCAAGGCCCCCAGATTCGTCAGCTGGGGTCATATTTCATTGCTGTCTGGTGTTATAGCTCCATTCAGAGGTATTTTTGGCTGCAGCCATTGCAAACTCCCCATGGACATCAAAAATGAACTGAGAGATTCAAGACTTATTTGCATATGCATTTGCAAATAAGTCTGCTGATGCCAGGATTGGAATTTATGACTTCGCACCTAAATTCAACATCCAGTGGGCTGGACTGGACTCTGGCCCTTAGACTGCATGTTGCTGCCACATGCAATGTCTTATAAAATTGAATACTGTTGTGTTGGGTTGAAAGTGAAAGGTTATGCCCTCATGACTTTTATGTAAAAATGATATAAACATAGGAACAACATTAGAAATCGCTATCAGATTCAGGTAAGAGGGACATGACTGAAAGAGTTGATTACAATTATTCAGTAAACAGCACTGAGCTGTTGCTGATACTTACTGCACCATAGGTCCAGCCCAGCTCTATCTTGTTCATCACCCACAGTTCATGGATGTTTTCTGCAAGCTTCTCCCTGATCCTCTCCAAGTGAGGTGGCAACACAATCTAAATATACACAAAGAAAAAAAAATTACAATTGACATCACTCTTCTGCTGTTTTATTCGGGCTCTGTCTGGATTGCCAAAAAAAATACTGTCATGTCATGATATGAAGCATTTATAGAAAACAGTGGCTTTAAAACAAATCCAAATACGCTTTTAACATAAACTTAACTCAAAATGGGATTTGCATTCTGCTTTTAATGAGACTTCTAATGATTTTAATTTCTACTCATATATTTTTTTCATGTATTTTATGCCTTTGTATAGCACTTTCAAAACATCTTGTGTATAAAAGGTTCTACACAAATAAAATTGCCTTGCCTTGCTAAAAGTAAAAGGACATTGAAAATGAAAAAGTTATGGAAATAAATAAAAATTACAATACACTAAACTCAAGATTTAAAGAACAGATAAAAAAAATAGACCATATGTATGTTTATTGATTTGCATTGTTTATTTCACAATGACTTATTATCTAATACAACACAATCCTCAAAGCTGGTAATAACTGTGGCACTGGTCTATACCTGGCTGGTGTCCACAGGTGTGGGTGTAAATGCAGCCTGGCTCAAGGTGACAGTGGGTCCCAGCAGGTCTCTGGTCGCGGTCTGGTCCTGACTGGCCTCCAGCTTCAGCTTCTCCCTGGGCAAAACTGCCTCATAGCAAGGAGCATAACCCGGAGGAGGGAGGAACTTAAACTCTCCGTGACGACCACCGAGGAGGAAACGCACCCTGCAGTGTGACAGTTGACAGGATTAAGGAAGGGTTGAGGAGGAAAGATCATGGTTTAGATTCTTCAACATGGAAAATGTAGCTATTACCAAAGGATTATTCTACTTGCTTGACTTAGTTCTGAGATAGTCAGATTTCCTGGACAGTTTACTAGGTGCTTATATTTACAGGTAAATGTTTTCTGAGTAAAAGTACTTGATAGCAACAAATAATTCACACCAACTAAAAGTAAAAAGAAAAAAAATGTAGTGGTTTAAAAGTTAAAAAAGGGTCCTTTAGAAGTCTCACTTTTATTCATTAGCCGATTATTGATCCCTCTGTATTACATCAGAGAGAGACTTTATTTTTGCAGAAATATTTCATTTACCAACTTCTTCTAACTTAAAGGGTAAATGTTTAAAGTTCAGATTAACTATCATTAGGTTTTGTAAGACCTCAGAGGAACAGTCAATACTGAATTTTCATGTGTTGTGAACTGTTTTTAGTGAAGTACTGACTTGACTCCTGCTGAAAAGCTGGCCACAGGGAAGAAGAGGCCGTCGGAGTTGAAGTTCTCGAACATGCCTTGAACCGGCTGGCCATTGATCCTGAACGATATACTGGGCACACTGAGGTCCAGGCAGCAGCTCACCACATCCTCCGCTCTCAGAAGATGCTGATTGGGTGAGCTAACCGTCCTCGCAATGCAGCCTGCACAACAAGACAGTTTGACTTTGACTTGATGTCTGCAACATGTGAGCATCTCAATATGAAATCAGTCATCTGGAACAATGGTGATTCCATCAGTAATCAAATGTTTGAGAAGTATGTATTTGAATGGTTCTGATTGATTCCTATGCAGAACGAAGTACACATATTCATAATCCTGATTCCAAAGAAATGTTTGTAATAAATAAAAAATAGTCTGCTACAAATAGAGAATTGAGGGTACTTTGACAGAAACAAAAGCTTGTCCGTTTGAATATTAAATAATAATATCTTTGTGCAGTTTCCAGTTAAATCCGGGACAGAGATTAGCAAATGATCAAAAAGTTATATTATTAGCTTTTTTGGAATTGGGATTGTAACTGAAATGATTACTTATTTCCATAATACAGTACCACCCAAACCTAGTTGTTTTCTCTCTTAATACCAGCATATGCCCACACATTCTGGTATTTCTCTGTTTAAGACCCTTCATTGACATAATGCATTCCCTAGACCCTTACCCAAACCTTAACAGTCACAATTAAATGTCTGCTTCCCACCTTTACTCTTACCTGAAATTCAGTGTAACCTTACGCTTAAAATCAAGTATTCATAGTATGATAGTAACTAGATAGTTGTGGATTGTGGACAAACCTTTTCATTAAATACTTTAAGTAAGGTTATAGCTTTTCATCCACTACATTACTGGCAATTATTTCTTAAAACTCACTGTGAAAACTACCTCAACTGCTGCCAAACTATCCCTTTAACCCTCCAACAAGCCTCTAAAGAGGTGAGGACTGGTCGAAATGTCCTAACTTCCTATAAATGTCCTCACTTGTTCTGGTCCACACTATGTAGCACATACAACACACACTCACACACACACCCACAAACATCTCACCTGACCAGAGATGGAGTCCATCAAAGCCGTAGGAGTAGAGGTCATCACCCACCCCATTACCGCCCCACCCCTCACCCCCGCTGGGGTATGGTGCGTAGCCACTGGTGTTAGCCCAGCCCACTCTGAGGTGAGAAGCCTCTGCTGTGACGAACGGCAGGGCCTGATCCACGATCAGCTCGTAGTACCACTTCCTGTACTGAGCAGAACCATCACTGACTCCCAGAAAGATGTTAGGGCGCATGCTGGAGGGAAAACGGGGTGAGAGGAAAGACGTCAGTGATCCGAAAACTACCTTTCCATTGGATAGAAAGACAACTGTATATGTGTGTTTTGGTATGTGTGTGTGTGTGTATATACCTGCTTACGTGGTTGATCAGGCGGGTTTGCAGTAACAGATCTCTTCCTGGCAGCAGGTTGTCACAGATCAGGTGCTGGTTGGAGCGCACTGCCACACCGTGACACACACACAGTGAACACAACACATCTAGAACCTAGATGGCACACACATACCAGATCATATGTAAGTGTTGTAAATGTACTGTTATTACAGAATGAACACATACATACAAAGACCTATAAGCACAGAGAATGAACAACCTGTGTCCTTCAGGAATCTATTACAATGCAGATCAACTTCATGGATATAAAACAAATGGCTAAATATGCATATTCTTCAAGAAATTACTTATTAGCTGTCTCAGGAAGTGTTTGGATACAACAAAAAGTTATCCATGTATCATAGAGACGGTGTGTTTCAAAAAGATATACTGAAGCCTTCACCTTGTAGTTGCGTCCATGCTTGTCCAACAGTGATATAATGGATTTGATGTGTCCCTCTTTGATTATGTTCAGTGCCTCAGGACTCTCCACCAGTACACAATGAAGCACCTCTAGTATACCTAGAAATAAAAAATATTTAGAGTAAAAATTACAACATAGGCAGAAAAAGTTAAACCTGGGGTCAAGACTAATTTATGAAACATTTCAACTGCTAAAAATCACTTAGCTGGGTGGCTTATTGATTTGCACAGGAAAAATACAATGTTGATGGACTTTTAAAAACCTCTTAAAACCATAAACCTTAAAAGGGCAGGGGATGGGTTAGTTGAAATTATTGATCCAAAGCTCATACTGGAGAAACTGTGAGGCCTCAACATATGTATGAGGCTTCCTTTGAAAGGTAACATCTTATAGATGTGTTTGTTTAGGATGTTGTTAAAACACAACTGGTCCAACCCAAAATCTACTAGTGAGCAGGTGGGTATAAATAGGTTAAAAGAGAAGGATACAATCAAATAATAAAACAACAAACACTGGAGGCAAAGGTTTGCCAACTTTGTATTTTTTGAGTAAGACCAATTTATGTGCAGATGGAAATATTGCCAGAACATATGTGTAGTTTGCACTATTCAAAATAATAACAAGAGACCTGTCACTGACTGGTATATTTTAAGAAAAAGAAATTGGACTGTCTAATTTCAACCTCATCACTTTATGCTGATCCAATTGTAATCAGTGATCACTGCACAATGTGACCTGTTAAAGACAAGCTGACCTACCAGAAGAGGCCTCCAGTCTCTCCAGTCTGCTAATCAGCCAGTCCAACGACCCGGAAAACTGAGCACAGTTCTTCCTGTTTCCTCTGATCAGTGCAGCTGGGAAGAAAAAACAGTGAACATGAGGTGCTAGTTTTCTGTGATGATACTTTATTCTTACTTTCCACTGAGTCAATATGTATAACTTTGATTAATCTAACAATTTCATTTTATGTGTTTGCCTTACTCTTTGTAAAACGTGTTTTTACATAACAGAAGTTGTAATCATAGTCTGTAGTGTGTGGGCATGTGTGTGTGTGTGTGTGTGTGTGTGTGTGTGTGTGTACCCAGTAGTTGATAAAGGGAGTTGAGGATGGAGCTCCAGGCTTCTCCTGCCTCCCTTCCTACTGCCTCAGCAAAATGAGCTGCACTGCTGTAGACGTGAAGACGATCAATACACTCCAATACCAGGTTGATCATGCCCTGCGGACACAGACAATGTTTGTTTTACTGTTTAATTCAGCTGGACCCAGACAATAATAAAATAGACAGACATTGCATAGCTGTAGGCCATAACATTGTGCAGAAAGGCCCTGAATAAGTCAAACATCTGTGTGATATTAAATGTAAACCTCAGTATTTTCAGTTTACATGTGTACAGGTAGTCGCTTGCAAATATTTGCCAGTGTGTTTCATGACCAACACAACGCTGTCATTGCACATTCTCAGTTTATAACTAAAAGCTCACTGTTGGAGGGTTTATAAGCTCCTTCCTCTCCCCATATTTGATATTATTAATAAGTTTGCTTCTGTTCCAGTCGTAGAAAACAGTAATAATACAGTTAAAGATATAAAAAGCCCTAAGCAGCTCCAACAGTCAGTAAGTCAGTGTAGGGATGACTATCAGAGCCTGTCCCCCCAAAAAATACTGGTTTTGTTAGTTGTACTAACTTTACTAAACTAATTACATTACTAATTAAAGACTTAAATATGCACACAGAAACACTCCCTACCTCTTCCTGAAAGAGGTTCTGCCGGTTCTTCAGAGCTCTCAGTCGGTTCTGCTTGTCCTCGTGTTCCAGGTGATCTCCAGGCGGTTGGAAGTAGCCGATAAGATCCTGCAGACTCAGACTGACCGAGTCTATAGGTAGATCCAGAGTTGAGCTCTTCCCCTTTTTCCTTAGCGTGTCCAAACCCCTTGAGGATAGAGAATGGAGAGGATAATATGATATATTCTCACCGTTTCATTTCTTTTTTTTACCACTGTTGCTTTAGTTCTGCTATTTACGAACCGATACATGGTGCAGGAAAAGGTTATTGTTGATGTCCGATACTTAAAATGTACATACTTTAGATTTTCTTTGTGTTCAGACTCAGTTTGTCGGTTGTTACACGCTTCTAAACTTGAGAGGATTGTTGATGCAAACCTCTATTCTGTTTAAGCTTTATCTAATGTATGAACAGTATTTTTCTTCCTTCTGCACAGCACCTGGTGTTTATCAACTGCATGTGCCTGATTTTGAATGCATCTTTGTGTGAGAGAATTACATCAATTCAACTGGCTTTTACAGAGGCCAAAAGATGGCAGTACATTTACTTAAAATGTCGGGCATATTTTTGCATAAGTAATAATTACTTCTGCAGCTCTTACTGTTTAGAATTCTCCTCAAACGGAGGAGCACCCTGTTAATTATTCATTTAGAGCCTTTTATACAGTCCCAAAGAAGAAATTACAAGAGTGGCAACATGTGTATGAACATGTCATTAGAGAGATCCTTGATGGGCACATTTTTGCATAAAAATGTAGTCTACAGGGGTGAAATTTCTATTTGTTATGACCTATTAACTCTTTATTGGGGAAAACAGGTTACAATGTATTCACAAAAATCAAAAAACTGTTCCTTGTGTAGAAGAACAAGTGGATAATCTATAGGCTGTGCCAGGGCTTGCAACCGCAACATGCTTGTTCCTTACGCTGCAGCATCGTGACAGCAGCAGTATTTTTGCTGCACACTGCGAGAGCAGCTGCTGGAACTTAAAACAGAAATACAGCTGCTTGTTGCTTTACACAGATAACGGTGTTCCCGTGGATCAAGCTGCTCTGCAGGATCCCACCGCATTTGGAGCTATTTCCATACCTCTTCTCAAAGCAGAGTGAAGCACACTTGCTGCATCACATATGTCACATACATTAAGTGCGACTCACTAAAGTCATGATCTTGCCTTGCTTTCACTCCGGAGCAGCAGTAATTCTGCCTGAGGTGCATTTTTAAAAACAATTGAGAGAATGCAAAAGGCTGTTTTTTTTTGTACATGCACTAAGATTATGTTTCCACATGATCACTCAGTGATTATGACTTTTCTGGCATGCAGGGGAGTTAAAGCATGTTTGTGTTTATGTGTGTGCATGTGTGTGTGTGAGAGAGAGAGTGCAGTAACTCACCTGATGAAGAGGTTGAATAAAAAAACAGTACTGCGTATTACTCTCGCTGTGCGACTCTCCTCGTGCTGTGAGCGAGACAGCGTCAGCCCGTCGTCCATGTGACCCTCATGATGCATGATGGCCTGAAATAAGCAGCAAGGTGCTGATAAACATTGATTTATACTCTTAATATAACACTTAACTTACCCAAATACAACAGAAATGGGTTTTTGGATGACTATTATGTTAAACCTGAGCTGTTCTAGGCCAACTCCAAAAGTGGAGCGAGCATCCAACGACCCCTGTGGTGATGTCAAGTAGGAAGAATTATCCCTGTGTCAACCATTCAGATAAGATTGGCTTTATCTTGCCACAATAGAACAAATGTCCCAAAGAAACCCTCTAAACTCCACCATCCTGTAATTGAAAAGCTAAAATAGCCTTTTTTTTTGTAAAAAGAAAACAGGCATTATTAGCCCAGTTAGATTTTTTCTAACAGGATGGATTGGAAGACAAGTACAAGAAAATAACTACTTTGCACCTGTCTTATTAAAATAAAGTTTCTCAATATTAACCGTTTGAAAAATACATCATGTTAAAAAAAATAAATCTTGTGCTCATCGACGACACTGTGAAGACATGAGTGGTTTTTGTATTATTATTGTATATTCACTGAGAATCAGAAAGAAATGCATAGTGTTTACACAGACCAGAGAATAGTGGGCAAGAGAGGTTGGACGTAAAGGTTGTAATAATGGTAATAGTTCAATATGTACAATGTGCTCATAACCAATTTTCCTTTTCCAATATTAACTACATGTGTAAGCACTAGAAAAGTGTTGTTTAGATAAATTCTATTTTATTGTAATTAAAAAAATAATAATTTGTCAGTGAAATTCAACTTTATTCTTGAAGATACATGTAGTGTTATATATATGTTGTACTACAATAAGAGACATTTTCAAATAAGCTCCTCTTCTAGCCTTGCTTGTACTGAACTTATAGAGCTGCAGGACTTAAATATTGCAGTAAATACGAGGCCACAGTGAGTAAAATGTAAAAAGAGCATTTCTTAACTACAAAACAGGTACAAAATGGTTGTTTATGAAAAAACAAACCAAAAAAATAGCTAAATAAAAGCTATATATATATATATATGAGTTGCAAGCATGAATACAAGGTTTACTCTAGTTTAATAAAGGGTCATAAGCTTCAGTGTCTGATTCTAAAAAATGCAGAATGATTTCATAGGGCATGGTACCTTTCTCTGTACCCCGCCCATCCGTGCACACTTGGCATCGAGGGTCTGGTATGTGAGCCACAGGCAGGTGTCGACATGTTGGATGTAACATACAGAGTCACCATACTTAATGTCAGGAACTCCCATTCCATCCACCTCCTTCTTCACTCCGGGGTCCAGCTTTTCCTGAAGGAGAGAGACAGTCAGGGAAAATATTGGATTTTTTTCTTCTTTCTTCCATTAGTTAATCAATAGAAAATGTTTCATATTAAATTGAGTCATGAGTCATGCTTGAGTCATATTTTGATCAATAATATAATTTTTTTAAATTGACCTTTACTTTTTACACTTAATTTTTTCTCCATTCTGTTATAGTTTTACTCAATTATTTACCTCTTTATAACCATTTTGATAAAGTTTTTGTGCAGTAAAGTTATTGTTGTTATTATTTTTTAATTAGTCATTTCCTAGCAATCAGTCTACCAAGTGCAATAATAATCCCTTCACATACTGCAATCTCTATTCATTGTGGCTACAGTAAGAGCCATGATGATGAGGACATTTCAAGGCCTTACAGGGTTTTTTCCCTTCCATAAGACATATGTTATTTTTTTCCATAATAAGCAATACAACATGAGAGCCTTCCCAGCCTGTGTCATGGGTGTTCTGGACTCTGTACCTTGGAGGACCTGAAGCAGAAGGCTGTCGACTTGACATCAGCTTTCTCTTTGTCCATCAGCAGCAGAGATTTGTCTTCTGTCAAACTCAGATATTTCCCTGTGGTCACATGTCTCAGTCTGAAAGGCTGCCCCCAGCGGATATGACTCCCACTCCACCTGGACACAAACACAGACACAGACAGCTATAAGTATATCTATACACACTTATAAAAAACAAATCAGGTTTCTTCACATGGAAAACACAAGATGGTGCCATTTCTTTAATTGTGTCATAATAAATGTAATATTTTTGAATGCTGTGGTTCTCCGCAACAACATTCCATTCACCTCTGTTGTATTGGAATAGAAATTGATTTCTCAAACATCTATAGAAACCACTTGAGTGAAGTGCTGCACTTTCCAAAATACATCTAATGTTTAATTAATGGCTGAGGCCTAAACCACTGTATGCATGTCAAAATAACAGTTCAACATTTTGAGTAATACACTAATTTGCTTTGTTTGATGAGTAAAATATATAATGTATATCACTGAGCCACTTGCTGATACTCATCTTTCCCTGACAGAGCAATGCTTATGTTGGCCAATAGCACATCTATATCGAGAAACTTTTTCTTAAAGTTATGTTTTGTCATTTTATGACGTTATTGACAGGAGGAGATGAAGACCTGCGACAAAGGGTCCCGCTTATGAGACCAGTGTCTCAAGGGGTTGCGCTACCGTACCCAGATATCTAGAAACATTTAGACATTTGTTGACTGTTTTTTTTTCATTTTGAAGCCAGTTGGAAGCAATCCTAAAATGGAAAGCTTTGGGTCCAGTGGTATTTGCATGGATAATATGTCCTGAATACAATCCCTCACTAATTCCTGTTAGAGGTGTTCTGGGCACGTTCCACTGGTAAGAGGCCCTGAGGGAGACCCAGAACAAGCTGGAGGGATTATCTTGACTCAAGGTCCCTGAATAAGTGCTGTATGATATTGTTATGGGGATGGTCTTTGGGAACACTTGAGACCTGGCCCAGAATACAAAGAATAAAATGGATGGTTGGACTAACACCCAAACTGTTTAATTTGATTGCACTAGTAAAGACATTTTGCACTCAATACACGAATCAGGTACTTCTCTATTAAATGTATTAAGTTTTTATTTCTTTTGTATGTACTCTTTCATTAATACTGTCACAGTTATAGGCGCGTATGCTTTGATTTTTTTTTCATTGTGATCCCCTGTGCAGCAGCTCTGATCCATCTTCCTGCACATCAGTCAAGGTTTGTAGAGGTGTTACATGTTATACTGAAATACACTCTGTCTAAAAGTTACTGTCAGGTCCCGTTTTTGCTGTTACTTAGCAACTGTTGAAACAATTTAGAGTCTGTCTAAGCACACACTGAGCAAAAGTTGCAATATTTTTACATGCGCTCTACCACTCTCCTGCCCACTGCACAGTAAGTGCCACTAATCTCTTCCCACTGCGAGGAATCCCCAGCAGCAGTATGTGCAGCTTTATAGATTACAGAAAAACTGAGTGCGCATGTATCCGCCTGTACAAACAGCAAACTGTACTGTATATGTGTGTCTGGTGCATTTATGAATCCATGTAAGTGTGCAAAGTATGCATGGAGGATATACTCACACAACCCGCAATGTCTCCAGCCTCCACAGGGACCTGGCATGACTGGACACTGCTCCCCCCTCATAGTGCACTGTTCTGGGGGTAAAAATGAAACAACCACATCTTTAAACTAATTATACATTCACTGCACAAACAGCCTTTTACATTCTGCAAGCAGTATCTCCCACTGGAGCTCCATGACTAAGATATATATGTATGCTACTACCTGGATGACTCAGTGACGACCCTCAGCAGACGGGCAAGAAGAGAACACAGGCGCTCTCATCGGCATTGTTTAACAACATGGCTGTCCCCTTTGGGAACATCTTAAAACTATAATTATTAATAGTCCTCCCTCTCTAGTCTCAGTCACAGCAGAGGGCTCAGTCTGTAATGAGAGTTGCTACTTTCTCTCCCGGCACACCATGGTAATTCCCTTAAAAAGCAGCTAAATGTTGTATGTCTAGTGACTGGAAAGTCATTTGCTTTAAACCTGAGGGCAAAGTCAAGGCAAGCTTAAGATGGAGAAAATTGCAGAAGGCAATACTGCAATTGTAGAGGTGACTTTTACATTCATTTAGAATGTTAAGTGCTCAGAGACAAAATTGGCCATATGTTTTTTTAATCAATACTATTACTGATACCTTACAGCATCTGATTTTAATTGAGCTGCTGTAAATTAACGCTCCAGGCTAAAGATAAGGCATGTTAGACTGGTCTGTAAGGTTTTTTCTTATTCCTCATTTTCTGTCACATTCTGACTCTTTGTTCTTACTTCTAGCAGTATTCACGTATCCATATCCCTAGGCTTCTTTATTGACATGCTCTACCTTTGCACCGTATGCCCTTAGACCTTTCCTCCTACTCCAGTTCACTAAATGCCACATTTAGTCACTTCTTCCTGCCCTGCAGTAACCCCCTTCAGCCATTTACATGCTGGTCTCTACCAACCTGCTCACCTGTTTCCCCTCTCTGTCATCACCCTGTAGTTCATATACCAGGGCAAAGTTGCTTCTTCATTCCTTCTGAGCCTCTGTACAACCTGTACCCAGCCACGTTACCAAGATCTGGACTTGAAGCCTATTTGAACCAAACCGCCCGCACTTCTCCATACGTTATTTCTGCTTTCCATGAACTCTAGAACGTACTACTGTTTGGACACTTTGGTTGGCTTTTGGTCTCTTAGTGTTTGGACAGTTGGGTTTGCTTTTGTTCCCTCGCTTGTTGCTTCACACACATCCATGTGGCAAGTAGAGCTGGTGCTTTACTTACACCAGCGAATTTGTTTCATTCACTTCATACTGGAATTATTGACACTACCCGTATTAGACCCAGAAATAGGGCTTAGAACAAATCCAAATTGCAATAACTACTGGGTTACTCTTTTTTTCTATCTTTCTGAATGCTCTGATATCCCCAATTTGATGGGGATAATATGGAAGTTCTAAAAAAAAAATCACCAAAAGTCCCCTGACCGATGTAATTACATCCAAAAGATGTAATGCAATATTTTTCTGCCAGAGTTTTAACATTCAGGTGACCAAATCATACACCTGTCTGAGTTCTCCAGTGACAAGCTGATCTTGAAGAAAGGACTTGTTCTCTTCTGTATGATGGGGCGGTGTGGCAAATCAAAATTATGGGGCCATATGAACCAACCTGAACTGAATTCACATTCACATTACCTCCTCTGCTCGTCCCCATGCTCGCCAGATGGAACAGTCAGACACTCGTCCATGTGACCGTGAAGGAGACGCAAGACGTCCCCTCCTATCAGGAAACCTGCACAACGACATGGAAGGAAAGGAGAGTGACATTGGACAAGGAGAGGAAGAAAAACAGGTACAACAAGAAGTGTGAGACTCAACCGATGAATCAAACAACACAGACATGGACAGTCAGGTTTGTGCAGAAACACACACCTGCTCTACATATAGCATCATTTTATAGAAATTATCAACACACATTATATACAAGATTATATACATAAATCTCAGCCAGGGGTACTACTCTCAGGAATGTGATATCTCATGTTTTAGAGGCATGCATAGAGGAGACCCTCAATTTAATTACATCTACGGCAGAAATGGAGCAGCACATGCCCACAGGGTGTCCACACACTGCCAGACGGGCCTGGGAGTGGCTGATGAGTGCTTTGTAATACACAGCTTACTTCTCATAAATATTATCTATCATATTTATAACGAGAACAAATAATATATGTTTAAATAAAAAGCATGTCATTACAGTTTAACCGACGGGAGTCTCTTGGTTTTTTACTCCATGTTTGAATATCTTTGCTACTGCTACAGCAACTTACGTCGTCATTTTATTTTCATGACTGTTACCATTACATCATCTGTTATAACTACTATAACTATGCTTGTTATTTGACGTTATCCACCACTTCTACTGCACCTTTATTAGTCAAAGACTTGCTGCATGTTAAGTGCTATTATTGTTGTCATTGTTCATTTCTTTCTTCTCCGTCTCTTTCTCCTTCTCCATCTGCCCTCCTTCTCCCCTCTCACATTCTATTTATTATATTTTACTATCTTGATCTGTTCAGTTCAAATGACATCTATGCATGTCTGTCCATCCTGGCAGAAGGATCCCTCCTCTGTTGCTGTCCCTAAGGATTCTTCTTTTTGCCCTGTTAAAGTTTTTCTCTGAGAAGTTTTTCCTTGTCCGCTATGACAGCCAAAGGACAGAGTGTGTCATACCCTGTTCAAGCTGTAAAGCCCTCTGGGGGAAATCTGTGGTGTGTGACTACGGGCTATATAAATGAAATTGAACTGATCTGATCCAACCAGCTGACATTTCATAAAATTTTAATTAAAAGAGTTTATCCTTAACTAAATAAAATATTCCTATTCATAAAGGTATTCTAATGCTCACGTTGTAGTGCCATGTATAGGAATCTACACAAAATGCACCATCACCTGGTGTATGGTTACTTTGTATATACATACATACATACATATACATGTACACAATTATATGGTGCATTATAAGTAAATGAGTGATGATCAAAATTCTCTGAATTTTAATAATCAGCATGCTAAACAATTTACATATTTATAATTTTCTATATGAACGACAGGCCTTTTAAATAGGCTCTTCTGGAGGCATTATTGGATACAAGCCAGTTTGACATGTGATGACAGCTTTCAGACTGATGCTATGGAACCAATGATTTCTTATTTGGCAGCTTCAGGTCCTCTGTCCTTGCATCTCTATCCCATCCTGCACTGCAGAGACTAGACTAGAAGAAGAGATGCAAGTAAAGGAAGCAAGGAGAAGCATTAGCATACTGAAAAAGGACCCATGCTATCAAACAAGAGATAGCAAACCTGCCTGTTCAGATAAAGAAAGACCTGCAAAAGCTGACTGCATGTATGTATTCATGTATCACTCTTGGCATCTTAGGAATTGTAGCCAGTAACGGACTATGACAGGCAACAGCCACAGGAAGTTGCTGTGTCCTAATTCCACAGTAGAGGGAATAATAGAAGAACACAGAGAAACGGACAGGTGTACCTTGTGCTACTTCACTGCCAGAACAGATGGGAGCCACACTCCATAGTGTCTGCTGGAAGGCTGCGTCCACGTGAAGACTGCCATTACCGTAGGATAGATGCTGCAGGGAGAGAGACATAAGACGCAGATGAAAATAAAACGGTTGAGCAAAAATAGCTTTGATTGATCCGAACCTACTAAAATAAAGCAGTTTGTTTGTGGTGTTGCAGGCAGATTTGACAAAGTATTTGTTTGGATTGCTTACACATTAGCATCACGTCATACTTATTTCGGGATAGTGTACATTTTTCAATGTACTGACTTAATTCGAAGCAAAATCATTCTGTCTTTGGTACATATCGGTGTGTACCAGTGGTGAAGAAATGCACTGAGCTGTTTGTGCTGTTGTATGTCAAGAACATATGAATTTTAAACTGCAACAATATCGGTTATTTTTGCAACAGTTCATGACGTAAAGCAATGTTACAGTTATTGTTGTTTAGGTTAGCATGTTTCACTTGAGTTACATGAATATACAAAAAGATGATCCTGTGGTCAAGGCCTGCAGCAGACTAAGTAAGGTTTTTTTTTTGTCTTCGTCAATTATTGGAAATGCCTTTGCCATAACTGAACAAGTTTTTGAAGACTTGCAGGCACAACTGACCAGAGTAGTGAGGAGAAACATTATGAATCACTGCAACCATTGGAACTCCATGAGCAAAGAGCCATAAGAACTGAAAACAAACCTAAGAGTGATCGGTCCAATTGAATGAGATTAACCGTAGATATACAGACAGACACACAGGCAGAAAGATACACACCTTTAGATACACACCGGGCCTGATCCTGTACAGACTTACACCTAGCAGTGATTATAAATTAGTAACACGCCAGACTGAAATACACCCAAACACACAAAAGGATGTCCCTGAATCCAAGTCGTGAATTTAGCAATTCAGAAAGGAAGGCTCGTTCTGGCCACAGGAAACACCACTTAGTATGCAGTGCTACCATGCATCAGAGCATCCAATTGGTGTTTTCACATTTCAGGGAATGAATAACCTTCATAAGTGCAGGCTGCAGATTCAAAAATCAATCCAACACCACAATAAAGGCCCCAAATCTCTAGAAAATATATAGATATATATTTTAAAGGAATGTTTTCAACTGATGGCTGCTTTAGTATCATTATTGTATACAGTGAACCCTCACTATATCCCGGTTCATATTTCGCGGCTTCGCGAATTTTTTTTGTGTGCAGTTTTTTATGCTTTTTTACAGTGTTTGAACGTGCATTGTGTTGCGTTCTATAATACTGTACTGAATATTAATTGACTACTTCGCGGATTTCGCCTATCACGGGCTCTTTTTGGAACATAACCCCCGCGATAAACGAGGGTTCACTGTACATTATTTGTGTTTATTGTCACTATAGT